>NHNY01000032.1:0-305460 GCA_002786065.1 Microcyclospora pomicola | reverse complement strand
ATCATACTATTACTCCCCTATTTCTGTGTACTACGCTATCCTTTGGCATCTAGAAGCTACGCCCTAGTAGTCTATTGCTGCCCCTTACAGTATTAGTAACAACGAGCCCGAGGAATACTGCCTCGTCTATATCGAAGTCTTCTAACTCTATATATTAGATGTCTTCCTTACTACTTAGCCTATATCTAAAGGTCTAAGCTAGATAGTCTAGGTTAACACTATATTTGTAGAGGGTATGTATGCCTAGTAGTAGAGCGCTTCCTTTACGGTCTACCCTATATGCTACGAAGTCTATGTCGCGCTACGCACTATAGTCGTCTACTATTTATACGCGCATCTCGTACGTAGCGTAATAATGCTTGCGTTCGCTACCTATCTATCCTAGTATAGGAAGGTCGCTAGAGATTAGGTTAAGACTAAGGTCTACTACTGTCCCTTAATTAATTAGGGTAATAGCTGTACTAGGATTAAGGATAGCTGTAAGTGCGGTCTCGCTGCTATACGCGCGTTATGCGCTACACTTGCGTTCTATAGCCGATAATTTTTCGATTATCCTACGCTATATATTAGCTATACTTTATAAAGCGCTTAGGCTTTTCCTACCTTGATATAGTTAATAGAGGTCCTATTAGGATTTCTACCCTTCCTCTTCTTTAGACAGTTAGAGGAGATGTAACCTAATTCTCTATAGGTCTAATAAGTGCCTAGTTTAGGTACTGTAGCTATATCGTTGTTATACTTGCGTAGCTCTAGCGCGCGACGCTCGTCGCGCGCGCGAGTTAGGTACGTCGATTTGCTACTCTCTCGAGTCCTTTAGGAGACTCGAGGACTACAGTGTAACTCTCCGGTTATACGACCGTATCCCGATTGTGCGCCTCTAGTATAGCGTATATTCGTCTCTATAGTAGTTACGATAGCAATTAATTTCTTCCTTGTATTAGGGATTACTATATAGTTAGAGAGAGAAGCCCTTAATTCCGGCCTTATTCCTATAAACAGGTGCTACACACGTTGCGCCTCGATGTATAGGGGGAGCTACGCTTCTAGTATCTTAAGAAAGGTAGCAAAGGCCCTTATAGATTAGCCCTCTCGTTGCTCCGCTTTCTTATATTACTAGCTTACCTCTATACTACGATTAACTAGGTCTACCTAGATATCTAGTAGAAATACCTTGTAGTGTTCCTAGTTAAGCGCGACACCTACGCTCTTTAGTCGCTTATACTCTGACTACTAGGTTTCTTTTAGGTCCCCCTCGAGAAACTGCATAGCCTAAGTAATAAGGTTTTCTTCTATAGGGAAGGCTCCTAGAGCGTTTATAGTAGTAAGCTCTGTATTACGTACGTAGTTGCGATATTCCTTAATGCTCTTACTATAGTATTTATCTAAGTCCTTTAGCTTAGTGTCCCGCTTTTTGAAACGCGGTTACGCATTATCTTCTTTATTGCTAGTCGTACGCTTACGTAGCGACTATATAGCGCTTCCTACTAAACTCGGAGTAAGTTCTAAGGATCTTAGTATAGTAATAGCTAAGCTAGTTTAGAGATGATTAGGGAGGCTATTAGGGATGCTATTACCTCTCTTAAGCATAGCTACTTCTTCCTCTACCCTCTATAGCTCTCGTTATATAATAAGACGATCCTGCTTTTCCTACGCGATATATAAGCGCTCTTCTAGCGTCGCGCTCGCGTCTTGTATAGTGTCGCTCGTAGTTGTCTCTATAGGGTTTTTATAGGTAATATGCCCTTCTATCTCCTAAATATCCTCTATCCTATGTACTAGGCTATGTTCCTTAAAAGATAGATTATAATTGTAAGGGGCAGCAATAGGCTACTAGAGCGTAGCTTCTAGATGCTAAAGGATAGCGTAGTATATAGAAATAGAGGAGTAATAGTATAATACAGTTACTACTAAGAATAATCTATAAAGTGTATAAGGTGCGCAGGTCGCGTACCGAAGTGTCGCTTTATGCTAAGACTAGAGATACGTAACTTTAACCTTACTTTATATAGGAAAGGGGCCTTATAGGTACTATAAAGCTAGCTAGAAAGCTACTAACCTGTACTATATATAGTATAGAAGGCTATACTAGAAGATCTTATAAATAACTACTGCCTACTATATTATAATCAATATATTTCAATTTAAAGCTAATCTATCTAGTAGTTGTTATACAATTAATGGTTAAAGCTATATCTATTGCTATAGCTAGACCGGACCCTTATATAGACCGGACCCTTGTAGTTTACGTTAGCTATAGTATATATAATAGTCACGACATAGATATATCGCGCTCCTTAGACCTAGTCTAAAAATGCTAGCAGAACTGCGCACTGAGTATTCTAAGACGTCCCTACTTTCAGTATAGCTTCTTCTACAACGTAGATGTCAGGACGAGGTAGTAACAGCGAATCACTATACAACTGTACCTACCTAGATAGTCGCAGCGATCTAAGTTAAGAACACTAACGACCGAATATAGTAAATGCATATCAAGGCTAAGGTAGGACGGTCAGTTCTGGTCTAGATGATCGCACTATGACATATATGTCACGGCATTTGGCTTAGGACAATGATCAATGATGGGACAATGAGTACATGGATGGAATACAAGACATGCTATGGAGAGAGAAAGACAAGAATGGTGGTGTGCAGCAGAACTGATGTTCTCAAATTCAGTGCCAAGAAGGGAAGACCCGTCAAGCCTGAGGCAGCCACAGCTGGCTGCAAACCACCAAGTCCCACAACAGGTCATACCATGACAATATAGATTGTTAGGTTGGGATCTCCATGACGGCCGTTAACCCGGCTAATCATTTCAATGCTATATGAGGACTCGTCTTCATCGATCCGCATTTCTTGCCCATAATGAGCTGAGAACAATTGTCAGTCCGAGCGGACTTCTGAAGACATGGATACTAACGACAAGCCTATCGTCGATTCGAGTTCTTCTGAAAGCGAAGGAGCTGGTCCGGCACTTGACCGGACGATGAACCATGTCGGAAACGACGAGAAGGCATCCTCGCCCGTCGAAGGAGATGCTGCCGTTGCGCCTTTCTCTCCAGCCCGAGAGATAGTATTCGTCTTCACCATATGCATGGCTCAGTTCCTTTCGTTAGCTGGTCTGGCCCAATCGATAGCACCTCTTCCTATCATCGGTGAAAGTTTCCGAGTCACGAACGAAGGTCTCCTAAGCTGGTACCCTGCGGCCTTCAGTCTTACGGTCGGTACCTTCATTCTGCCAGCCGGCCGTCTGGGAGATATGTATGGCCATCGAACAGTATGCTTGATTGGATATGTCTGGTACGGCGTCTGGTCGATTATTGCGGGCGTGTCCATCTACAGTGGCGACATTCTGTTCAGCTTCTCCCGCGCAATGCAAGGAATTTGTCCTGCATTGGTCGTGCCGAACGCTCTAGCATTGGTGGGAAGAGCGTACGGTGCGAGTCCGAGGAAGAACATGGTATTTGCCATGTTTGGTGCTGCGGCACCGACCGGATGGGTGGTTGGCGCGGTGTTCTCTTCCATTCTCGCACAACTTGCTTGGTGGCCGTGGGCGTTCTTTGCGCTGGCGTTCGCCTGTCTAGGTATGATTGCGATGAATCTCGCGTTCGTCCCAGCCGACAAACGAGAGCGTCCAGCCATATTCAGCGAATTCGATCTTGTCGGCTGCGCAACTGGAGTCAGTGGTTTGGTCCTCTTCAACTTCGCGTGGAATCAAGCCGGAGTGGTAGGCTGGACTGTGCCTTACACTTATGCACTGCTGATAGTTGGCATCGTACTATTGGCCGCCTTTGCAGTCATTGAGTTGCGCTTTGCGAAGCATCCCTTAGTACCACTTCGAGTTATGGCTGGAGAGTCCGCTCTCGCGCTGGGTGTAGTCGGTGCTGGCTGGGCAACCTTCGGTGTCTGGGTTTTCTACACGTGGCGCCTGATCGAGAATCTCCGAGGATACTCACCTCTAGCAGCAACTGCACAGAATGTACCGGTCGCCGTTTCTGGCATGCTCGCCGCCATAGCCACGGGGTTTCTGCTCAGCCATTTGAAAGTATCTTACGTACTTCTCATCTCAACGCTATTCTTCCTTGCTGGCCAAATCCTGATCGCAACGTCGCCTGTCGATCAGATCTATTGGGCGCAGACGTTTGTGTCGATCGTCCTCATGCCTGTCGGCCTTGATTGCAGTTTTCCGTCGGCAACGATTCTTCTCAGCAACACAACCCCTAAGGACGACCAAGGCATTGCTTCGTCACTCGTCAATACGGTTGTCAACTACAGCATTTCTTTGGGCCTGGGAGTTGCCGGTACGATAGTGAGAAACGTGAACGAAAACGGTACGGATGTGTTGGCGGGTTACCGTGGAGCGTGGTATTTTGGTATAGGTCTTGATGGCGTGGCTGCAGTAATCGCGTTGTACCTCGTGATACGGCATTGAGCGTTGGTTAAGCGATGTACAGCATACCTTATACAGAGTAAGGCAATTCGACTTCCATGTCATACTCGTGAGCTCTGAATTCTGTAAGACTTTGCAACCTGCGACCCCCCTCGAGAAGCTGATCTGTGGAGCCTGTGACTTGAAATGGTCGAACACGACTTTCTCTGCTAGTTGCTTGGGTTGACGGAATTCAGCGCCGAGTCTGATCAGATGAGTTCGACGAGGTTTAAGACGCAACTCTGTACCTCGACATCCTCATAAATGGCAATCTTCTGCTCCGAAACAGCATATTGTACATGCCGGCAGGCTTTATAGCGATACCAGATGCAGGATAAGCATGTCAAGGCGCTTACGGCTCCAATAGGGATAGAAGCTGTAAGGAAAGCTTATTCTACGAAGAAGTCTAAAAGTGTGCTCTTATCGTGCGTAGCGCAATACTCCATATCTGATAACACGTCCCAAACCACTCCATCGATTCCTCGATGGTGTCTCAGCCAAACACCAATGAGCCTGGAATATCCAAGCACTGTGTGGCTGTATGAAGCGGACGCCACGCTATGCCACCTGTTCGTACCTCAACCAGCCGTGCTTCACAGGCTTGCGCATCGTGCAGGGCACGCAAGACGAGGTGCTACGAGTCGACTGGTCCGTCCCGCGCGTGCCTACGATGTTCCACGCTCCATCTGCCGTGTTCCTTAGCAGGGACAAACGAGCATGAGATTAACGATCAATACGATGGTTCGAGCCCAAAATATGCCGGCCATAGCTGCCAAGCAGTGGAACACAGAGTCACTGAGCTGGAGAAGACTGTCACCCGACTATCCCGCCTTCTAGCAGGTGGCGGATCCGAAGACGAAGGAGACGCACCGGCTCCTGTCGACCAAGCGGCACCTTTGCTGGCCATCCGAGATGCCGTGACGACTCCAGTTTCTACCAACAGTCGTCAGAATGATGCCAATTTGGTCGATAGAGGTCTGTTGACTGCGCCTCAAGCAGACATCTTGCTCCGATCATTTCGCCGGCACTGTGGGAGATGGATTGGCGCAGATCAGTCCGTCGATGAACCCCTACAGATCCAGTCATCTCTACTATCTTGCGCGTGCTGTCTAGTCGCGGCCAGACACTCCGACCTGGAATCATCCTCCACGATCGCGACCGCTCTTTTCGCGGAGGCCAAGGCGATCATGGGTGAGAATCTCCTCACAGTTTCGCATGACATCGAATTCTTCCAATCGGTCCTAGTGCTCTCCCTCTGGTCAACCACAGTGGGTCAGGGACTGTTGAGCATGGACAGTTGGCTCATAACTGGAATGGCGTTTCAGCATGACACTGCAACGCGGGCTTCGAACGAAGCTCCCCTGACGCATGCCAACGGGTATCGGAAGTACAAACTGTCTGAGAAAGCGGCAGTCTACGCCCATCTCTGTCTCTCGCATCTTCACGCATGCATAAGCATGCGAAGGAAAAGCATGCTCAATAGGATAGACATGACACGGATCCAAAACCTGGTCTCCCATGTACACACTGACAACTACAGGACACGGATGCTTGCTGAAACTCTTTTGTACTGGACTATCTACCAAGAGTGTGTCGCATCAAGCGTAGTACTGACCCGCGGTCAAGCAGCCCTTCAAAAATGGCGCCTCGACTGGGCGGCGTTGTTCGAACAGCCACGGCACCATTTCCTACAGATCGGCTTCTGGTTCGCACAGCTGCTGATGTACGAACAATCGCTCAATAACAAGTCCACGGCTGTGCGGGAATCTCTGATTTCACAAATGCTTGATCTGTGCTCCAGGATCATGCGCCTAGCTATGGACACCGCCGACGAAAAGTCAGCTTACTTGACAGACCACATCTACCATATGATAACGTTTGCAGCCGTCACCCTCGTCCGCCTCTTGGCAAAGTACAGGAATCAGCTCGGGACCAGCTACGACATTGAAGACATGGACCAGCTCACTCTGACGACGGCAAATTGGCTCAGATCAATTGGCTCCGAATGTCACATTGGCAAAGTCTCGTACGACGTCATAATCACACTGCATCGCAAACTTCGACCAGAGCAGCATTCAACCTCTCCATGGTCAGCAAGCGAACAGCAGGCACCGGGATACGACACCGCAGTGCCGGAGTTCCTTTCAATGCATACTATGGACGTGGAATGGGATGCGATTGGTCAAGATTGGGATCTGTTCAACTCTGGACAACAGACACCATTCAATTCCGCGGCAACCTGAATGCAATACCACGAGATGACAGTTCTGAGAATTTTGAATAATGCTTTCTACGTTGAGCCAAACCTTAGGCGTATGGATGTTCGTCAGTCTATTTGCCTGTCCAGCGCTTTTCCATCCATCGGAACACTGGGAATGCAATGGCTGAGAATGCAAACGTCAACTCATGACCTATGTTCGCCCCCTTGGACCCAATGAGCTTCGCAATTGGCGCAATGTACCAGGTAGTTTTCATGCCGAGAGCTGCTCCGAGAAAGCCAAAAGCGAAGGCGCCAATTGCACCGTAGCCAAATGGGAGCAGTTTAGCGTCAGACCATGCGTCAAGGTTGTATGCACTCCAGCGACATTTCCGGAAGATGATGTGCTCCTCTGCGACAATAGTGATGTGGATCACGGTCCAGTACCCGACAATGCTCAAGACTGTCTGCAGTGAGCTCTCGAAAGAGAACGAGGCCACGCACCCGACGATGATGGCAACCACATAGCCGAATGTGACGAAAGCAATGCGGGGGATTCGTGCTGCCCACGGTCCGAAGTTTTGGGCATGGAGCGCAAATGAGTAGTTGTTGGGGATGTTGTTCTGATACTTCGTTAGCCATGGAGTGATGGACTGAAAGAGGTTTTACTTACAGGAATCGAGCTCAAGGCCGCAAGGACCAGTAAGAACTTTCCAAAGCCTCCAGCAGGCTCGAGAGCCTTTGCCAAGGGTCCACCAACACCATACAAATGATATGCCTTGGTCCATGCCGGGTCAGACTGTGACAACAGCGCTGCCCCAAGCGACTGCACGAGTATCGCGGGTACTGCGATGCCGATATATGTTGAGGCAAAGATATGACTCTGCTTGGTGTTTACAGGCATCCTGATGTTGTAGTCTGCCGCACAGTTGATCCAAGATACCGCGAACGAGAAGATCACAGCAATGAAGGACAATGCTGAGGCGGCGCCGTTCGCACCAGATGGGGTGTGGTGGGCATGGGCATGCAGGCTGGAGGCGCCAGTACCTGCTGCAACGCACCTGATCGAGTATGTTAGCAAGTGTCTTGGTGTTCGAGAAGGCAAGACTCTTACCAGACTAGAAGTGGGGATAGCCAGATGAAGGTGTCAAGTCGATGAATCCAAGTGATCCCCAGCACACATATCAACCAGACGACCGTCGTGATGATGATGACCCCAGCCCAAGCTGGCACAGCGCCATTTGACAATGCAGCCAGGCATGACGCTCCAGAAATGGAGTTGATCGCATTCCAACCAGTCGTCGACAGCATGCTGAAGACGACCACCAGCAGGTTTCCCCAGTATCCGAACGAATATCGAGAAAAGGTAGTCATGCGCAGTCCCGTCAAGCCGAACGAGCCAGTCCATGCTGGCAGCATGCAAGCAAAGATGTTGACGATCAGGATGATCACGAAGCAGTCCCAGAAGCCGAGTCCGAGGTTGGGTCCGACCATGCCCGTGCTAAGTGTCGCTACGGCCATGTTGGCACTCAACCTAATACTGTCAGGTGGGTCATTGTACATGTGAGGCGGGAACTTTACCAGAACGTGCAGGCATTCCAGACACGTGTAGGTCCCTTGCGTCGCTCATCGTCGGTCACCCGCTGGATGCCGCCGGTCTCGACAGACAATGCTGCAGCCCATTGCGAAAGCCGGCCTTTGATGCCAGGCTGCCGGACGTGGCCCAATTCGACGTCCTCGGAGGATGCGTAGGCGGTGTTCACTTCGGTCTTTTCCATCTTGAGCGGAGGTCTTGCGTCTCGGTGTGGTGAGCCATTATTTGATGCTGTTTCGACCGGGTTATATGTATGTTGAATCTGGTAGAAACGGTTCCCTCGCCGGATATCGCAGCTTCATACAACGGCGATATCTAGCCAGCGGCAAGCCGACGGTGGTCCGATGGAGACGCGACGCTCTCGATGCACTACCGTGCAAACATCAACCATACATAATGTGATTGCATTCCAAGTATAATCACGAAGACCATCACGATACACAAATTACACGCTTC
The DNA here is from genome assembly GCA_002786065.1 of Microcyclospora pomicola. Lineage (NCBI taxonomy): Eukaryota > Fungi > Ascomycota > Dothideomycetes > Capnodiales > Microcyclospora > Microcyclospora pomicola. The sequence continues at coordinate 296,784 of NHNY01000032.1, read as the reverse complement.
TAAATCTTATCTTGCGACGTTGTAGCGAATCAAAATGGAACAAGAAACACTTCGTCGGCGTGGCGTCGGCCTCCAAGGCATTGACCGCGATGCCGTCTCTCCAGGCTATACTCTTCTTGCACACTTGACTGGCCCTGGTATTGTTACGTTGATTGATAACGATGGCAAGGAGGCTCATCGATGGAACATGTCAACTCGACCTGGTCGTCACGCCCGGATATTGCCCAACGGCAATCTGGCTTACAACGGCGTCCACCCTGATGCACCACGCTTGTTCCCTCTGTGGCAGAAGTATCGAGGCGGCCTCATGTTGCAGGTCGACTCAGAGGGCAACGTCGTGCAGAAGTGGGAAGACCCCTTAGCACACCACGATCAGAACCATCTCGACGATGGCACGATATTATACACAACGCTGGAGCCTCTGAGCGCAGAGCAGGCCGCAAGTGTACCAGGGGGCGTCCCCGGTACCGAAGCACCGGATGGTAAAGTGTACTCGGACTGCATCAAACATGTCAATCCTTCGACGGGCGAGACGCTGTGGTTCTGGCGTCTCATTGACCACCTCAACCCGGCGGACTTTCCACTACAGCCTCACTACACTCGGGATCACTATCCGTTGATCAACTCTGTCCAGTTCTTGCGTGATGGGAACATACTCGCCTCCTTCCGAAGTGTTTCTGCCGTCGTGATCATCTCGCGAGAGACAGGCGAGCTCCTCTGGCATCTGGACAGTAAGGTGGTCGCACAGCAGCACCACGCCTCCGAGCTGGACGACGGCAGCATCCTCATCTTCGACAACGGCGTCTACCGTCACCACGAGTCTTTCCCATACTCGCGTGTGATCCAGGTCGACCGCGCGACGAAGAAGATCATCTGGCAGTACAAGGACCCACACTCGATGACCTTCTTCAGCCCCTTCATGGGCGCAGCGCAGCGTCTCACAAACGGCAACACTTTAATCACCGAGGCCGCCGTCGGCCGTGTGTTCGAAGTGACCAAGGACGGACGCATCTGCTGGGAGTACGTGAACGATCAGTTCGCAAACTACAAGGGTCTTGATGCGGCGGAGCTGGAAGGCATCTTCACGTACAATGCCAACGCGCTGTTCCGAGCGTACAAGTATACACCCGAACAGATCCCTTGGCTGAAGGAGAAGTTGCAGAAGGCGGTTTGATGGAGGATCTTGGATTCGGATCTGTTGGGATAGAGGTAGAAACATGGACCTGAGCGAAATTTTACATAAGGTCATCAATTTAGGCGTAGACAATAACTCCATCGCGCGCTGGCATGCCTCAATATCACTCTGTATGAACATACCTAAGGTAGTTCTGAACAAGTTGTCGGTGGTCAAAATCACAACCAATCGGAGGCAGACGTCGATTATATCCCGTAAGCCCGTTGCCCCACCGTGAGATCAGCTTCAGGATTATGTATATATATCAGTATGAGGTACCTTAGGTAGGCTTGCGTAGGCCTACATTGGAAGACATCGATCGTTTCTGTCGAATTTCTGATTCAGGGTCCTTACACTTCAACAACAGCGTCACCCGTCATGAGCGACATGGCATCTCAAGGTCTCAAGGTAGTCTACGGCGGCGGAGGCATCAAACCAGCGGCCGGCTTCGACAAACCCGGGAGCGTGGAGGAAGTGTTTGACATTCTCGACGCGGCTGGGGTCAAGATCATCGATACCGCCGCACTGTACGGAGCCAGCGAGGAACTGCTGGGCAAAGCCCATGTCGGCGACCGATTCGTGGTCGATACCAAGACCAAGGGCGGATTCGTCGGACCCGATGGTGCAAGCCACGCAAATGTGGTCGCGGATGCGAAGAACAGCCGTGCGGTGCTAGGTACGACCGTGGATGTGTTCTACATGCATTCTCCCGGCCATCCGGGAACCAGCATGGAGGAGACACTCAAGGGCGTCAAGGAGGTCTACGATAGCGGCTTTTTCAAGCGCTTCGGACTGAGCAACTATCTGGTAGAGGATGTGGTGAAGATGTATGACTTGTGCAAGGAGATGGGGATTCCGCCGCCTACAGTACGTGTAGCCATCGAAAACACGAGTTGGGTCTTCCGGACGTAAACTGACATTATCAATAGGTCTACCAAGGTAACTACAATCCTGTGGCCCGCAGACAAGAAAGTGCGCTGTTCCCGACGCTGAAGAAGCTGGGCATCAGTTTCTACGCCTATAGCCCGCTGGCCGGAGGCTTCCTCACCAAGACCAAGCAGGACGTGCTCGATGGGAAAGGACGCTTCAATCCTAACGAGATGCTTGGACAGATGTACTACACTATGTACGCAAGACCATCCTACCTCGAGGCACTCGAGAAGTGGGAGAACATCGCCAAGGAAGAAGGAGTATCGCGGGCAGAGCTGGCATATCGATGGGTGAAGTATCACACCCCGCTCAGCGCTGAGAACGGTGATGCGATCGTCGTTGGTGCGAGCAGCAAGGATCAGTTGAAGGAGACACTGGAGAGGCTTGCCCATGGCCCCCTGAGCGAGAAGGCGGTGAAAGCGATCGATGGTGTGTGGGAGTCAGTCAAGCATGAGGCTCCTCTGGATAACATCAATACGAAATAGCAGACAGAGACATGAGCGTATCGAAGTAGCACTGTTTCATCCCCTAACTACCGCTCTGAGCAGTAAATGTCCCACTGTTGCTTCGGTCAGCAGAGTGGCATCTCCGATTTGTGATGTCACATCAACCAATGTCGAATCCAGTCTTGCCGTATCTTCGTGGACTCGAAAATAGAATGCGACGATCGTGGCATTCACGAGGTTGCATTCACCAGCACAATAGTGCAAAGTCTCCTGTTCATTTTTGGCATTAGAATTGTTCTTGGAAGTTCCAGAAAAAGTTCCTACAACCGAGAAGTGCATGCCTGATGATGCAGTGTGGCTATTAATAATGTGGCGCGCCAGCCCGAGCTCGGCACGACGGCTAGTGGACCCCCGGCCACCGGGCCACGCTGCCACGCAACACGAGCTGACGACTTCACCTCCAGCTCTGTATGGCACAGACTACAGTGCGAGTCTGGCGCTTGTGGCTGTTACACGACGAGACTGGCCCAAGGAGAAACAGCCAGGGCCACGCGTGTCGGCGGCATTCACGAAGCAAACGCCCGTCCAGCTGCGCGACTTTGCGCATCGGACCAATGCGACGCTTCCTTCGTGGCCGATTGGACAGGAAGATTTGTACTGCAAACCACCAACGTTTCACGCTGTTGCGTGCTTGCATCTCAAAGACTGTACCTCGCAGGCGGGCCCCCATCAGGCCTCTGTCGTTGTTTCACGCAAGACTTGATGTGCATGACCCTGCACAGCGATGTTTGAGGCGACGTAGTCCAAGACCCGGAGGCTGGGCTGTCCGACACCATGCGATCCTACAATCCTTGGCTCGGCTGCAACGGTACCGTGGCATCAGGGTGTAGCGCTTCAACAGCACCCATGAGGAATACTGTGCAGAGCCAGAACGTCACGTTGGTACTTTTGGCCCTGCAAATAGCAACCACCAAGCGCTGATCGCGTATGGCCGATCAGTGCGCCTGACGACTCGCGCTAGTGACGCAGGTACTCAGGTGGCTTAGCAGTGAGGTTTGATATAAGAGAAGCATTGCGTGTCGCCCCCAACCACCCACCCAATCCCAATTCAAAACATCACTGTTACTCCAAGCATACTCATCTTTCCTTCCTGTTCAGCATATACCCAGATCATCACCTTCGCTTACACTATCTGCCATTGTGAGGCTTCATACTACAATACTCGATCAACGAATAACACTATATACAACACCACGCTTAATCGATCACCATGCGTTTCTCCAAGACCTCTGCGGCGGCTATTGCAGTGGCTCTCCCACTCACTCTTGCACAAACTAGCACCGACTGCAATCCGACAGAGAAGACCTGCCCCTCGGACGTAGGCTTAGATTCCAGCACTTATAGTGCCGACTTCACCCAGGCCGATGCAAATGCTTCCTGGACTGCCGCTTCTGGCACCACCATCACATACGGCGACCAGGGTGCGGAGTTCAGCATCGACTCAAGCTCTGATGCGCCCACCTTGTCCACGGATTTCTACTTCCTGTTCGGCAGAGTGGACGTGAAGTTGATGGCATCGACCGGCACAGGCATCGTTAGCTCGGTCGTTCTCGAGTCTGACGATCTCGACGAGATCGATTGGGAATGGTTGGGAGGTGACCTCACACATGTGCAGACCAACTTCTTTGGCAAGGGTAACACCACCAGCTATGACCGTGGTACCTACCAAGACGTTTCATCGCCACAGTCCACATTCCATACGTACAGCTTCGACTGGACTGCCGATCGTCTTGAATGGCTCATCGACGGCGTGGTCGTTCGCACTTTAGAGTACAGCGATGCTCTTGCCCTTGAGGGTAAGAACTACCCTCAAACTCCCATGCGAGTGAAGCTCGGTTCATGGTAAGCACATCACGTCTGATTTGACCTTCGATCACATTGCTAATAAGACCTTTCAGGTGCGGTGGCTGCTCTTCAAGTGAGGGAACTGTCGAATGGGCTGGTGGCGCGCCATCGTGGGATGACACTCCGTACGTCATGTACGTCGAGACAATCTCCATCACCAACTACAATCCAGCCAGCTCGTACTCGTACTCCGACGAAACCGGTGACTGGCAATCCATCGACATTGTCGGTGGCTCTGATAGCTCTAGCAGCTCCAGCGCAAGCGATTCAACCACCGCGACCGACTCATCCACCACGGGTTCTTCGACCACCACCGTGGTTGGCTCTGCGACCACCACTGTCTCCGTGGAGTCGACCGCCACTACAGCACCCACCAGCATGATTGCCGTTTCTGGTCTCCAGGACCACTCTGGCGTTGTGCAGTCCACAACCATCACCGGATCTGCTTACAGCACGAACTCTGCTTCTGTATCAGCCCAAAACTCTGGCTCAACGCTTGTGACCTCGGTGGCAACCACTCAAGTGCCTGGTACCACCCCATCAAGTACCACATCCTCCAGCAGTACCTCCACCACATCGGCCACCACCGGTTCCAACACCAACGCAGCCTCGACGATGCAGAAGTCCGTCGCAGCTGGCTCGTTGTTGAGCATGGCGCTTGCTTGGATCTTGATGTAGGAAGCATGCTTGTTCGGCGGTGCCAGCATTTGGTTGGTGGAGTTTAGTGTATTTTGGCATCGTCTTATTATTGTGTCTCCGACAGGATTGACACTGCATTAGTCAGCGAGGAGGAAATCTCGACGTATACCCACGATCTGGAAATTGGCGCAAGGGAAGAAAGGGCATTAGCATGATCAGCATATCGTCCATAGTCGACGTCGGCCGGGTGTAATATTATCACTCGTTCTCACGTCCATACGAATGTTTCGCTTGGTCCCATCATCGAGATGTTGTCATTCGAAGGAGCCGTGCACTTCGATGAGCACCCCTGTGCAACGTCGACTCGCAACATTTATTCTGCATAGTCGTTATTACAACTCACATAACGTTCCGCTATATTGCTCGAGTGTGCTGTCGTAGAGTTCATCTGTCGTGAGAGCCCCAGGCTGTCAGCTCATAAGATGAATCACGACGTTCCATTCGACAATCTGGCGCTGGGTACAGTAACACCCGCGTGACTGCCCACAGCTTCATGTTACCACAACCGCTGCGTACCTAGCATACCTACATTGCGACAATTGTTCGGAACCTCCGTGAACATCACTCGACTTGCAGATGAATGACTACCTGGTCATATATCTCGTCAACGACTGCTTGGACGCTGGCACACGGCTTGCACTGTATCCCACCTGCGGAACACATGTGGAACCATTAATTGCTGTCGCTACCCGCAGCTCTGTTCAGCAAGCTCCTCGTCCAAGATCTTTCACGTCCTCACCAGCTGCAGCTATAGCTTGGCTTGCGATACATCGCACCTTGGCCAAACGGACACACTCCACGCTGAATGCTGGCAAACATGGCGCGGTACTTTCCATGAGCTGAGGTATCTTACGATATGCGAGGCGAAATAAGCGGGCGGCCTCATTCTCAACCGAGGCGACCCAATTGGAGACACTGCCACCACGCACACGATCTCCTGCGACTCCGACCCCACCTCACCAACATTCTGCTTTGAGTAGAGGCCGCCAGGATCCTGCCGCAATTTGCGTGTCCACCTTTGTGCAGTCTTCCTTGCCCCGGCCGTCATCATCTTCCAGCAGCCATGCTTAGTAGGGCGTCATGTCAGACGTAAGGGCTGCCTCAGCTTGTCATACGTGAGCCCGTATCATGCGGTGCCCACAACGCACCTCTGCACAGCGACATCTTCGGAGCGACAGTTCACATGGAGTGTCTTTGTGAGCTATTCCTTATCCCTGCGCCTCATGGTCTGGGCGGCGCAGTCTGCATATGATCTCCCACAGTGCTAGACCGGTCAATTTGCACTTCCTCTAGAACCACACGGTGGCACCTTCGTATCTGCTAGTATTTGTGCGAAGAGTAATTCAACAATTGGCACTCTTTTCTAGGCTAAAGACTGAGGTATTTACTCACAGTTCGATGTGTACTTCAGCGATGTGGTTCCTCGGCTTGAAATGTTGCACACGCTGAGTCGATGTGATACTTTAGCTGTTCAGCATGACCTCGCAGCAACATCTAGACGATGCGAACCAGTACACAATACCTGAGGAGACCGAGGACGTCTGGGGTATCATCCCTAGCCCGTTCTCCCTGCCAACGACTGGTTTTGAGAATCATCAAGATGTCCAGCCTCGATCACGGTACTCGCAAGAGCAAGACACCGGAGGAAACTGGAACTTTAGCGACATTGGCCACTTCTTAGATCGGCATCAAGTTTCAGAACGGGCCCTTCCACATGCCCCATGGAACCAGGATACCACGGTTCCCTTGCCATCCGATCGACATGGGCAGACTCGTTCTCTGCATGGACAGAGCGTAGCCCGGACAGACCCAAACCTGGTGCGTGAATCAGGTCGCGCTTCAGTCTTTACAACCGACTCAGGCTATCATTCCCAGGTCCATACCAGCGGATCAACAGACTATACCTACACGTCCCATCAACTTTCGCGCGCAAACCTCCAATCCTCTTTTGAATCAGACCAAGGAGAATACCAGTATCAGCCTCGAAGCGTACCACGAAGTATTGTGTCTGCGCCTGTGGGACAAGTACACCCGGCGAGGTTGCCGAAAAAACAACATCCACGACAAAAGCCAAGGATACCACCTTGCCCTCATTGCTTTAAGGAACTCAAGAACAAGTCCGATGCTGAGTGAGCTTTTCTGTTGCTCCATTTCTTGACATTCAGCGCTGATGAGAGATAGTAAGCATAGGTTGCAGCATGAGAAGCCGTTTATGTGCGTGGAGACTCCCTGCACTCGAGTTGATGGGTTTGCAACCAAGAACGACCTGGAGAGGCACCGCAAGACCGTACATGGCAAGGTCCCTCGTGTTGGCACGAAGGATGGCTTTTATTGTGTAGCGTGTCCACTACCAGAGCCGGGAGGCGTTCGCAAGTATTGGGGACGCCGCGACAACTTCAAAGCACACATCAGAAGGAAACATGCCGATGGCTCGGAAGAAGTTATCTTACAACGGTAGTTGATGTTGCGACTGTACATTTTGATCCTCTACTAACGTTGCATAGGTCCCGAGTTGATGCTTCGAATGCTGAAACAACAACTTCAAGACAAGAATTACCCCTAGAATTTACCCACATTGAGCCGTTGACCGGTCTCGATCAACTGTTAGACTACAGTGCACTTGATCCAGAGCGCAGCAACGTATTTCAACAAGGTGATTATGATCTCACAGCTAGAGACGAGTTACATAGCGAGGATCTAGCTGGAGGCGGTTCTGGCGCTCTGACTGACTCTGGTCGCAATAGCGCCCAGGCTGATATATATGCACCAGTCTGGCGAAGTGGACCGTATGAACAGTCTACATACCGACATGGGAATGCCGAGCGGATGAAAGTTTCTGAATATCCTCCGCAAAAGCCACAATATAGTGGAACGCCCATCTTGCGTCTTACCGAAGCTAATGACAATACTGCGCTGGAACAAAGCCCTCTGGATGGTCAGTCGAGGGGCCATTTATCCATCCCAAACTCGGGTAGTGGAGGATCGAGTCGCTCATCGGCAAGTGGCTCCGATCAAGGCGATGGAGAGTACTACTGCCCTTCATGCCCAAAGCGTAAGCAAAGGGAGTGCGATCTGAAGTGCGTCCTCCCAAATATGACTGATAAGTCGCCCACTGATCGATCTCTGGCAGGAAACATATGAAGCGTCATAGTCGACCGTACGGATGCACATATCCGGATTGCTGGAAGCGATTCGGCAGTCGCAACGACTGGAAGCGGCATGAGAACTCGCAGCACCACGAACAGGAGCGACAAGAGAAGTGGCGTTGCGCGCTTTCTCGTCCAGACGAGAGACCGTGTGGCATGCTTTACTATACAGCAGATGACATGCGTAAGCATCTCAAGAGCCCTGAGCACTACAAGGTCTCGGATGGGTTGGCGATCAGCGACACGCGGCTCGAGTCTATGCACATCGGCATCAACAGCGACATTCACTTCTGGTGTGGCTTCTGCGACAGACTCATCTCCTCTAAAGGAGAACTGCCCCCGTGGAGGGCAAGATTCCAACATATCGGGGATCACTACGATAAGGAGGATCGCAAGATTGACGACTGGGTGTGCATCGAAGAGAACCGAGCTAAGAAGCATCTCGAATCGCGGAGAGAGAAGACTACAGCAGTAGTACAGAAGTCCAATTACATAGAAGCCAAGCGTCGGGCTGAGTGGGATCAAGAAGAGGACAGCGATTTGGGAGATGATGGGATCCCGCGTTTCTAGGATGCGCTGAGCATAGCTGCACTATTGCAGGAACGATCTGGAGGAAATGCTCAAGGTAGTCTTCCACGATTCTACGCGAAGAAACATAGGCCTCAATCAACGTACGAGGAGTATCAATGCTCGAACTCTAGGCCAGTACTGTTGGGATGGTGAAATGCGAACGACGTAGGTTTCGTGTTGACGTGCTGGCAGCGAACTTCGTTATGCAATAATGTGACGGCCAGCATGAGCCATCCCATGCATGAAAGAAAGGCACAAGTCTCCCCTCACGGCGCGGCTCATCTCAGAATATGCAGCGTACAATGAGAAGAGCAATGAGAAATAAATAATAGGATAGAGTGTTGTTGATGTATGCATCTACTTCAGGAGCAAGACGACGGGTTTCCCCGATTCTGCCTTAATGCCTCGGTCTCCACTTGGTTCATTTGAATAAGCCGTCCTCTGATTGGTCTGATTCCCGTCTCGCCTCAAGTGCTCCGGTCATCGACTCTAGAACTTCTTCTCGCACCTCTGCTACTGTCACGACAACACCACCTCATCACCACACATCTCTCCTCTCCACTCCTCCCACTTCTGCAGCAACGCGATGTTGTCTTCAGGATTCCGGCGGTTCGCGACCTCGGGCAGCTTGCCTCGCCAGCTGTCCCGCCGCAACTTCTCGCGCACTGCCCCTGCTGCCAAGATCATCACACCGAACGGCCCACTACGAGCAAAGGAGGCTTCGCCTTTCATCAGCAACAAGTACCCGATCATCGAACACGAGTATGACGCCCTAGTCGTCGGTGCCGGTGGAGCTGGTCTTCGTGCGGCGTTCGGTCTGGCAGAGGCAGGTTTCAACACCGCGTGTATATCCAAGCTGTTCCCCACGCGATCACACACCGTGGCCGCACAGGGTGGTGTCAATGCCGCGCTCGGTAACATGCACGAGGATGACTGGAGATGGCACATGTACGATACCGTCAAGGGTTCAGATTGGTTGGGTGACCAGGACGCCATCCACTACATGACCCGCGAGGCACCGGCATCCGTCATCGAGCTCGAGAACTACGGCTGCCCGTTCTCTAGAACCGATGATGGCAAGATCTACCAGCGTGCGTTCGGTGGTCAGTCGCAGAAGTTCGGCCAGGGTGGACAGGCATACCGATGCTGTGCCGCTGCTGACCGAACCGGTCACGCTCTCCTCCACACTCTCTACGGTCAATCGCTCCGCCACAACACCAACTACTTCATCGAGTTCTTCGCCATTGATCTGATCATGGAGGACGGACAGTGCAAGGGTGTCATGGCCTACAACCAGGAAGATGGTACTCTCCACCGCTTCCGCGCTCACAACACTGTCTTGGCTACTGGTGGCTATGGTCGTGCCTACTTCTCATGCACATCTGCGCACACTTGCACCGGTGACGGAATGGCTATGGTTGCTCGTGCTGGTCTTCCCAACCAGGATCTCGAGTTCGTCCAATTCCACCCAACTGGTATCTATGGTGCTGGCTGCTTGATCACCGAGGGCTCTCGTGGTGAGGGTGGATACCTCCTGAACAGCGAGGGTGAGCGATTCATGGAGCGTTACGCACCAACCGCTAAGGATCTTGCTTCTCGTGACGTTGTCTCTCGATCCATGACCATGGAGATCCGCGAGGGACGTGGTGTCGGACCAGACAAGGACCACATCTACCTCCAGCTCTCTCACTTGCCCCCAGAAATCCTCCATGAGCGTCTCCCCGGTATTTCCGAGACTGCCTCCATTTTCGCTGGTGTTGATGTCCGCAAACAACCCATCCCTGTCCTGCCGACCGTCCACTACAACATGGGTGGTATCCCTACCCGATACACTGGTGAGGTGCTCACTGTTGATGAGCAAGGTCAAGACAAGGTTGTGCCTGGTCTTTTCGCTTGCGGTGAGGCTGCTTGCGTGTCTGTCCACGGTGCCAACCGTCTTGGTGCCAACTCCCTCCTGGATTTGATTGTCTTTGGTCGTGCCGTCAGCCACACCATCCGTGACAACTTCTCACCTGGTCAACCCCACAAGGAGATCTCAGCCGATGCCGGTGCTGAGTCTGTCAGCATCGTTGACCATGTCCGTACCGCCGATGGACCCAAGTCCACCAACGAGATCCGCAGTGCTATGCAGAAGGTGATGCAGACTGATGTGTCTGTGTTCCGAACACAGGAGTCTCTCGACGAGGGTGTTGAGAAGTAAGTCTAGTATACATTTGGCGCTCTCTGTAGCATGACTAACATCATCGTAGGATCCACAAGGTTGACAAAATGTGGGACCAAGTCGGTACCAAGGACCGCAGCATGATCTGGAACAGCGATCTCGTGGAGACCCTTGAGCTCCGTAACTTGCTCACGTGCGCCGTGCAAACTGCCGAGGCCGCTGCCAACCGCAAGGAGTCTCGTGGTGCTCACGCCCGCGAGGACTACCCCGACCGTGACGACGAGAACTGGATGAAGCACACCTTGACCTGGCAGAAGAAGCCCCAAGACAAGATCGACATTGGCTACAGGAAGGTTGAGGCCAACACGCTGGACGCGAACGAGTGCAAGCCCGTGCCACCATTCGCGCGGAAGTACTAGAGTTGATGATGGGAGGAGATTGAAAGGAGTGCTGTGTGGTAGATGAGTGACACCGACTATTATTGTACTCTTGTTTCTTTTCTTGCAAGATGTGCGCGTTACTTCTTCATCTACCCTGAATCTGTAAATACTAGCACGTCAGTCATGGAGAATGGAAGTGACGAAAAATGGAGATTTCCTTGTTCTGTTGACAATGTCGCAGTCCCTATCGCGAGGTGCTCAGTACACGTAGATGCATGTATGTCGTGATTACATTCGTACAGACATGGGAGACTCTGTTGTGTAACAGACCTGTCGGGATATGCGGCATGTTCGGGATGTGGGTCAGCGAAGCAACGTCAACTGGTGTGTCAACCTTGATCTCCCATGCAATGATCAGCCAACGGAAGCTCAGGTGTGCCACAACATATTCAGATCGCGATCACGATGGGCTGATATCTGGTCAGCAGACGCTTCGACTCGTGAGTAGGCATCCTGATGCTGATCGCGAGCTACACCGAGGCTGAAGCCTAGGCTTTGCAAGGCTTCGAGTGGTTAGGCATCATTGCAGAAGACCGCAGCTAACACCTCAACTTCAGACTCATCGACCTGGAAAGCGGCAGTGCTTCCCGATGATAGCGATACTTCTAGCCAATAGCCCTCATCGTCACTTGTGAGCATGCGACGTGGCAGATTGAGACGGGTCCTCAACAGCGGAGAAGGCTCATTATGGATCATACCTATCCACGATGGCCGTTCTGCTGGCAAGAGGCCGCCGTACTACATGTAACTCCTACGCTGCACACGGACGCACGAATCACACTCCTGTCTATGCGAGGGACGTCTGGCCTTGCAGACATGGCCGCAGACATGGCCGCAGAAAGCTGGCTCACCCAGTCATCCGGGATCTGCCTAATCGGATGACTCCCCAGACGTACTTCTGGTTCCACTGCCTGCTGGCGGCGCTCCTGTATAAGTAGATACGTATGGCGCTCATCCCGTGGCTATTCTCGAAGGAATGCAAGCAAGGCTGCGATGACCATGCACAACGCAAGTCGGCGTCGAGACAGCTCAGCTATCGTCGCTTAGAAGCCGACGGCTTGGATAAGGTAGCGTAGGCTTTGCTCTGTGTTGGCACTTGCGCCTGAGTCGTGGAAGAACTGCGCCTCGTCTCCACAGACGCTGGCGATACTGTGCTGGAATCTGCGTAAGCCTCTGCCTCTGGCGCTGAGTTCGGCTATTATCGGATTGATACTTCGTTCTTGAACAGCAGTTGGTGCTGACAAGATCTGCTTCACGGTTCAAAGTACCTCGTCTCATTCTGGAATCACGATTTTGAGAAAAGCGCCCTCTTCACTGCAACGAAGGATGCTTCTTCCAGGAGATGAGTACGACTCGAACTATCTCGAGGTCATAGAGCGATCGGCCTTCCCACAGACTTTTCCAGCTCATCGGGACATAAGAGCCTATAGACTGGCTGGGGAAGAGACGCAACGTGCTTTGGTCAAGGCGCAAAGTCTGCCAATTGAGTATGCCAATGTAGGACTCTCGATTCCTTCAGAGCTGTGCGAACCCTCTATCTTGACTGACTTGCATCAGACGACTGTTGCAAACCAATGTCTTGTCTTGTCTTCCGAGGCATTGATGTTGAAAACAGGCCCAACAGATATGATCAACTGCAGGTCACCCACACGATTTGCAGATTGTGCTCAGGGTGTCGTTGGTAGCAAGAGAGATCACAAGCAGGTTGATGCACCATATAGAGAAGAACACCATGACAGCTTGACTCTCCTCTGGTCTGGAGCATCGAACCAACCAATATCAGCGCAGATACAAGCATATCCACCTGGCGTGTATATCTCACGAGTCTTTGGCGAAGGCCATGCATCTGCAGCTCATGATACCAAACGTCCAAAGTTGATGGGCTGTGAAATTGATCGCTGCTTCCACATGGCGACTTCTTATGATCACAGCACTGTCGTGCCGTCGTTACAAGAAAGCTGGCAAAGTGCTAGTCTATCCAATCGGCGCTCATGGTCCTCTCTGGCAACGGGCGAGAACATGAGCCGACAGAGTAGTCTGTCAACTGCCATGACCGATGTGTTTGACATGATGAAGGTCGACTCTCCCGTGCTTAACAGCACTGATTGTCTTTGTCGTTTCGACATCAATATCGAAGCACCATTCGCATCGAGCGGCACGGCGAGACCAATGGATGGTCAGACTGTCGCCAGTCTCAGTGAGCTCAGCCATATGTGGAGCGGTATAGACGATGGATTTGCTGGTCTTGATCCTCCCTTTTCTGATTCCCGTCTGCTTGCTGATAATTGTGCTCTCAGTCACGAAGGACAAGAAGCTACTCGATCGACAGGTCACCCTGACGAGTCATGGCAGCTACTACCTACGCAGCAATCAGGCTTCGAGCAAAGCTCTACCAGCGCGTCATCTTTACCCTCGTCCTCACTGCCACCGCCGCCTGCATCGGCTCCGCCAGCTTCCAACCTTAAAGCCGTGGAGCGTCGCCGCAAACACGTGAGGAACAGCAAACAGACTTCGATCTATCCGAAAGTGGTCGCCACTGGACCTACATCAGCGCCGCCCCGAGCACAAACGAACCTCAAATCGCAGCCGCTGCGCAATCCGGCCGCTACAGACTTCCGCAAACAACCCATCACCAAAACCCCCTACGTTAGGCCTCAACATCCCAAACTGTACTGTGACTTCTGCGCCGCCTACCCATCCGGCTTCCGCGGCGAGCACGAGCTGCGACGCCACATAGACCGCGCTCACGCCGAGCTTCGCAAAGTGTGGATCTGCGTCGAGCCCACCACGCCGTCGGTGGAAGGCTGGCAGCCCGAGCGGCCCATCGCCATCTGCAAGCAATGCAAACAGCACAAGCAGTACAACGTCTACTACAACGCCGCCGCGCACCTCCGTCGCGCCCACTTCTGTCCGCGGAAACGCGGCCGTAAAGCCAGAGGCGAGCACCGCGAGAGCCGGGCTGGCAAAGCCGGTGGTGACTGGCCGCCGATCGAGTGGTTGAAGGCGAACGGGTGGATCAGGCAGATTGAAGTGCGCGAGTTACAGCGGCTGCCGGGTTCTACAATTACGAAGACCATCGCAGTCGAGGTTGAGGATGCTGAATGCGAGGGCGATGTGGCAAAGTCTGTTTGAATATGTGAGGAATTATGTCATTACTTTCATTCATTCTACTTCGCAGAAGGCACGGTCAGGGTGTTGCCACCGTCTGGGTAGAGGATCTGCTCGTTGTAGAACACGCCACCCTTTCCAGCCAAGAACAACGCCGTCGCCGCCATATCGCTTTCCATGCCTTTCCGGCCCGCCGGATTGTATGACTTCATGTCCAGCTCGGATTTGTTGTTCTCGTCGCTGCTTCCAGCCGTCATCTAGGCAAATCAGTCAGTGAAATCCCCATTTCCAGGGCAGCAGCATAAGTAGGGTTAAGCTTACCTCGCTGGGAAACACGCCTGGTGCGATCACATTGACCCGAATGCCGATGTCTTTGAACGTGGTGCCGAGCATGCGGGAGAGATGAGTGAAGGCTGCTTTGGACGAGGCATAGCTCGGCTGGCCCATCGAGGTGCCCTTCATGGCGCCGCTGATCGAGCTGACGTTGATGATCGACGGCGAGTACCCGGGCGTGCGCGCGCTGCCTTTGCTGAGCAGCGGGAGGAATGCCATGGACATGAAGAATGGGGCGGTGACATTGGTGCGGAACGTGTCCAGCCATTGGTCTTCGGTGGACTTGAGGAAGTGGGCGGATATGGCTTCGGCGGACTTCGAGTCAGGTTCGCCGTTAGAGGCTGTCAAAAGGATCTCGTCAGTTACTGAGACTCCTTGTGAACGTTGTGTGTCATCGTACAAAACTTGGTGTTATCATCCCGAGCAATGCCAGCATTGTTGACCAGCAACTGGATCCCGCCGCTCTCGAGCTTGTCCACGCTCTCGGCTAGGGCCACACAACCAGCCTTGGTGCTCACGTCGCCAGGCAGAGCAATCAAACTGCCAGGCCCGTTGTTATACGTCTCAACTGTCTTCTGAAGCACCTCCTCTCTTCGCCCGGTAATGTAGACCTTCGCTCCATTCTGCGACAGCGCTTGCGCGATCATGAGACCGATGCCGGTCCCTCCACCTGTGACGACCGCGGTGACATGAGAGACATCGAAGAGGCTGTTCCGGGTGAGGTCGGCGTGAGATCTGCTTGCCATGGTGGCGCGTTGGATGGTGGGAATCGAGGTTCGGAGGGGACTAGAATGGAGAGTTGCACGGGTGAAAAGACGAAGCATGGTGGGAGGAAAGAATGGAAGGGGAGCGCGGTATGGATCAGGTGGAGGCAAACTTGAAGGTGTGTGAGCCTGCGATGACGAGCGAGAGCATAACTTAGCCGTCTGCTACCTCACTGTACATTATTACCTGATGCATTGGGAAGACGTGTAGCGCGACTCCGTTCTATGACGTCCTGATCTGTATGAATCGCGTGGAGGCCGGAGGACGACGGCGTTGATCGTAGCAAGAGCATCGATGGGGGTTGAAAGATAATCTCAAATCCTTCTCCACGGTGCACTGGAGGTCTTTTTGCTCGATTGATCATCTCGATTCCTTGACCAGGTTAGGAGAAGACTGGAGGGCGCTTGCTGGTCCGAAATTGTTGCGGCAATGGTCGCGCATTGTTGCTTAGTCACATGGTATTGTAGGTACAACCTCACTTCACACTATTTCAGTGCTTTTGCTTCGTCGACATCACATCATCGACAACCTGCATAGAAGGCGGAAGGTATGCTCTAGATGGTTCGAGGCGGTAGGCTCTGTGGGTCGTAACAGTTTCCTGCTGGACTAAGTAGCTCTGTGCAGACGAATTCGCTCAGCGCTGTTTGTTCTCATTATCGGCAGACGCCAGCGTCATGTCACCTCCAAGGTATGGCCCCGCTACAATATCCATTGCTCGCTATGTTATTTTTGATCTGAGTCGTTCTTGTGTGAACGACACTGCTGGTTCGCAACTCTCATTGATGATCACGGGCAAACTTCACCTGGACCAGGAAATCCCACAGGAGACCTACGAACCACCCAAGACAAGCACCTAGAACCTCAAAAGACCACATACCTTAGGATGGGAAATATCTCCATAATATGTAAGAAACAAGTTATCGGATTCTTGCGAACAATTGTGCTGAATAGCCACCTGAAACATCACCGGAACCACAATGCAACAACTTTTTGAGCATATCATTGTCCACCCACTGAGACGCCTTTGACAATAGACAAATAAGGATGGAACACTACTTTCATTGTCATGTTCCCTTCGATCAAATAAAAGACCGCCCCTTTGTACTTCTTGACTCTTCATCAACTTTTCTTGCGTTTCTCTTGCCGAAGCTCAAGCTCTTCTCTCAAATTCTTCATTAAGCACTCCTACTTCATCATTCTCCCACCTTTTCTGCTCCGAGACTCTTGCTTCATCACTCTTACTACGATCGTCACACTCAACCTCTCTCACGGAACTGCATTTCCTCATATCAGACGGCCTGCCACGACCAAAGTCACGCCTTACGACACATCGCACCACCAGCCCAACTCTACCTCTCTTCTATCGATCTCTTCTTCACAATGAATCAAGCTATGGCTCAGTCTCACGGGAACAGGCTCGCCGCCCAACGTCCCACGTCCGAATCTTTCAGCAACCTCGCCTTCCGACAGACTCCAACTACTGCACAAGAAACTCCTCGTGCCTACACAAATGTTCCCGACTATGATCCTGTCAAGGACATCAACAACATCATAGCAACTCCAACGAAGAGAAATCCTACTGGCATCTTCGTCCGTGGCGAGTACACCCCTGTCTCCGTCGACACTACGAGGCCAAAGTTGCCTGTTGAGCCGCCGCAGATCGAGCCACCACCGACCTATGTGATGCTGTTGCATTTGGCCTGGTTTATTGTAACGCGGCCAATCGCCTATGCGGCTCGCACTGCGAGGCTCTGCGCCCTCTTCTGTTTCCTAGTCTGGTTGCAGTGTGTCCTGCAGCCAAGCTTTCGAGCCTGGCTGGCGAGGAAGCTCCGCCTGGACACGACGGAAGAGCGACCTCGCAACTGGGCGCATCGGCTCCACGACTACGTATTTCCGGAAGTCGAGGCTTGGGAGAATCGGTATCCCGCCATCGTACGATTCCTCATCCGTGTGTACAACATCCTCAAGGCGATATACGACTTCCTGGTTCTAAAGTACGCTATGCTACCACCAGCTCCCATCAGCGACGCTTGGCAGCTTGCTATCGCTGTCGTCATCCTCATCTTCCTCACATACAGCGCACTAGGTGGAAATACCAGTGCAGATGCCAAGCAGACACAGCAGTCCGCTGTCGCCGCCGCCGCCCGCAATGCCGACACGGATTGGTCGTTCGACAAGCGGTTCGAGCGTCAAGAGCCAATCCGGTACGCCGACTACGATGCATGGGTCGCGGCAGGGACGGGGTACCGACGTCCGACTGCCGGAAGCACCCACTGCTCGTTCACAGTGACGGAGGCTCTGACCGTCACCGAGACGGTGACTGATACTCTGACAGCACCTCATACCGTGACCGAGTGTAAGTCCTCCGCTTCTCTCTGAACATAGCACTTGAAAGCTAACACGATACAGACATCACGGTAGACCCGCTCATCTCCAAGCAGCCAACATTGACGGTGACGCAGACGCACAGTGTGACGATGACCGAGTACGCTCGTGCGGAATTCGGCTCGCAAGCCTGGTGGAGCGATCTGACCATCGCTCAGCCCGTCGACCGCACGCCGGTGGACAACAGCACGTTCTTCTGCGAGGTCTGTCGACAGATGCACTGCTGTGACAGGCACTGATGTTGAGGTCGCTGTTTGCTGCTTGATAGAAGTTCTGGGTTGAGTTTTCGCGTTGAGGACTAGGGAGTTGGGGCAGCAACGATGCGTTCGAAGGCTTTAGGGGCCTCAACGTGGTTTTCAATATGGACGTACTTTTGATATTGGGCTGGTCCCAACTCCATCCACAGCTTTGTAGTAAAAGTGACGAGATGGCTCTTTCATACCTTGTCATCGCATCATACTTCGCAATCCATGGCCCACGCCTTCCTTTGTGCGATCCGAGAAGCATAGTTTATAAGAATTGGCGGTCCATAGATCTCCCAGGAATGTAGCGACACATAGAGCTATCGTAACGCGACTTGAAACACGCAAATATTACCATGATCTGGCTAATTCGGCGACGATCACCTATCTTCCTTGTATTCGATTCTTCATCGAAGACAACCTACGGAATATACCAACGGTAGAAGTTGTGCATGTCACCAACGCAGGTCCCTCATCGCCGCATCGACCGGATCCCAGCGGCAGTCCAGTCCATTTTGGCTCTGCAGCGCTTACTCTTCAGGTCAACATTTATCTACGATCGGGAACGTCGATAAGTTGCTTAAGCTTTATCTTGTTTCGTTATACAAGGACCACTCAAGTGAACCACGTGCCTATGTTCTACATTGATCAGTAGATCGCACGAATGGTGTATACTTCAGATGTCACTCATCGATGGATGGGATGGAATGGAGATCCTACTATTTGATTTTGGTTGGATTTGAGATGCATACATGTACGCATGGCACTTGTAGTCCAGTAGAATAGATCTACGTGACTGACGTCTCGTTCTGATCAGGCTATGCGTGGTCGAAGAACAGGTATCTATCGCATATCGTTGTAATGCAGATCTGATAGCAGTAGTGACGTCGACGACAGTAATTAAAAGCATGAAGGTTGCGTAGTTCGGTCCTCCTGCCAGGGAAATCGGCATTGGATCTGGGGAAGGCTATATTAACATTGACTTGCGCATACGCGGAATGGCGCGGCGGGAAGTATGTCGCTCAACTGTGGTAACAATCTTCCGATTTCGCGTCCGTGATAGTGTTTTTATCTAATGTTTGATTTGAAGAAGATTGTGGGTGTTGTTGCTTCCATCATCCAGTGGAATCGTGGGCGAGTCGCGATCCCCAACGAAGCAGCGTGACGTCCGCTCCACTTTTCCCCTCCGATTGCCGACTATCGTTCGCTCCTACCGATGAATGATCATGCCGCGACAAGATGATGGTTTTCAACATGCCAACATTTCGGCCATTACCCATGCAGACTATCTCACCCAGGAGAAGCAAGATGTAACACTGAAGACGGAGTTCCGGAATCAGGCGCAACGCCTCGCGCAGTTCAGCCCGAGCCAGGAGGATGATGAGACGGGATCAACACAAGCGATCGAAGCCAAATTCGTGACACCGCTGGATCCGGTCATTGTCACGGCGGACGGAGGACGATTACCGGCTGTTCCAGTCCATGAGGCAGCGAAGCTCAACAGGCTCAAAGACAGACGGGATGGGAGAACAGAGCGGAGTCCTCCAAGAGGCGCGGTCAGGGAAGGACTGGACGGGACAGCGCATGGAGCACGACTGCTGAGTCCGCTGGGGAGGAGCAAGGAGAAGGGTGCAGATGCTGCTCCGCTAGATGAGGCTGTACCACAATCCAGGACCAATCCATTGTTTCCTCCCGTGAGTCCGACGTGCTAGGGGATGTCGTGAAAGTTACTGACCATTGGTATCCTCACTTAAGTTACCCCTGTATGGACCGCCGTCGCTAATGCGGACGGCACAATGTTGGTTCTTCCGGATGTGTTCAGCGGTGCTGTCGTTATGTTTTCTGCTTACCATTGTCGCCGGCGCAATCTTCACCTCAATCCCCTGGATAATCAAGGATCTGCGATCTCGGGCAGTATTGCAGAACCCTCTCAAGCAAAGACCGTTCTACGCGGAAGAAGTTAAGCGAGCTCAGGAGCGGCGACAAGCAGACAAGGCGTGGCGGAAGCAGGAGCGAGTGAAAGGGAGTGTGACGCCAATGGTCGAGAAAGGCGCGCAAGCCGCAGAATACTTGCCGACTGAGGGTGGCGCGGATCGTCTCTGTACAGACATTGCATACTATGCGCGAAGGATAGGATTAGATGCAGAGCCATTCGAGGTGCAAACCGAGGACGGATTCATCATCGAACTCTGGCACGTCTTCGACCCTCGCGATTCTACGAAACGATCCAAGGCAGGTCGTGCCATGGACGGACCCGAACTGTTCGAGCAGCCAACTGAGACTCAGCCATATCCTGCCGGCAGTAAGAAATACCCTGTGCTGATGATGCATGGACTGCTGCAATCAGCCGGCGCGTATTGTTGCAATGATGACGATTCTCTTGCCTTTTATCTTGCCAAGTCGGGCTATGATGTTTGGCTAGGGAACAACCGGTGCGGGTTTGAGCCCAAGCACACCTTACTCACGTATGAAGACCCGCGCATGTGGGCTTGGAATATCCGTCAGATGGGTGTGATGGACCTTCCTGCTCTCATCAGCAGGGTACTGGCCGAAACGGGGTTTCCGAAACTGGCCCTCATCGCCCATAGTCAGGGCACGACACAGACTTTTGTTGCGCTGGCTAAGGAACAAAGGCCTGAGATCGGCGAGAAGATCTCAGTGTTTTGCGCGTTAGCTCCGGCCGTATACGCTGGTCCACTGATCGGGAAAGTCTACCTCAAAGCGATGTCTGTCATCAGTCCTGCAGTGTTTCGCTTGATCTTTGGGATCCATTCTTTCATCCCTGTCATGATGCTTGCACATAAGATGTTGCCTGCCAAACTGTACTCTTGGATGGGTTATCATGTCTTCTCTTTCTTGTTCAGCTGGTCTGATACCCGTTGGGACCGTGGGCTACGCGATCGGATGTTCCAACAAGCACCGACGTATGTCAGCGCTGAAAGTATGCGCTGGTGGCTCGGACGAGAATGCTTTGCTCGTCACAAATGTATCCTTGCCACCCGTGATGAAGGCAAATTGGAGGACAAGGAGGACGAAGAAGATGACCAGGTCATCCAACGGTTGTATGTCGACCGCGAGCCGCATGTCCCTGAGCGCCGAAAGCTACAACGGAACCTGAGCAGCTTTCAATGCCTGACGCCCACGCATTCCCACCATGGCGCCACAAGAAGCAAGTATTCGTGGTATAATGACCAGTTCCCGCCACTGGCGTTGTGGGTCTGCGGCTCAGACAATCTGGTAGATGGTCGTAGGCTGCTCCGTCGCTTTGATCGTGGGCGCGAGCCGAATGTTCGGGTTGTGCATAAGAAGATTATCGAAGGCTACGAGCACTTAGACGTGATCTGGGCAATGGACGCGATCGAAAAGGTTGGTAAGGAGGTTCGCGAGGTGATCTGGCGTACTGCCGCCCCTGAAAGTGCCAGACTCTGTCGCGTTCCAGTCGGCTGTACCAAGCCTCTCGAGGAGGAACCTGATCAGCTGGACGTACCGATGATGAATAGTGGTGGGAGGTTGAGAATGGCCAGTATCAGCGAAAGTCAGCCGCCACCACTGCGTATTGGTAGAGCTAGGGGAGGTGACGTCCCTGGCACTCAGGTGGATGCCAGTGAAGAGAAGGTCGGCGAGCACGATACGCAGAAGCAGGATAGCAAGGAGTACGATCTCAGTCGATGGTCGACTAATGATACAGAAGAACCACCGGTGTTCGACGATTTCGAGGAGAAGAGTAACCCTCTAGGCTAATATGCTCAAGGTCAATCGAACTACACTGACAAACAGGAGGTTTTTAGATGGAGGAACCGTTCTTTGGACGAGGATATCATACCTCCCATACAACAAACATACAGGTTGCTCTGTTATCATGCTCTCTCCTCCCCCGAGATGTGAGTTGCGTGTTATGGTCTGCCGTGGTTTTTCCGCGTCACGTCGCTCCTGCTGTTTAGCGCTCCCTTTTTCTCTCCTCGTGGCCGCTGGCTTCATTACTGAAACTTCACATCCACCATCTTTTACCACGTTTCTTTCCACTGCACATCACTCAACAGCAACACCATTTGTCCACTCTGCCTCGCACATCACTGCACAACATCCAACGCGACGAGAAGCCTCCACGATGAGCTTGCACGCTGATCCTGGTGGTGGCAACACCGTGACCAGTGAAGTTGCAGTCGATCAGACTGAAGCAATCGACCTCCTGACCAGCCACACTCAAGACAGCAACCCTACAGACGAAGTTGCTGCAACCAACGACCTTGCAGACGCGCTACTCGCTGCTATCGGTGGTTGTACAGACGAGCACGCTGCGGTCGGTGTACCTGACGACAAAATCTCTCAGACTGGTAAGCTACAGACAAGCACACTCGGACTGATGAAGCTCTACTGACGCGACCTGACGCTGTAGACCGTACAGACGACTCTTCTCAGGCTGTCAGCGATGCAGACAGACGCGTTTCAACTGAAGTCGTTCAGTTCAGAGTCAGCGGGCATATGATCACGCGTCGTTTGCTTGACCACCTGATCACAGAAATGGTAAGATCATTCCTAAGAACATGTTACTGCCTCTAGCAAATATTGACGCATTTCGCAGACCATGGCCGTTCGTTTGCTGGGCTACCTGGTCATCTTTCATTCCGCCTGGACAGCAAACTTGGCTGCTTGCGTGCATGTGCTTGTTTGCTTGTTTGCTTGCACGATCTTGTACCGCATAATGCTCAAGTTGGCATATCGCACTGTCACGTTGTTGAGGTCAAGCATCGCGGAGACAGACAGCTTTTTCTGTCCGGGGTTGACAACCACAGTTTCGCTTCCTCAGGAGCATACTCCTGCCAATAAGAAGTTGCAGAACGGCATCCAAGCAGCTACGTCTACCGAGCAGGGCTCTGACGAGAGGGCAGATTCTGCAGTCATGAGCATCGTTCCGCCTCCCCAGGAGCAGCAGACTCCTGCTGCCTCACAGGTGCCAATTGATATCACTGCACTTGCCTCTCCTGAGGCGCGCTCTGACGACAAGAAAGAATCTGCACCAATGAGCAACACCCTTCCTGTCACTACAAGCGGAGGAACCATCACCAACGCGATCTGCGAGACTGCTGCAAGCACCACACCTCTTCGTCCCTCTTCAAGCACTCACAGCCAAGCCATCGACGCGGTTGCAAAACCTGACGTGATCGTCAAGATCGTCCCCAACGCAGCTCCCGACACTGCTGCGAGCATACCTACAGCTTCCGAGGCCACACGAACCACCGAAAAGGACGCCAACGACGTTGTTGAGCCCGACGCGTCCAAAAACATCACAAACACGTTGTACGATTACGACGCTTTACAGACTGCACTACCACCTTCGCCTACACGCAACAAAACCCCAACCTTGCTCAGTTACGAGCAGGGGCAGTTTGATGATGCTTCGGAATTCATGACTGATATGGTTGACGCGGCCCACCCTCCTGCGGCCACTGACACGAACGACACGCGTCTCTACTATGATAATCTACGTACTGTACAAGCAGCTGCGCGTACACGTGATGATATACTACCTGTACTCGGGTTCGACCAAGAGCAGCTCGATGAGGCGAAAGAGTTCATGCTCGCGGCAAAACAAGAGCGAAGTAGGCGCGCCAAACACTACAGAAGCCAACAACAGGCTGCGCAGAGTACCCTTTCCGCAAGTGAACAGAAAGAAGACGTCCCTGTCTCGCGGCCAAACAACCAGGCCACTGTGAGCGCTGCTGCCTCCCCTGCGAGAGATATTCTAGCCGCCCACACAACTGGACCATTACCACCTCATCTCCGTAGAATCCAGGAGGCAAGGTTGGCAAGGACTGCACAAGCAACGAAAGAAATTGCAAATGTCCCTACAGAGCCAAGCGCACTCGAAGTTCAGGGCAATGATCATCAGACAGCAGGTCTTACAAGCACAGAGCCGAGTGATCCGACTTCTTACTCTTCGGTTAATGACTCGCACATTTCGTATGCCGTAGCTCATGCAGTGCCGCAGCTAACGGTAGGCACTTCGATGACGCCTGCCGTGGCAGATCCAGCAACTGAGGCAATCGGCAAAATATATGTCCCCACGACGCGTTCTGGTGATACCACTCTTCCGGCACAAGGTCAGGACAACGAGCATACAGACGTCAACAGGGTGACCCCTTCATTCATACGGACGCTCCGCGCGTGGTACAACCCACCGGACGCATTGTGGGAGACTTCGGTTTTCACACAGTGCCGCCGATGCGGAAAGCAATCACGCTTGACGACTCCCAATGCTCTTTGTGTGCCATGTTCTGCAGTCGATGAGAGGATTGACGCCGCGTGTCAAGTCATGGGTCCCAGACGTCGCCGCCCTGAGCCGCGGAACCAGGAAGTCTCGTTCTGTATCACTTGTGGTCAGGTCGGTCATGGCAGACCGGACTGCACTTACGGTCCAATGAGGCAGTGTGACTATTGCGGAACGGAGCATAGCGACTTCTGCGCGATGGAGTTCAGAGATCAGAACCGCCTAAGCCTGGCTGACATTGACCAGGAGCGTGAAGACATTGTTACTGCTAGCTGTGGACAGTCTGCTTGGGACGATGTTGAATATCCCACTGCCACAGAGAGCAGCTTATCGAACCGGAACCGCCCAGTGGTCAAGCTTCCGAAAGCTGAGCTGTATGTGGAGCGCTCAGCGGACGATCCTGATCGCGTCCCTGTTTTCCCGAGCGATACAGCCGCATCCTCCACAGACGATGTCGTTGCAACCGAGGACAACCCCATAGTCAGTCCCACTACTGCAGAATATGTCGACGATATTTCCAACGTCCACTTCGAGGAGACGGAGACAGCACCTCTCCCATCATTGCCAACGACTACTGCAACGGAGGACATGCTGATGTTCATGCTTACTCCGTTACAGCCTGAGGAGTCCAAGGTGCCCACTACACCAGAGCATATGCCAGAACTCATGGTCAAGATAGGCAAGGCGGAGGAAACATCAGAGATCCTTAACCTGGATGGAGCCGCCGAGCATGATATCGATTCTCGTCTATTGAAGGTCCCGCCTGGATTAGGACCTGCAGTGCCCGCGCGTCAGGCAATATTCGATGACATACTTGCGGCTCACACCAACGATATGATGATTCCTTCGCAAGTCCAGGATTCAAGTCACCACTCTTACGCTTCCTTTATGCCTCGCGTGGTCCTGGACAATCGGTTCAAGTTCAACCGGCTTACGACCAGCGGTATGGCGACTTCTTCGCAAGCTCAAGATGCAATTCACCACTTCCACGATCCAATGATGCCCGAAATGATTTTGGACGACCGTTTCAATTTCAACAAGCTTACGACCGAGGGTTCCTCCCGCAAGTCCCCAGTCACGATCTTCCAAGCAGGTGGTGATGGCTCCCCCAAGTCTGATCGCAATGATCCTGCCACCAAGAATGACGCGTCTCCACCCAGCATTCACGCCGTGAGTGACTCGAATGCCGCGTCCGAGAAGTCACGCATGACAGGCGAAAAGCAGGATTCGGATAATGACGAGGTTGAGAAGAAGGAGATGAGCAAGCAGGAAGAGGAATTGTTAGGGCCTCTTGCGAACAAGGTGCGTGATCAAGCCCAGGAAGAATCCCGCGAAGCTGTCCGCCGTGCCTGGTTCGAGCGGGAGTCCATTCGCGTGCAGGTCAAGGATCATTTGAGTGTGGAGGGTATGAAAGAGCTGGAGAAATCGACAGACGCCTACCACAGCTTGAGGACTGCACTCATGAAGTGCATGTCGGGTGGAGAGCTCAACGAAGCTGACGCGATGGTCTATCCAGAGTTCGCCGTGAACGAGCTCCGTGGGCCTAAATTCACTCCTCCCGGTGCTCGCGACACCAACTAGGGGAAGAATGAGTACGATCAAAAGCGAGGAGGAAGGGAGTGTACCTCAATAGCTCGCAGCAGCGCGTCTTGAATCACTGTATTGAAAAGTCTCCACTCTAGTTGCACATCGCGTGATACCCAACTTTCTCAATCCGTTTGCACATCGTGTTGAATCCCTGTTTGCACATCGCGTGATATCCAAGCTCCCAAACTTTGTGCACGTCTTGCTACCCTAACCTTGGAAATCCCCCAGAGCTGTTGAAGGACACGTGTGTTCGCACATTCCCGTCCGCAGGATGTCATCCCATACGCGTCGACCAATGCAGTACCCTCACAGTGAGACTGTGGGGCAATTTGCAACAGCATTGATAGACGCTCTATCGTGCTGAATAACCCTGGAGAACCAAGGCTTGTACAAGGCTTGGCCTGGCTGGAACGGTCTTTTCCCTGCGAAACTCCATCAGTAGAAGTCTGTATTGTAGGTTCACGGGCGTTGTTGTTAAGCTACTGTTTGATACACACGCGGTTGTCAGAGACTGGAAAGGACCTCGATAGTGACCATACTACATAGTCGATATGCTTAGTTAGAGAACGCGGCCTCGTGTCTGGATAGACTGGTCTCCGCCCTGCGAGACTTCATTTACAGAAGACAGTACTATGCAATCACCAGCCTCGACACTCAAGTGCTGCTTGAGAGGGAGCCGATAGTCAGACCCTTGCACAGCTCTTGATGATGACTGTCCTACACAACTGCTAGGTATGATGAGGCAATAGGGCCTGATGTCTAGATGGAATGGTCTGCCTGCGAGACAAACTCCATCTGTAGCATGTTGTATGGTAAGGTCACAAGTATTTGTGTCTAGCTGTTACACGCGCTTCTCAACAATTGAACAGATCTTGATTTGTTTCATTCCACACGACTGCTGAGACCGAAAGTGTCTAGCTAGGTATACTGTACGTGATAAGAATCCTGACCTACATGTAGGTAAGTGAATTGTGGTAGACCAATAACGATAAGGCAACCAGGCATCAGTCTCACCGGCATGACGTTCCGTCACCATCTGCACAGCCTCTTATCCTGCGACACCTGACGCCTTCACCTTCAGGACTTCACACAAGGCTCTGAGCAAGGCTGTAAGCAAGGCTGACGAGTGTGTCTGAAGTACGACCACTTTCTCGACGACGTTTCTCTTCTTCATTTCACGCATCTCACCAACAACCTCTGCCATAATGTCCGCTCTCGACGCCGTCGTCGAGGTCTCCCCCTCCATCAAATGGGGCGCTGACTGGCTCGACCGTTCCCTTCCCTCGCTATACAACGGATCACTCTACTACCAGCAAGCGCTATGCCTTGGCACCGTCGCGATCAGTATCTTCAGCATCGTCAGGACTACCGGCCTTCGCAGACAATTGAAGGAGAACCCCACCAACCGCGCCAGTATCTTGAAGCAGATCGACGCGCGCGCCATCATCGTCCCGCGCTCCTCATTCTTCGCCGCGAACCTTTTCCTTCTCGGCGTATTCTTCATCGCAGGTGTGGACGCCTACATTTCCTTCGTGTCATTGAAGAGCGAAGTCGAGGAACACCGAGACATGTGGACGCCGACGTTCGTGCTTGAGCTGGTGGGCCTTACAGCGGGGCTCCTGGCGCTCTTCGCCGCGGTCTTCGTCGTCGTTCCCTTCGTCCAGGTCTGCATGGCCTTCTACTTCCTGACCCGCTTCGCATGCAAGAGAGGAGAACAGACGCTGGCTCTTTACATCACCGAAGCGCGCGCCTACAGCACTTCGATCGCATTCATGTGGGCGGCGGTGTGCTTCATGATCCAAGCCTGGACCTCGCCGATAGACGGTGGAGTCTGGCGATGGGTATTCCTTCAGGGAGCTGTTGGCTCGACGATCGCGTGGCTGGACGCTGGCTATGCCTTCGTCTTCTGCCCAGATAGGCTGAAGGACAAGGAGATCGAGCTTTCCACTGCTGGCATGAAGGATGTGGTCGCCATGTTCGGGAAGGCGGTGGTGGCTGTGCACTCCAAGGGGGAGCGTGATGCCCTGCTGCCCAAGTACGAGGCTGTCCCACGGGATACCACCGGTCTCGATGAGAAAACCAGCGCTTGAAGCGATCACGACACGATAGGGGCATCATAGGCTTCGTATCACGATTATGAAGAAATTCAGGGCCTCATGTGGATGAGGTGACTGGAAATCCCAATGTCACATACATGGAACTCTTTTCTTTCCTTGGTGCTTGAGTGGCGTTGAAGGAAGGCTTATCTGATGAAGTTTTCTCTTGGTCTACAGTCAGCAGCTCTATCGTATTTCCTTATTCCATCCATCTCATGTACGTGCTACTGTGCATACCTTGTCGCACCAAGCATGAACTTTTGCGGATGAGTACCTACACTCCGTGAGCCAACGTCTTAAGAGTGCTGTGACCTTTAGCCGCTTAACTCCAATGATGGCCACAAGCGACTCTTTGGTTTTCTACAGTGGACCTTCGCTTGCCATTCGACATTCGGGGCCGATGTTCCAGCGCCCCTCATGCCACGGTCACCGTGCAGGCCAACGATGTGTATTCCAGTCCACTGCTTCTGTTGCATCTCGGCGAAGCAAACGTCCGCGTCACCGCTGTTCAGCCCGCACGGCCCTCGTCTGCCTCGTTGTAGCCGTCATCCCTCACCGCAGGCTTACCGCTCCGGGCATTGAGGTAGGGATGGTCGAAATGCCAGTATATATTTGATGATTGCCAGTTACGAATAGATAGCAGAACTCACCTTTCTAATTCCCTCTTCCGAAAGTCTTTGTGCACGTTCAAGAATCCCACTCATTTGGAGCATTGCATCAAAAGTTGGACGAGCACCAATTTGCAATACTTGAGAATTTGGACCAGGAATATTCCTTGAGAAACAAAGATATATCAGCCTTGAGTAACATAAGACCAAATCTGCATTCAAGCAACCCCAACCAAGGATCTCACTTCTTCAACCATGGCGCCTTCAGACTTCTACAACACGCTCGAAAAGACGGCGACGGACTTCATCATCTCGACCAGCTCCAACAACAAAAGCACCAATGCGATCGATACCGACCTGATCCGCTCGTACATCGACGAGGAGCAGTTCACCGCCAGCTGGGGCCACTCGTACTTCGTCGGCACCAAGCCGGGCCTGCAGGGCCGCAAGGACGCGGACGAGTTCCTGCAGCATCTCGAGGCCATGTCGCCGCATCTGGGCACGTGCTGGGTCGAGATCGCGTCGACGATCGTGGACCCGGAGAAGCGCGAGGTCTGCGTGCGCGTCGACTTCCACATGGCCGCCAAGGGGTATAAGGCTGAGGATGGCAAGGATGGCGCGGTTGTGAATGATATTTTGTTCTGGATCGGGTTGAATGCAGACGGGAAGAAGGTCCGCAAGGTCGTGGAGTTTGTGGATCCATCGGCTTCTCAGGAACTTGCGAGGAGGATGGGGAGCGATGAGATGAAGAAGGAGTGAAGTGGCGGTGGTGGCGCGCAGAGGCTTTCGTTGGAAAACTCCTAGTTACATCTGTAATGGAGTGTGAAAGGACTAGTCCCCAACGTACCATAGATGTTAGAGAACGAGCTATAAACTATCATCACGAGACTAAAGGCAGAGACCATGTATGATCAGGCTTTCAGTACTGATAAGCACCTTTTGCAGCGCAAGTCATGTTGAGATGATGATCATCTACGCTACGTTATAGGCTACCTCTGGGAAGCGAGTAAGAGCTTCGAAATGGGAGGGCAGCATGTTTTCTTAGTATACAATGGAATCCTGCTGACGTACATCCGTTCCCAGCACCAGAATACATATTCATGGGTGTGTTGTATCTTCACAATATATGTGAGGTGAAGTCTACCAATAACTGTTTGTTGTGTGACCACGAGTTGTAATTCATCTAGCACTTAAGATCTGTAAGTGACTTGCCGTACAGTACAACGCGCCGAAAATGAGTCGCGTAGGGAGCTGCTTGTGTCGGCGGGACAGTACTGTAGAGCATTCTCCTGGAAAGCCTCGAAAGCGTTGAGCCATCTGGATGTCTTGATGATTTTGCCTGGAGCTCCTATGAAGACTAGAAATCAGAGCAGAGAAGAGTAAGGGGATCTCTTCTACACTCCATTCGGTTCCTGTCGAATGTCACGACTCCAAGCCGAAGAGATGTCTAGATGATCATCCGAGAGACTGACTACTAGTCCGCAACATTCTTCTTCTATGGCATCCTTTAGCCAAGATCATCTCAACTATTAGAGCACCACCTAAGCTCAGAAGTGCTGAACGATGATCGCCAAGACATAGCAATGCCATCGAGGCCATGTCGAATCCAGCTGGCCTTTACGCGTAATTGGCGGGACCAGAAAAACAACCTGCAGGAGGACATTTCAAGGACCATTAACACGGTAAGATAATGTCAGACGAATCTATGAGCGTCAAGCATATAGCAGGGGCAAGTGGTCGTCCAAAAGGATGGACAAGACCAAGGCTTGTACAACTTCGCGGGACGCTTCGAGTACCTCCCCTGACGCCTGCAGGGACACTGCATGAATAGAACGACTGCATCTTATGTTGAGTCAACCACTGCTGGGACATATCGGGATACGTCGTTTGTTTGCGCCAGCGGCCTTCTGCAGCCCTGTCAGATGCAGTAACATACAGGTCATTTGTGAGACATGCCCATGTGAAGTCGCTGTTAGATTGGGGAGACATGGTAGAGGCGCAATGATTTTCGAAGTCTGTTTGCCTTAGCCGCTGGCTTATAGGCTTTGATTGGTCAGATATGCGTGTTTCATGGCTCGGGTCGCTCCCAAGCAATATGCGTTGTGCGCCCCACATGCAGCCCAGCAGCGGACGTATACATGTCACGTTACGGCGCCTGTCTGATTCTTCAAGCCAACATTCACACATCTTGCTCTTCACGTTCCACTACCTCCTTCACCACAATCCTTTTCACATCCTCACACTCATTACTCCAACACTCCTTGACATTGTCATCGAACTTGCACCTACTCTCTCTCGCCTCGACAGCCACCAACTGCTCAGTTCAACTTCTCCATCACTCGTTCACTTCCACCACAAACAGCCAACATGCGTTGCTCCGTCTTCACCACTCTCGCACTCTCCGGAGTTGCCTGTGCCGGTATCATCACGCAGATCGGTGACGGTCAGTCTCCACATGAACTCAACTACTCTTCCCACCTCGCCACTAACGCAGGGAGAACAGGTCAGATCCAGGCTCCAGTCTCGGACGTGTCGAGCACCACCTCCGTTGTTGTGGCCCCGGTGTCCAGCAGCGCGGTGGTCCCCAGCTCGTACGCCAGCTTGCCTGCAGCTTACACGACCTGGGCCACCTCTTCGTCTGTAGCTGCACCTGTAGCCTACACCAGCTCGGTCGAGAGCACCGTCGTCTCGACCAGCTCGGTCGAGAGCACCGTCGTCTCGACCAGCTCGGTCGTGGTCTCTACCTCCGTCAAGGTCTCCACCACCTCGATCGTCTCGTCAAGCAGCGTTTCTACCACCGTCGTTCCGGTCTCTGTGAGCTCCACCACAATCGTCAGCAGCATTTCGACCGCCACCAGCACCTCCATCACCAGCAGCACCGTTGTTGCGCCGATCTTCACCTCAGTCAGCAATGGCACCACGACGGCCCCATTCAGCACTGGTGTGGTGAGCTCGCTCACGCTCTCCACCACCGTTGTGACTAGCAGTCCAATCACCAGCGTGGTCTCGTCAACTGCCGGCACTTCGACCGCCGTAGCTCCCACCGCAGTCAACGCCGCCTCGCCATTCGAGGTCCAGGTCAGCTTCGCTGGGGCTGCGATCGCAGGTCTGGTCGCTTTCCTTGTTTGAGGCTACTGTCGCCTCTCACACGCACCCACGACGGTAATGCACACGATGGCTGGAGTTAGTAGCTGCCATGATGGTATGGCCAGCTCGGCGTTTGCGTGTAACAATGCCCTTGCTCGGGAATCCCATGGCGCTGGGAACCCAATTTTTCTTCTCAGCCACTTCGGACTTATAGGGCAGGGATGATCAAAAATAACGGAGAACTCTGATCAGGGAGGAATGTATGTTTCTTCTAGACAGTGTGTTGTCATGAAAACATAGCAACTTCTCACCGTTCCCCTCGTTTAGCTGACTTCCCATGGTTTGGTGTTCAATACATATATTCCTCGTCCCATATTGCTCGCGTGTCCGATCGCGCAGGCACGTGAAGCGTGATGTGGAGCCTGACAAGACTCGTGGGCTAGCGCGTGCATCAGTAACCGCATCTTTGATGCATCATGATTGTTGCGTAGTACTGAACTGCATCACACACGTCCACCGTGCGTACGTTTCACGTTTCTGCGAATAAGAGGCATCGTACCCGGGCGGCAATCCTGCAACGGCAAGAGCAATAGCCTGGCAGCATCCTCCGTATAAGCAACCCTAGGATGCCATGTGTAGCTGCAGACTCTTACGAATGCCCTAGGTTACACCCCATCAGCGAAGCTTTTCAAAAAAAGCCAGAGAACGAACAGTGCGGAACTGATGATGCCCGACCTCTTCTAAGAGTTCACCATAAGCATCATCCATCATCTCGGCATCCATCGAGATGATGGTGTCCACTGGAGCACGGGAGTCGATGTCTGCCAGAACCACTTCATCGTGCCAGAGAACCACAACAGGCCAATGACCGGCGATGGATGTATAGGGAT
The DNA here is from genome assembly GCA_002786065.1 of Microcyclospora pomicola. Classification (NCBI taxonomy): domain Eukaryota; kingdom Fungi; phylum Ascomycota; class Dothideomycetes; order Capnodiales; genus Microcyclospora; species Microcyclospora pomicola. The sequence continues at coordinate 263,944 of NHNY01000032.1, read as the reverse complement.
CTGACCCTCAGTCGGTCGCCCTGTGGCAGCGTCCTGTCGTCTCTAAGAACATAAGAATCATACGAATGTCTTCCATCTGATATCTGGCTGTACCAAATTGCCCGGTTTCGACACGGATCTGCTCTCCGTTCGAGGCCCGCGGCAGCATGTCATCTCCTCTAGGGACAGACAAGTCGCATAGTTGCCCTCTCACTAGACATCTGAAGCCAGACTGCGATGGAGTTGACGACCATCAAACTGGTGCCGTCTCGATTATCAAGTGAGGTCAACACAACCTTCGACCGTTGCTGGGCGCTGCGCCTCTCACGGCCAGCCAGTATACGCCACGCTTGCGGAAGCGTCCACCAGCGAACGCCCTCGACGCCATCGCCGAGAGATGGGTAGGGCCCGATATCATGGACGGCGACGCTGAAAGTGATCGAATGGAGTTGCGTCAGAAGCATCTCCAATATGTATACATCTCCCTTGATATCTCGGCTACTCGGTTGTAGGTCGTGCTGGAACCGATTCAAAGTTTTCTCCGCCGCGGCGAATAGCCTAGAGGCAATGACCACCACTGGTGCTACGGTTACATGATCGGGAATGCCACACGATTCCAGCAATTCCAACCATCGCCGGCCTTCAAGCTTGTCTGGTAGCGACATTCCAGCCGCAAGCGCGGAGGTACCACAAGCAGCATTGAAGCAGCAATGCAACCTATGACGGAGCTGTGCACACCGCGGTACATCACTACTACAAGTATGTGGAGAGCAATACGCTGGTCGAATCCTGCCAGAGATTTAGCGTAGAACGTGCAGCATACAAGCGTTCTGATTTGCTGCGTCTTGCATCTTTTCAACTTCACCTCTACGAGCCTTCAACCACGATCTCGCGGGCGGACCACGATGCGGTACATGATGGTGGCGGCCGCGTGTTGTGATTCGACCTTAGCCCAGCACAGTGCTGCAGCTTTCGGTGATCCCAACACGCACTTGTCAGGGTATCTGACGTGGATTGCAACTCACTGTCGGCAGTGTGGGCCAAGTGGGCAAGCCGGACTGGAGAGGCAAGAAGCCATGAATAAAGACGAACCCTCCATCCGATACTTCAACAGACCAGGACTGTCCAGTGGTGAAGTTGTCCTCTATTACTTACTGTTAAAGCTACAGGTAAGCGAAAATTGGTGCGTCTACACAGATAGACAAATAAGCGACATTCGCTGCGACAGTATAAATTCGGAGCTACTATGTGAGACATCGGAAGGACGGATACGCGCAACTACGTAACAGGCGAACTCTGGTAGCTTGTACAAAGTTTTCCTGACTAACTTACTGTACACATTCTCCGCTACAACACGATTTCGAAAGTGGGATGCCACGCTTTTGAGATCAACCATCGCCTATTAGTGTGCCACAATACATATAACAGCTTCGCTGGCGGCTGCGGCAGACCACAACCGGCACAGAGCAAAGTCAAACCACACTCTTGCTCTCCACTTTGTACCGCAACGCTGCCCAATCATCACTAAACGACGCAAGCTCCCATCCATAACGCCTTTCGCATCTTGAACCATTTTCCTGCTCCGTCGTGCGTGCTTCCTCACTCCGACAACCTTTCCCGACCCCTGCCAACGCTGTTCCGCGGGATATTGCTCCTGCGCGGCACAGGAAAGCTTCTGTACGTCCATTCACGACCTACAGCGCCCGCCACGAGGCACCAACACTTTCCGTTCGATCCGTCAGAAGTGCACAACCTTCTAGTGGCAACGTGGACGCCTCAGTGCAGCCACTCAAGACAGACGGCGCTGCAACGTGCAGTCAGCACGCGCCATCCTCCACGTTCGGAATCAACGATTGACGCACATAGAGCCCCGACCGGGATCCAACCTCGCTGATCGATTTGCTGCTACCCTTGCGCTGCCTGACCTGCCGGTGTCCCATCAGATCCCGGCTGCAGCTATATACATCAAAGGTCGGTCGCAGTCGCACCACGTCTTGTGAGTAGTTTTCTCGTTGTAGTCACTACCAAGACCATTCTATACTAACCCGACCATCAGACATCTTCGCCATGGCGGACTCGTCGATGCGTGACTACGGCTTGGCCGCACCTCACGGCCCCAACAGGACCGGACAGCATGTCGCGACCGCAGACACCATCGACATGAACCACAGCGAGTCATCTGTTTTCCGCGACATCCTTCTTCCCGATGACAGCTACACCAAGGACGGTACCTACTGGGCCGACTTGAGCCTTGCCAAGCGTACTGCCTTCGTCAACAAGGTCAACAATGAAGAGGCCAAAAATGAACTCACGTCGATCGGTCGAATGATCAAGGCCGATCCTTTGAGCCCCGTGAGCTTCTACTTCCGCAACATGGTCATTCCTGGTGCGGGTCTTTTGCTAGAAGGGTGAGCAGTCATTTACCAACCTCGACTCGTGGCGCCAAGGCTTACTTTCATCAGCTACGTGCTCTTTTCGATCGGTAATGTCAAGCCGCTGCTGCAGGCTGGTTTCCCGTCCTGCTGGAAAAACGCCGAGATTTGCCAGACCGTCTGGATTCAAGCTGTTGACTACCTCGAGATTGTCGGCATTATTGTTGGTCAGATTCTCGTTGGTATCATCGGTGATTGGCTGGGACGTCGTTGGGGTCTGATTCAAGATGCCATCATCATGTTCATCGGTCTGCTCATGCTGACTGCTGCATGGGGAGTCACACAGAGTGAGCGGTGTTCCTGCACTACATAACTTTACGTGACGTTTATACTGACAATATCTAGATGGCTGGGTCATTTGCTATGCTTTGTCACTACTCTTCTACGGTGTGGGTGTGGGTGGCGAATACCCTATGACCGCCACGTCTGGAATGGAGAACGCTGTGGGATCTGGCAAGATCTCCACGCGCGACGATCGCTTGCACCGTGGCCGCAAGGTCACCTCTGCTTTCCTCATGCAAGGTTGGGGACAGTTCTTGAACCAGGCTATTCTCATCATCCTGCTGCTGTGCTTCCACTCTGGTAGCGGTAATCCTCCGTATGACGCCTTGGTGGCTCAGTGGACTTATCGCGTCTCGTTCGCAATCCCGGCTGTTGGAACTCTTTGGCTCGTCTATTACCGTACCTACAAGATGAGGTCCGCCTCGAAACAACTTAACGCTGCTAAGAAAAAGAGCGGCTCGGTCACTGGCTATAACGTCAAGGCGTTGGGACCTCTATTCTCCAACTTTGGTGGTCGAATCTTTGCCACCACTTCAGCGTGGTACGCTAACGATGTGTTCTTCTACGGCAACAAGCTCTTTCAGGGCGAATTCATCAAGACACTCACCGGCAACACCAACAACGTCATGACCAACTGGCTCTACAACTTGCTTAACGTGGGTGTCGCTCTCTGTGGGTACTACCTTGCGTCGTTCCTCATCGACAACAAGCTTTACGGTCGCAAGTGGATGCAAATGGTTGGCTTCATCGGATGCTTCATTTGCTTCGTCATTCCTGCGTTCGGATACGACTACTACACCACCACGGGCATCAAGAGCTTCATGGCCATGTACTTCCTTTCCTCGTTCTTCAACCAGTTCGGTCCAAACTCCGTCACCTTCCTCGTCGCCGCCGAAGTGTACCCCACCGAGGTCCGTGCCACTGCTCACGGTTTCTCCGCTGCTTGGGGAAAGATGGGTGCCCTGACGGCCGCTGTCTTGTACAACTACATCGACGTGCCCACTCGCTTCCTCGTCGTTCCTTGGTTCGGTCTCGCTGGTGCCATCACCACCTTCATCTGGCTTCCTGACACCACGGGCTTGGATCTCAAGGAACAAGAGCGCCGCTGGCACTACATTCGTGAGGGCCGTGGCCACGAGTACCACGGTGTCGCCATTCACCCCAAGCATCTTTCACTGTGGGAGAACCTCATGGGCGTTGGCAAGAACTACAACGCCGAGGAGGACTACCGCCAACGTGTCGAGGAAATGCGCGCCGACTGGGAGGCGTCCATGGCCCGCCGCGCTGACGAGAAAGCTGCTGCCGAAGAGGTCCCCGAGGAGGACGACTGGAGCAGCGAAGTATCTGGCTTCTTCGCGCGTACCTCCAAGAACGGCAACGGCTCTTCTCTCCATCAACGCACCAACTACTCCACCAGCAACGGCAATGGCAGCGACGAGAAGCGAGATTTGTAAGCTATTGATGAGTTTGACGGTCTTCGTGTGATGAGTGTGGGAGTTCAGGTTGGAAGGGTTTGTTATCTCTAGACTGCGGATGTAGGTGCTGGAGCTGGGAGACAACATCTCCAGACCCGTGTTCCTGCCTCATAGACTGAATGAACCATTGCTCTATCCACCCTCTGTATAATGTTCTTGTGGCGTGTCGATGCGCTAACGCCGAAGCAGCAAGTGTAGAACGTACTTCCCCATGTATTCCAGCCTTACATAATCCTCGATGTACCTCTGTACAGCTGCCGAAGTATCTACCACGAATCGGCCCTCTCCGATCTCCTTCAACATACCCATATACCTCACATAAGGTACATCACCATTCCTTCCCCCATCTCAGCATCAGAAAGAAATGCCCGCCCAAACCATGTCCCGACCGAAACACGACCGCTTCGCCAACCGGGTGCGGAAGTCTGCTCGCGGCCTCGCCCACGCGACCCTGGCCTCCACCCCCGGATTCTGCGACGAGCTAACGCGGAGTCAAAAACCAACGGCTGCGACGACGACTTCGACGCTGCGGCGTGAGACGGCGACGGTGCGCGCGCTGCCGAAGACCATCGGCGGTGCGTTTCGCAGTGCTGAGACGTCGCGAGGTGTGAATGCACAGCGCGAGTTCGATGCCTTTCGCCACATGGAGGCGGTGGAGCGGTGTTTTCTGGCTGGGGAGGCGGGAGGGGAAATCAGTTCCGAGGCTGTTGGTCGATGTATCCAGGATCCAAACTCGACTTCAGTGGCGATGAGTTGCATGCCTGATCACCCTTGTGAGCTAGATGTCTGCAACGATGCCCGAATGGATGCAATGGAGACGCTGGATGTGCAGAACGTGCTGGACGGATTCACGCTCTCGCATTCGTCCTCCAATGCCACGGCTACGAGACGGCTGAATCTTATTCGACTGCATTTGGCGGAGCAGTCCTGCAGTCGGCAGGAAAGTATGGTGATGTCTGACTTCGAAGCACTGGCGGCCGAGGCGAAGGAGTGCCGGCCGTTCAGCGTGGCGCAGTGTCAGGAAGTGCCGTTGGCGACTAGGCAGATCTTTCGTCCGATCCAGCATGCCTCTGTACCTGTGCAGATGGCAGAACGATCGATGAAGGAAGACGTCCAGCTTAAGGAGTCAGTCGATTGCAGGTACGTGGCAAACTGTTGCGTTTCGATTGAAACATCACTTCCACAGACTTCTGCGGAAAGTAAAAGTGACAAAAGCTGACCCCGAGTCCATGTAGGCAATGCTTCCGTCCTCGACAAGCCGTGCTTTCGTGCGATTTCATCCGCTCCCGGACGCCGCCAGGACCATGCGAGCGACATCGATGAAGCACTCATCCCCCCAACCCGAGGGCGGGGATCATTCGACAATGAATCCAGGCTATTGTGGGTTGCGAATCGCTAGTTCTCGCCGAGCAGTCGCCTCCACTACATGCAGGTCGTGGTGACAAGCTGTCCCTTGCCGGAATGTCACGAAGTATTCCTCACTTCGAGCATTTGCGTAAGCTGGAGGTAGACCGAGGGAAGCAGTTGCGGCCATCGCGCAGGCCGCCAACCCAAAGCAGAACCCACGACACATGGTCTTAAAGTATAGAGACTCTTCCTTGCGCAGCTGCAACCGCGCAGAACGAGGAGAAGCAGCTTGCCGAGCTGCAGTGTCAGCCGACTATGCATGTTGGCAACGGACAATTTCATGCGGCATTGGTGGCGACGAGCCTCTCGATGCGGAAAATCGACTCGTCATACGAGACAGACTCCCGGTCCAGACTAGAATGCTCATGATTTGTTTGGAACTTTTGGACGTTCCGAAAATCTCACAACAGTACGTGGAATCGAGGTCGGAAGGCTGCTCGGCTGCGGTATTGCTTCTGAAGCGGCCACGTTGCAAGATCGCAGTGTGTGGTGAGGCTGTACAGGGTGAAAATGAGGGCTTGACATGTAGATCGGACAGGGCAGCGACTTCATGCCGCCGATAGAATTAGATGACTCGAGGGAGAGAGATGTAGAGTTACAACTTGACCAGGGTCTCATAGAGGTCAGAGTATCGAAAGATGTGCCTACATCCCGCGCGCACAGCAATGAATACCCTCGCTCACGAGTCTCCCTTCGCTCTACCCTGCCTACTCGCCCATTTCCGCATATTCACCCACGCATCCGCCTTCGTCTCCACACCGCCCAGCTCGCTCCCGACCTCAAACACGGTCGTCACGCCATCGAGACCTCCCACCGCCACCGTCTTGCCCGTCGTCTTCTCCCACGCCAATTTATTCAGCGACTTCAACGCGTACAGGTCCTGCTCCTGGTTGCCGGGCCGCGCGCTCGCGACGGGGACCTCGGCGCTGGCGTTGATGTCGTAGATGTCCAGGACGCCGGCGCCGTCGACGCAGCCGAAGACGGAGGGCTTGGTGGGCGACCACTTGACGTCGTAGACGGTGTCTTCGCGCGGGATCTCGAGCAGCGGATGCACGGTCTCGGCGTGGCCGGAGATGGTGGTCGAGGTGGCCGAGGGGGGCTTGGCGCGCCAGACCTTGATGTTCCAGTCGAGCCCGCACGAGATGAACAAGTCGCCGAGATCGAGCTTGCCGCGTGAGGGGTGGAAGTCCAGGCCCGTCACGGGCGCGGCGTGGCCGGTGTATTGACATCGGGCATCTACGCCGGCTTTGGCGCCGGCTCGATCGTAGCGATGGATGGGGTGAATCGCGCCCTGCTCGGTGCCGGCGAGGAAGTATGTGGGGTCGGAGGGTGGGAAGGCGATGCAGGAGGGCGCGACGTCTTCGGTCTTATAGGCGGAGATGTGGGGAGACCGCAGCTCGAGGTACTCCTGTGGGTGGGTGAGCATATCCGTTGACCAGGCGCAAACCACCCCGTCGGTGGAGACGGAGATGATGGAACTCGCATTCTGTGTGCCAACCACAGCCAGCGAGTAGACAGGGTGTGCATGGCCTGTACGTCCACCCGTCAAAGGGGTCTTTTGCACGGGCTCGCCGGTCCGTTGATGCCGGGTCCGGGTATCCCAGAGACAGAGCTGACCGCTATATGTGCCGCCCAGGATCAGGGAGGGATGATGTGGATGGAACAGGCACGAAAGGAGGTCAGATGTGGCGGTCAAGCTGTACTCTGGGCGGCCTTTGAGATGGGTGTTCCATACATTCAAAAGTCCAGGCGGAGTATGCGGAGATTGTTGCGATTTCGTGTAACTGGTGCAAAGCAATTCCGAGAACTTGGGGGAGAAGTCGATGCAGCTCACCATCCGCTTGCGGCCCATCGTCTCATTCAGATCGAACTGCGCGACTTGCTTGATGCGACGACCTTTGCGCCCAACATACTCATCATCATCTTCGGCATTTCGAGATTGTAGCGCATAGTCTGCAAGCACATCGTACTCCTCATCCAACGCCCGCTCGATCACCTTGCTGCTCCTTTCCACAAAGTCCAGAAAGTCTTCGCTGCTGGTGACGGCATTCATTTCCTCGGGAGCCAGCGTCCGAGCGGGAAATCTTTCTTTCTCCGGCTGCACCTCCTCGTGCAGATGTAACGCCTTGAGCTCTTCCTCGATCTCTTGCCTTAACCGTTGCCGGATCTCTTCATCTTCCAATGCTTGTTCACGTTGACTCAGCTTCCTCCGTCTTCTCGTGGGACTGGTCTCTGCCGACTCCTCCGCGCTATCTGGCGATGGAGAAGTCCATGCTTCTGCGGTCTGTACGCCCTTGCTGTATGTGATGTACTCCGGCTTCGTCTCCACAGGGATCTCGTAGACAGTGGTTGATCCCGAGAAGGCCAAGACTTGCGTGTCTGTCGCTGCATCCTGGTACGTCTTCCGGGGCGGTGATGCGGTTGAGGATGTGTCCGTGTCATGGGTCTCGATCCGAGGCCTTCCAGAAGGTGATTTGGAGGCATTAGTGGATCGTTCGCCGACGAGTGAGGAGATCAGTCCCTCGAGGTCTTCATGGACAACTGTACTTCGATTTCTTAGCGGTGATGGTTGTGCGAGAAGCTATAACAAAGACACAAATTAGTCTGGCATCGTATATGAATAGCACATGCAAGCACCCACCTCTGAAGTATCCCCTACGCTCTGCCGCTTGCTGCTGAACTCCTTCTGTCGCAATTCCCGCTGTCGCTTCAACTCGGCGAGCTTCGCCTTCTTGGCCAGGATTTCATCTTTGCGTGACTGTAGTGATGACATGTCGAAGTGTGTAGATTATGTGTTCAGTATCTGTCACTCCCATCAATCATGATTCCTCGACGTGTAGCGGGAGACGCGCCGCTTGAACAGCAAGTCCGGCTTGTTCCGAGCGACTGGCGGGAAAAGTACAGCTCCCCATCGCTTCAAGCAACCGCAACATCCAGCATTTCCAGTCAAAGCCCGCCAACATCTCCACGGCTTTGATATCTGCGCTCCAGTGTCCAGTCGACCTCGACACTGCACCTTCAACCACATATCCGCCGCCGAATACCCACGATGGCCTCCCAGAGTGTCAATGTATGCTCTCCCTGCTTTTCCGCCCAACACCCCCGAGATGCCATTGGGACTGCGAGACATTTACGATCCCCTCTCCAATGTCGCCAAACTGACACGCTGCGACTCCTCTAGGTCCTCCGATGGAGTGCGCTCGTCTTCGGCGTCTTCTACGGCTTCTCGCGCCAAAGCACCATTACGCTCACAGACAAAATGGCCGCTTCGAAGCACGAATACGATCGCCAGCAAAAGCTGATTGACGACGCCAAGCGGGCCTGGGCAGAGAAGAACAAGCCAAAGGATGGCTCCAACGGTAAGACGCGCGCTGAGAGGGATTGAGAGAGAAGCGATTGCAGAGGATGGTGTGTGCTGATACCCACGCCCAGCAATAACGAACCCGGACGACCCCAATTTCGACCTCGAGGCTGTCCTGAACAAGGCATAAGCGGAACTGTGCGGGATAGAGAAGCAAGACGCAGGTGTGTGCGGGGGGTGAAGAAGAAGATGTGGAAGTGTGCGATATGCGGCGTGGAAGAAAGCCAAGCGAGCCCGCCGAATCGAAATCTCGGTGATAGATGGGGTTGACCTTGCGCGGCTTCGCATGGTCTGGGAGAGCGACGATGTTTGCCTTTGTCTCTCTGCGGCCTAGAGCTGACCTCAGGGCGTATGTTCGACGGCGCCTTGGGGAAAGTAGAGCAAGACGAGCCCCGGGCGTCTGTATATACGCGTTGAGCTATTGTATACTACCGTCTTCGACACACCATCAGCGAATACAGCCGTGCAGGCCTTTCGGCTCTTCCAGCAGTACTGACGGCTCAGACCCGACTTGGGCAAGCTACACATCCGCAGCTCCCAAACCTCATCTCGCTCATTCCACTTTGCTACCATGTCCCTCTAGGGAAGCATTATGATGGTGTGCAGCAAGGCTGTAATGGTAGTAGTGCATGCCTCAGGAAATACCCTAGTCACATACCCTTACACGTGATGATCAACTGCTCCAGAGTTATATTCGCTTTGCAGGCTAAGTTAGAGTGAGGGCCAAGGCGCAAGAGTCAAGGCGGTAATCTGACAGATGTTTGTATAGGTATATAGACAGTCTTACTGCATCAAGCATTCAGACGGCAATAACATTCCAAAGCAGTCAAGTATTCTGACGCTAGGATAGCTAAGCCATCCTCAAGCGACAGATTCGCCTCTCATGTTTCGGCGATTTGGTAGCTACAGCTTCACATAGACGACACAACGCTCGATTCGATGAATGCAAGTCACTAGATTCAGGCGCGTCAGGGGAAGAGAAAGGTTGTAGTGTCTTGTTCGTAAAGAGAACAAAAGGAGGTACGGGAAGGTAAGTGTGTGTGTATTGAGCATCTCGCAAAGGCGAAAGATGAGGAGGAAGATGTACAAAAGAGTTCATGCGTGTTCTCCATCCGCATTGCTTGAATGCGACTTTACGTCTTGGTTCATTCGACCAACGCTCGCCTGTTGAGGGCAAAGCAGAAGGCGTGAGGATTCGTTCCGCTCCTGTGGTGTACAGTGGCGCTGAATGGTTCCAGACTCGAGCAGACGAGGCGGCCGGAGTAGAAAGTGACATTGGAGACGGAGATGTTGTTCCCTGACGAGAGAATAGACCAAAGAAGGTCAAAAGGAACCAGAGATCAAGATGGAAGATCTTGTTTGTTTCTCGTCAGGAATAACAAATCAGGCCGGGATATCGGTCCGAAGATGTAATGCGCCAGGAGCGCCTTCGCCAAAGAGATGATACAGATGACATGATGGTGTTTGTTCGCAGAACCCTGACATGTATCAATAGGTATGTAAATAGGCCAAATTATTGGATTATGACGGTAGTTGTGAGGGAGTTTCGGGTTTCTGGCCGTAGCAAACGACACTAGATCATGAAGATGGTCAGCAGTGCAGGCTTGACGTAAGGGATGCAAGGTATGCAGAGAGCGTGGTTTTCACCAACTTACGCTTTATGATAGGCGTGAATGCTACGTTTCACCGTCTCGGCCCGGACTCGTGCGATGAGCACATTGACTTCATCCTGGGTCCAGCCGAGGATGCGTGTGAAGGGCGCTATGGTGAAACCTTCCAGACCTTCGAGGAAATTGAGACAGCAGTACTGGAGCATGTCAGTTTTGCCTCGATCTCCCAACTCAATGCAGAAAGTCGGTTCGGGAAGCCAACTCACCTGTCCGATCTCTTTCATCTTCGGGTCCTTTGGCCAATCATTCGACGGTCGCTTGACCATCCGGTGCCCCACGTTTATGAAGCCGTGCTCCTTCAACGTGTCGGGATATGAATTGACGTCGGTGAAAGGCTGGCCGATCTTGCGGAACGCCTCCTCCAACTTCTCGCCCCACATTCGAAGCGCCGAATCTTTCGGAATGGTATCGTCGTCGGAGTAGAGTAAGACCTGCATCTCACATATTTCGACCCATCCGCCGGGTTTCAGCGAATTGTACACTTCCTTGTAAAATTTGGACATGTCTCCGATCGAGCCCATGAGAAAGCGGTGGTGGATCATGTCGAACCGCGATCCGCCAAACGTCCTGTGTCGGCAGTCAGCAATGGGTTGTACAGCAGACCAGCGAGCATGCGTGGCAGGGAGCGTTGAAGTTACCAGTCGAGATTATAATCGTCCACCTCGAATCGGCAGTTGGGAGGAGTCCACTGCGGTTGTTCCGGACTGAGATCCGTGCCGAGCACTTGGGCATTTGGGTATTGATCCGCCATGTCCATCGCCCAAATGCCCGTTCCTGTCCCAAGATCGAGGATCTCTTCGGGGTCGTTTAAGGGACAGAGATGTAGTTTGCCGTCCAGCTGCAGCAATTGGTTGTGATGCTCGATATCCATCCGATTCAACTCCTGCTCGTCGTTTGGGAAGTGGTAGCTGCCGGCTTGATAGGCATGATATCTTCGGCCATGTTCGAACTGATAGCGTGTGATGGCGGACAGTAATGATGTACTGCTGCTGGCGATCGAGTCGCGGTCTCCACCAAAGGTGCTGTCATGCTCGTCGTGGTGATCGGCTTCCATGGCCAAGCGAGAGTCTTCCGCCATGAAGCAGGTGCAGCGCGACACTCGGCGCGAGAGGAGGGAGGGTTATAAGTGCGCGCCGTTCATGTACGATACGGTGTAGTCGAGTGCGAGGTGGGCGGATCCCTCGGAACGATGTCTGATGTTGCAGTGGGTGTTGTCCCAAGGGTATGGAGATTGGCTAGAGGTGCAGGCGTAGTGGTATCGGCTGGGCAGACATGGACGGGATGCATGAGCTGGCTCTTGGCTGAAGGAAGGATTCGAGGCCGGGGTAGAGGTCGGCGTTGTCGTTCTGCTTTTCTCTCGCCGATCGAGCAGGGTGATAAAGTTGGTTTCGGATCAACCCCCTATGCTGTCGATGAGGCTGGATATGTCGTGACGCTGGTGCTGTACTGGCGTGCTGGTCGGCAGTCGAAGGTGGAAGAGTGTGCCGCCGCCCGCACTACGACGACTGGCGGCACGGCTGGACATGGACCGATACGCGATCGACGTGACTAGCCGGCGCCATCACTTCGTTGTTGATCATTGGAAACTCGCAGTGCACGATCAGTCTCTCGCATATCCACAATGCATACGAGTAACGATATTGATATACACCTTCGGTCAGGTTTTTGCAGATCATTCTGGCGTCTACTAAGAGTGTCACAGATTCCCTCATGTTGCGTCTGACCTCCTACGATACTAATCTCCACCTACGCGGAAGATACCTTACTATGCATGTATACGTAACAGCATTTCAATCCCACGTCGAACATATCACGCATTCTCGGCACGATGCGTCTGTCCCTGCATCCTGTATTGGAGACCGGTGGCTACAGCTCCTCAGTCCAGACTGACGGAGAGCTCGTATTTCATCACATCTCTCTGAATTGACCCCCGAAGCATTCGTGGGATAGCAGCTACTTTGACTCTCAACATCACCCACTTCCAACCCGGACAGGACTATCAGCATGATATATGAGGGCCAGCACAGATCCCGCGGATACTCGCTACCTTGCGTACGGAGCAGGAATTTCGACAATGAGCTGGTCACACAGTTCTTGAATCTGCTTTGCGGAGAAACTTCTGTGCTACGCTTCGCTTCGCCTCGCATTGTAGGACATGTCACCCTTGCAGCGAGACATACAGCCAATCAAGCAACACACCGAGAGCTTGTGTGGCTGCTCGAATCTCGCGCAATCTCGTCTTGATGCACGGCGTGGACCGGCAGACTATGCATGATAGTGATAAGTCGGATGCAGCAGACTGGCGAAAGGCGACGCGATGTGCCTTTTCCCTGCGTGTGCACCGCACTGAACGGTCTTTCTCAATCATCGAGGCGGCTGAAGGTGGTGCAGTGCTGACGATGTCCAAGACCACATCGCAGCTCGATAGGTCGACCTCGGATGATCCATCACGCTAATGGATGAGGAGAGCAGCGCCATCTCCACTTGGCCTCGTGACATACAGCACCTAGGTAGTGAGCGGACAGCACACAGCAGCGGCGCATATCACGAGCCTTAAGAGTTCCGATATCAGCATTCGACCGAAGATGATGAGCTTGACAGGAGTGTGTCGTCAGTCCTTTCATGCATGGTGCTCGAGCACGAGATCGACATGGCCGGCCCAGCGCGCCGCCTGCACTCCAAGCGCAAAAGTCGACTCCCTCCTCTGACGTGTCCCGCGCTGCAGCTTCCAGCAAAAAATTCCCTTGCCCTTAGGATAAGCGCCTGACGGCACAGGACTGATTCATCATGGCTTGCGGGTGTCTTCTCGAGACTCCACATCTCCCCGCCAGTTCACATCTTCCTCCTCGAGACCCCAATATAGAAGAAAGATCAGCCGCCATTCCCAAGCGCATACTCCGCTGCATCCGTCAGTATGTCGACGATTACTGGGTGCCATCTGGTCGGGAGCGTTCCCCTGCCTGACGCCGACGCTGTGTTCCGCCAATGTCTTGCTGGCTTGCCTGGCCGTCTGCGCCGCGTACCCGACGGTGAGACAGGCCCTCGGTACAACTTCACCATGTGGCAGGCCATGGTCTTTGCACGCTCGCCTATGTTGATGACCGAGTTCAAGAATAATTGCATGATCTCTTCTCGCCAATTCACAACCGACGAATTGGACGAAGCGGTCGCCAAGCTTACCCGAGATGGTCCATTGGAGACTGGATATGATGCTGCCGCCATCGAAAGTTATGCCAAATTCAAGGGGCTGAAGGAAGAAGGTGTCGTGCCTAAGGGCACACGCTTCTTGGTCTGTCTGCCGACCACCCCGAACGTCTTGACGCCTTTCGTGCAGTTCGCCGCCCAGGCTCGAGTGGAACCTATCTACGAGGAAGCACTCTATCGCGCCATCAAGAACATCCAAGCCGCCATCCCACACGAGGAACTTTCCTTTCAGGTCGACCTGGCTGTCGATACTGCGTTCTGGGAGGACCTGGAGATGTACAAGCCGTGGTTCGGTGGCGACGTCAAATCGTACATCATCGATTACATCACCCGCATGCTCGGGCAGTTTGATCAGGATGTCGAAGTTGGCCTGCACAACTGCTATGGTGAGTGACATAGGCAACGTACCCGCTGCGAGGTCGATGCACTGACATGCCATGACAGGCGACATGGAACATCGGCATTGGATGGAGCCCAAATCGCTCGCCATCGTGGTTGACCGTGCTCTTCGCATCATCGCCGCCTCGCCACACCCCCTCGGATTCTTCCACTGTCCCGTGCCCCTCAGCGCAATCGATGACCTCGACGCGTACCTTGCGCCTCTCAGTGATCTCTACCCCAAGCTGAAGGAGCAACACGCCGAGCTCTTCCTCGGCCTCGTGCACTTCGACAACCTGGCGGCGACGCAGAAGATGATCGACGCCGCCAGCAAGGTCGCGCCCGAGTTCGGCGTCGCGACGGAATGCGGCTGGGGTCGCACGCCGCCGGAGCAGTTGACGGAGATCATGCGCATGTCCACGGAGATCTCGCAGCCGGTGGTTTGAGCGGTCTGTGTAGTTAGGCACAAGGGGCCTGGGTGGCTAGGAGTTTCTGTGTTTTCATCTCGTGTGGCGAGGAGAGAGACTTTGCATAAGAGGCCGACACGACTTGAATGTCTTGTTCCGTGATCGAAGATGCATCGATCGATCTGATGAATCCTTAAGATTGAACCAAACATATACCCATCGTCCATGACCCATCATGCAGTATACATCATGAAGCATACATGATGCAGTATATCACCGCAGTGCTCAGCTCATGCAATAAGGTAGGCCATAGCGTGGGTGTCCTGTACGGCAGTGGCGGTACGGTTCTTCGTGACCCATGGAACGCATCCAGCTCGGCGTTTCCAAACATCGCCCGGGCATCTCGCCTACAATATCGTCTTCTCTTTGTCTCGTGACCATCGCCACCAACGCATGAAGTTCGATGCGACGCGGATGCCCACTACATACGGTACATGGAGAGTATGCGTTGGCTGCTACCTTGCATAACTGTCGGATGTCGCTTTACTCTGGGAATATACAATTCACTACGAAAGTCATCGTCCTATGGCTGTATCCCCTTAACCTCCCATATCTATCCCCCTAGCCAGGCCGCCATCTCCGCACGTTCTCGCTTCAGCTGCTGTGGTACCTAGAAGCACATCTTAATGATGCCTTCAACAGGGATCAGATGAGATCTCGCTAATGTTCCAGAAGCGGGCGGGTTTCACAATACTCCGAGCCGGGCGGGCAGGCCATGGCGGGTGAACCTGCATGGATAATGACTGCCTTGCACGGGACTGCAGGAGTCTACTTATATCAGATGCACTGCATCTGTCTGACTGAACGTAAAGACGGGCGCCTTTATTGTATAAAGTATCTGTATCCTTTTCATCGATAATTATCTGGTCGAGACATGTTGCGCCTCGCTTTGGTTTCATCCTGGTTGATAGCCGCAGGAAACGCAGGTACTTTGCGGAGTATATCCAGGCACGACGCGCGTGTCCGGTAGCGAACCTCACCACTATTATTATGGCGCCCGAGACGGCAAGCAGCGGCAGAGCCGATAACGACACGCACGCAACGGCCAGCGTGGGATGATGGGATCACTCAGACTTCGGGTCCGAATTTCCCATTGAATGGTCCAAGTGCCAGATGATCAGATCCGGGAGACGGCTGCTGAGTGGATATGCGACGACTGGCTGTGTCTCTCTTCTGCCATGTCGCTAGAGTGGCCGTGGGATGAGGATTGTAAAGCACGACACTTATCATGGACCATTCTATCTCCCGGGCACATCAGCCGTAGCATGGAGCGCACGCCACCATATCTTGGACAGCCGACGGTTGACAATCTGGATCACGACATTCCAATCCAAGGATATGCACCGATTGTTCCGCGTGGGCCGTCCAGATTGCGCCCGTTGCTGATCGCGGCTAATCGCTGGTTCTCAACGGGCGAACCTACCGTAGTTAGCGAGAGCCTGCGATCGGTACGAGGGTCGATCCGATGGCTGTCTGAGCACGCACGATGCCTTCACTCGTCCAGAGTTCTCACGCAACGTGACGGGCGGACGTTGCGTGGGACGAGGAAGAACGGTTGGCGGGCTTTGGTACAGTGTTGACGCTATGAGGGGGTGCTGCTGCTGCTGCTTCCTTTCTGTCATTCACCTTTGCCTGTCGAGTCCTCTCTTCTTTGCCTGGCCTTCGTCTACTTCACTCTCGATCCGGTGAATGATCGCTGTTGTCGGCGCTCGGTCCGTGGATGGTGATGTGGTGAATGGGCAGAGAATGGAATGCTGGCTGTAGCTTTCCCTATATATCGAGACTTCTACAACACTTTGGACATCCTCGAGGACGCGGCACTGCCAACAAGACTGGGTAGGTATTGTCTCGAGCTTAAGATCGTGTACTCTCATCGCGAATTATTGCGACAGATTGGCCTATTCCTACGACGACAAAAGCTGCAAAGATGGGGCTGCTCCAATTCATGTTTGGCCGGAAGGGAGCCAAGGACACGACATTACCAGCACAGACTCCTCCATCGTCGAGACGTGAGCAGAAGACACGGATCTCGACACAGCCTGGCCCGGCCGTGGAGAAAGTACGAGCATCACAGATCCCACCTCCACCTCGGACAAGTTCCAAACATGTCAAGAACTTCTCCCAAGCTTCAATCCTTCAGAGTAGCATGGTCAACAATCATCAAGCAGACGACAGCAAGAGTGTACGGAAGAGCCGGCGATTTAGCCTGGGCCGGGTGAAAGCGGAAGACATGCTGAAGAAGAGACGAAGCATATTCGGTGCTCCGGCATCAAAGGCACCCGACCAGGTCCCGGAGCTGCCAACCATCCCAACTGCGTGGCAGGGACGAGATCGACGGGGAAAGCCTTCGATAGAAGACCTGGTCCGTCCAGGCACAGCGCTCACCGTGGATGCGCCGATTCCCGCTGCGAGGGTCTCGGAGGACTTGGCGGCTATCGATCGCATCAACCGCCAACTCTCGCTTCTCGAGGAGAGACCCAATCGCAAATCCGGCGTCACACGCAAACCCAACACATTGCAACGGAAACGATCGAAAAGGAAGTCATTGTTTGGGGGAGAGGCGGATGAAGACGAGGACGAGGCTCCGGTCCTTCCCGCCATGCCTGTGAGATTAGTCGACCCGAAGATAGTCGAGAAGCGAAAGTCTCAGAGCGCTCCGCTGCAGCAAAAATCTAGCAGGTCTACGTCGGACCATCGCAAGAGCCAACGCTGGTCGCTCTTCCAGAGCAAGACGCCCGATAGCAAAGACGTCCCGGCTCTCCCTGCGCGTGAGGTAGCCACGTTCCCGCACAAGACCAAAGCCTCCTACCACCCGAGCGTCAGCTACTACTCCGTCTACCCCAATAACACTGCAGCACCAGCGGCAGCAGCAGCGCGGTCAACAAGCACTACTACTCCCACGTCGGCCCCTCGTCTCAAGAGCACCGCCGTAGGCCTCCTCGACAGGCCGGCGACAGCGTCCGCCGCGCTCCCGCGCAACGTCCGCTCGTCGCTCTTCGATGACGACGAGACCGTCAGCTTCCTCGATCCCGAGCAGCAGCGCGAGTGGAACAAGCTGAAGCTCCTCATGGAGGCATTGGATGCGGACAAAGAGGGCGCTCCCACCGCCACCACCACAGCTGCTGGTATGCGCGAATCGCGCGGTGTGCGAGGGCCCAAGAGCGCCGCAGAGTGCTACTCGAACGCCGAGGCGCTGGCAGCGTTAGAGTTCGGCGAGGCGTTTTAGCATGCTGGACCGCTGCTAGGGGTGTTCGAGAGTGATGATGGGTATGAATTTGGGGCTGAGAATCGATCTTGGTGTTCATGTGGCTGCTCTCTTTGGTTCTCAAGTTTAGCGATGGTGTTCATGGGTTGGTTCCAGATATCAGTCCTTGCCAAAAGGCACAAAGCATTCTGTGGAGAACCATTGTGAGGTTCTCGACTTTGCTTTTTAGGATGGACTTGGGGGACTGTGGTGCGTGCTAGCGTAAGTAAGGTAGCTGGCTATATGCACTGTACATATTGGATTGCGACAAGTATACCAGACAACAGTTTAAAGGAACTGAAGCCCCGTGTAATTTGCGATGGTGATGTGCTACCTAGCCTTTCGTGAAGTCCGCCAGCTAAAAGATAAATCAAAGCAGGTCAGATGCCTTACCGACTTCAATGTGCTAATCGTGACAGAATGTCGTGTGATCCCGCGACACACGACATGGATGCCGAACTCTACCTGAGTGAGAGGTGCCGGTGTCACTTGCGGGTCACGTTCCCGCACACACATCTAACATCTCGGATGGGAATCATCTCTCCATCGCTGATCAATCATGACTAGATGCCTTACTTAGGTACTGCCATTCGCGAGATGACACTGCATGCACACGGGATATGTGCGTGGTGACTTTCTGGTAGGGATATTTGCGGTCCTTACTGTATCTCGCTGAACGACCGTATTGCTGGGATCACTTGTGAGACTGAACGAAGGGATAACATTAGGGAAAGAGTTCTAAGACAAGGATCGTTCGGGCATCCGCTACAGTGCGGAGGAAGCATATCTTACTGTACACCATGGCTGGATCCTCCAAGTCGCCAGCGACGTCCACAGGCGAGGTCCTCGCGGAAGAAACGAGCTCGCAGAGTCCCATCGCCGCGTCAGAGGCTCTCAACGATGATCACGATGACAACGACAACCACGACGATGTGTCCTCGCCGGACCTGGAGCGGCATCTCCGGCGCAAAGTCGATCTGCGCCTCTGCACCATGGCCGGCATCCTATGCTCGCTGAACCTGCTGGACTCCGGCGTGATCAGCTCCGCGTCGGTGACCTCGATGCCGCGCGACCTAGACCTGACGGGCAGCCGGTACGCGGTCAGCATCTTCATCTTCACGCTCGCGAGCATCGCGTGCCAGTTGCCGGCCACGATCGCCGTGCGCACCGTTGGCCCACGCCTCTGGTTCGCGGGCAGCACGTTTGCGTTCGGCGTGATCACCATGTGCACTGCGTTCATCACGAGCTGGAAGGAGATGATTGCGTTGCGGTACGCTTTTGATGAGTGTATGGAGATATCTGTAAAGGGGCGGTACGGCTAACGCACACGTCTCAGCGTCCTCCTAGGCATGGCCATGTCCGGCATCTATCCCGGCCTGAGCTACCTGATCTCCAGCTGGTACCTTCGTCGCGAGCAGCAGACGCGCTTCGCCCTGATGCAGAGCGGCGAGGTCACCATCCTCGCGACCGGCGGCATCGTCAACTTCGGCCTGAACCAGCTCGATGGCAGAGGCGGCCTGGCCGGCTGGCGCTACATGTTCCTCGTCCAAGGCTTGATCTCCATCGTCATCGCCTTCGCCACCTACTTCGTCATGGTCGATTTCCCGGATCAGGCGCATAACAGTCGGTGGTTCCTCACGCCCGAGGAGCAGAAGCTCGCGGTGCTGCGCATCCAGCGCGACCGTAAAGATGCACAGCGTAAGTCGTCTCACTCATCCCCTCATGCCTCTCTGACTAAACCCCCTATTCCAGCTGAGCCCTTCGCCTGGTCCAGAGTCCTCGTGCATGCCCGCGACGTCAAAGTCTACGGATTCGCCAGCATGTTCTTCCTGCTGAACCTCGTCTCGACGTCGCTCTCCTACTTCCTGCCCATCATCCTGCAGCGCGGCATGGGCTTCAGCAGCAACGCGGCGATCCTGCTCTCCGCGCCCCCTTACTACTACGCCGTGGTGCCCGTGCTGCTGACGTCGCTCCTCAGCGACCGCCTCCAGCTGCGCGGGCCTAGCATCGTCTTCAACAGCCTATGCCTGATCGCCGGCTTCGCCATGCTCGGGTTCAGCCCCGACCTGCCCGTCCGCTACCTCGGCACCTTCCTCGCCACCGGCGCGTACATCAGCAACTGGGCCGCGCTGACGGCCTACTACGCCAACAATATCGCCGGCCACTGGAAGCGCGCCTTCACCGCCGCCGTCGTCACCGCGGCCAACGGCGCCGGCGGCATCGCGGGCAGCTACATCGTGCGCGCCGCCGAGGCCCCCCGCTACCCGACCGCCGTCTGGGTCAGCATCGGCAGCCATGTGCTGCTCATCGCGTTCGTGGGCGTCTTCTCGGCGTGGTTCGCGGTGGCGAATGGACGGCAGCGGAAAGGCAAGGCGGTGTTAGAAGCGACCGACGGGTTTCGGTATACGTACTGAGGGGGATGTGTTTGGGAGCTGGCTGACGGTGACATGATATCTTATGAGCAACGCTGTAATGGTATGACGTAGGGATGTAACAGATGTCGAAGTGACTGTCGATAATGTAAGATGCTGTACATGGCAGTCTTTATGATATGGCTGAGCCTGTGGGGAGAAGACGATGGCTGGAGAGAGGAAAAGAACTGTTGTCCTAGATTTTCCAGATAGATGAACAGGAAGAATATGTTCAAGACATGCTCAAGTCGATGTTTCAGTATGAGTTGAGGAAGAAGACTAGAGGTACAGACATAACAAAGACTGCCGATAGTCTACATGGCTCCATTTCCCAGTCCGTCTATGCAGTATCCATCGTATCGTCCTCCTTGTCTTTCTTCGAACTGCCCTCGCCACTCTTGTCCAGCAGCGGCGCTGACTCGCCTTCCTTGCCCTCCTCCGGCACGCTCTCCAGCTGTGTCTTGCCCTCGGCCTCGTCTCGCGCCTTTTGCTCCCGTGCCTGTCGCTCGCGCTCCTCCTCCATGCTCATCCGCAGCACCAACGCCAACTCCGGGTCCAGACTGGGGTCCACGCCGAACTCGAACCCTTCTCCTCCACCCGCCCCCGCCTCTCCGCCAGCTCCTGTGCCGTTCGCGCCCCCTCCCGGTGCGCCGCCCTCGCCCGCCAGAATGGGTGATGCCACGATGCTATCTGACAGCAGGTTCGGGCCCGGTTGCACGACCTCCAGATGGCTCCCGTCGCCGCCCTTGACGTTGTCGTTGAACGCCTGCAGCTTCGCCAGGTTATCATCCGTCAGGTCGCCGAACGCCACCAGGTCGATGCTGGTGTTGTTCTTCTTCATCTTCTTGGCCAGCTTGACGAGCGTGCTCTTGTCGTCGTGGATCGGCGAGCACACGAACACAATGATGCGTTGCCGTTGGCTCTTGTTCTGCCGGTGCTTGAGCGCCAGCGACGCAATCATGATGCCCGTGTACAGGTGGCTCGCGCCCTTGACTTTCGTGCGGTGCAGGCCATCGAGCACCTTGCCTGGGTTCGTGGTGAGGGTCGTCAGCACCTCGGGCCCGGAGCCGCCCATCGACATCAGTCCGACGGAGGATTCGGGGTTGGCTTGTGTCTTGGAGTGGAAGATGAGGTTGACGGCGTCGGCTTGTGCGTCCCATCTTGAGGGAACGTAGTCTCCGTTTCGTGCTGATTCGCTGTTGTCGACACTATAGCGCTGTCAGTGAAGGTCCCGCAGAAGAAACGTCGGGGTAGATCTACGTACACGATCATCGTTGCTTCGAGCACCATCTCGGCGGTGGTCTTCTGCTTGTTGAACTCTTGGGCAGGTGTATTCAAGCGACGAAACGTGACAATGTGAGGATCTGTTCGTGTCGGTGTTGTGTCTCGGCTGATGAAGATCTTTGACGGTGTAAGAGGATAGAGTACTGTGTTGGATGATATAAATGCAGCTTGAATGCCAGCTCAGGCACGCCAGGCAGTCGAAGCTCGTCACACGAGACATCCGCAGACGGACAGTCCCGAAGCTTAGCTTGAGCGTCTTCTTTGAGCACGACACAACACCTTACTCTACATAACTTCGTTCGCGTGTTCATCGATCACGAATACTGAACTGGTATATCGACATACTCGTGATCCATCGCGTTGTTTGCGATAAGTAAATTCAAACCCAAAGCGAAGCCGTCTGGGCCGTTTGTGGGCACAGGAAAGCTCAACGAGTCTACAGTAATTGGCAGACTATCATAAGAAGCGGCACGCGACAATTTATTGGACAATATCACAAAGTGAACATGGTCTTGTTACAGTGAAACTCATTCTATTCGACATTGAAGAGGTTGTCCGTTTGAGCCAGCCGGGTTATTCAGATGACACTCACAGGAATGCAGCAAGCGCTTCCATAAACGCATCGTGGTTCTCCAGCATGGGCAAGTGTCCAGCTCGGGGAATCGACTTGAAAGTGGTGTTGGGGATGCCAAACTTCTGCATGGCTTCCGGAAGCTTTCCATCGCCCTCGCCTGCGATGAGAAGTCCAGGAGTCTGGATTTGAGCCAGCTTGTCCTTGAGATCATAATTGCACAGCGCCCCAGTGCTCTGCGCAAAACCCTCAACATTGGCATCTTCGACCATCTTGATCGTGGTTTTGGCTGTCCGCGAGTCGTGGTTCTCGGGTGTAAACCATCTTTTGACGGTCACATCAGCAAGTGCAGACATGCCTTGAGTTCTTGCAAGTTCAACACGATCGGCCCAGGCTTGGTTATTAGCTGGGCTCGCAGCTACGTTGCAGTCGCACGCCACGAACTTCTCGAGCATGTCTGGGTGTCTGATGGCGAAGTTGATAGAGGTAACGCCTCCCATGCTGACTCCGACGACAGCGTGAACCTTCTCAATGTTCAGCCGTTGTAGCAAGTATTCGAGGTCGTCCGCAAGAAGGTCGAAGCGAGTGTCGTTGCTCCGTTCTGCTTGTTGAGCGTAACCTCGAGAGTTGTAGCGGATCACGCGATACGACTTGCCATTCACACCAGATGTCAAGGCCTTTGCAACGTCGTCCCAGATGTGGAAGTTGGTCAAGATCGAGTTGACGAAGACAATGACTGGCGCGGACGGATCACCTTCGTCTTGGAAGCGCAACTCAGCTCCGTCCGTGGTGATGACCGACGAAGGGGGCTCTTCGAGTGCCTCGAATTGTAAGTGATGAGCCCACTTCCTGATATTCACGGACACAAGCTTCTTGACCACCTCCGCTCTCCACGGTGTTGCGCCGGCGGCTTTGTGCTCGGGGCCGCCAACACCGTTGTTCTGCTGGTACTCCGTGACCGCAAGACACTCGACCTGGCCTTGAGGGGGCATTCCTTTCAAACCCCCAACGACCATCTTGTATCGGCGACTCCGTAGCCAGCCCGGGACCTTGCGCAACATGTGGATGTGCTCCTCTTCCCACCACTTGTTGAACTCTGCCAGATCCTCCTCCTTCAGGACCGTAGATACAGCGACGATGAGCTGACCCGGTTCTGTGGCTTCTCCCCAACTAGAGACTGTGTTGTATATCTTGCGATCCAGCGACTCAAATGTTCCCATCACCTGCTTCTCCCGCTTTGATCGCTCCTCACGCAGACGGCTGTAGATTCGCTTGTCGATCCACGCTAAGTCGGTGACATCGTAGACGGCGCTCCACTCCGGCTGCTGCCCATCTGCAGCCTTGTATCGGTCTCCACTTGTGATGAATGGAAGTCTCAAGCGTAGGGGTCCATGTTCAGTGTTGTACCATTCATGGAAAGCGGCTTCGTCTGTTTGTGATCCAGGCTGTATCGCCACAGCAAGATATCCCGGACCGTTCATGGTGGCACTTTTTCAATTCTTGTAGCACGGTCCTGTTGAGAAGCAAAGATATACTTCACAAGCTGAGGTTGCGTAGTCATTTTGAATGTTGCTCGATGAGATGTTTGGTAGGTTCGGAAGCTGTGCCGGCATATATGGTTGAAGGAAGGCCCCCTCCATCCCCGCCATGAGCAGGACTAGTCTTGTTACTGCACCCTAGCATGAACTTTGCGCCTGCATCGGCTATTGTCGTGGACGAGAAAACTTCCGACCCTCATTCCATCACATGCGCGACAAGTATCAATGGCTGAAGAAATGTCGCTCTCCCAGCTTCCACTCACCATCATCGTAGCGGCGACTTCGAAGAACGGGATCGGCAAGAATGGCGGCCTGCCCTGGCCAATGCTGAAGAAAGAAATGGCCTACTTCGCGCGCGTGACGAAACGCGTGCCGTTGCCAGCCAACACCGGCTCCGCGCAGTCGGACGCCCTCAAGTCCGCCGTCCTCGAAGGTGCGCGTCGGAATGTGGTGATTATGGGGCGCAAAACATGGGACAGCATCCCAGCAAAACGACGTCCTCTGGCCGACCGGACCAACATTGTGATCAGCTCGCAGAAGCGCGAGGCGCTGTCTTCCATTCCAGACGATGTCGTCGTGGCGGCGAGCCTGACGGCGGCACTGGAAGTGCTGGAGCAACGAATCCGCGACTCACGGACGCTGCCGGTTGGTAGAGCATTCATCATCGGCGGAACGAGCGTGTATCAAGCGGCGATGGAGATGGAGCAGACGAAATCTGTCCTGATGACTAACATCAGGAGGGAATTTGACTGTGACACCTTGTTTCCCGTGGAGTTGGATGCGCAAAATTCTGGGTGGCAAAGATGCAGCCAACAAGAACTCCAGGACTTTGTGGGCGAGGAAGTACAGGAGGGCGAGAATCAAGACGGGGAAGGCGAGAACGCGACTTCATTCGAGTTTCGCTTGTATCAGCGATGAGGAAATGATCCAAAATCGAAGCCTCCATGCATTGAGTTGCATGCGGCCGAGCTGGTCGCCACTCTCAGCACTGAAAGCAAAGGCATACCGAGCGCACTACTGTGGTTCCGGAACTTTACGACATAGGGAACACGCCCCAAGCCGTGCATTCAGGCATTGCGTGTTGCTGCTTCTGAGAAACCTTTGAACGATGCTTGATATTATGCCTGTCAAGCTGAACACGTGCTCAGATGTTACTCCCTACCAAGGTCAAGGGAAGGACATTGTCGTGGCGCCGTTGTCGGCGCCTGGGAGCAAGAAGAACGCGAGGACACACGAAGTTTTGACGAAAATCTCGAGGTCTATTATCACTGGCATCAAAAGTCTATCTTACAGTAACCGGCTCTGAACATTACCATCAATCAAAACAGCGGCCCATCCCAGTCCACGACAACAAATCCAGCTAGAAAGCAATGCCCGATGTTCCGCCATGTGCTGGGTACGAAGCTGCGAGCAAGAGCAGGATGATAGCCTGTAGTATGTTTAGAAGATCCCCACTCACGGAGAAAAATGCAGATAATCCGAGATCGTATCGAATGCAGACGTCGAGAGCGAGATTGAGAGCGCTGTAGGAGAGCAGTAAGATCAAGGTCAAAAGCAGGATCATGCGGTGCGTCTGAGTTCAAGTCATCAGCCATTGAGATTGTAGGGACGATGGGTCAGAGACACTTACGTATGAGTGACTAAAGAACTTAATCGCGCCAAACACACACATTTCCAAAACCAGGGCAAGATACAGGACGTCAAAAACGATCTGCATCACACTGTCGACATAGGAATAGTATTCCTCGGTCGAAGGATGGTCAATGTCATCGGCCACTCCGATGACATATACCCAATAGTGGATATCGAGCGCAAGCCTGACAATGAAAATGGCGGCGATGACCGCTGCACTTGCGAGGCGAATCGTTGCATGAATGGACTTGCTTTTCGTCGGGATCGAATCTCGGGAAGCCTCGATCATCAGCAGGAGGATCAACACGGCAGCAGCGAAGTCTGTAAAGAACCAGAAGACGTTGGAGATGTAATAGCCCCAAGTCACCGTCGCTTCTGTGTAGATGAATATCTCGGTCGCGATCCAGATACAATAGGAACTGGGATGCCATTGAGATCAGCCCATGTCGCCGGGTGGGATTTGCAATGGACTTACACAAGTGTGAGGAAGACGGCGACTACATGACATGCGAACCAAGCATTGCTTCGGATGTCGCGACTGCGGAGCTTTCGCCAGATGACAACACCACCAGCTGAGAGAACAAGTGCTATCGTGAAGCATAGAACTATGATTGCAGCGAGTGTATATGACTGCGCACAGCACATGAGTGATTAGCTGAACGATCAAACCATGGTTCTGTAGTTCGATGAGGTACGTGATTTACCTGGAATCCCTGGTCCTCATACTGAACAGGAGTGTTGATAGCACTGCTTCGTTTGTGAGCCATGAGAGCGAGAGTACCAGTTGGCGATCAGTGATGAGGAGGGTAGGCAATTGCTCCGAAATATAAATCTTACAACGATCAGGCTGTACTTTTCGGACGACATCCTTGTGTTATATATGTTGGAGGGTGGGCTGTGCCACAGCCTACAGGCGTTTCAACCCCTTGCATGCCTACATGCTGTGCCTCAAGATGCCATATTTAGACACCAAACACAAACCGCTTCCAAGAATTTGCCGCCGAAGCGTTCACAGCAGCCTCGTTCATGATCGAGACGTTACCCTCTCGCGCTTCAGAATCGCATGCTGGGCGACTGTCCCATCTCTGCTGCCCTCGGGCTGTAGTCAATAGAGTCGGCTGAAGGGCGGAGGCGTTGAGACTACGAGCCACGCTACATTATATACATATAACCTCTCGTCCTTCTACGAACGTTGTAAGGACCTTTCGCGAGAGATGGCCTTTCATAAAGATGGCCTTCTACATAGATCCAGCGAGTCATGAACTTCCGAGCTCGAAGCATGAATTGTGATTCAGTATCGGCGCGGCGGCTATCGGTAGGAGCACTGGTGGTTACATGGTCTCGGCCCGGCTTTCACCTCAGACAGAAGTCAAAGACCAAACAATGATCACCTGTTATACTTTCCCTTCGGCAGTGTACAGTATGATCAGTGACGGTCAAGGGGCTGTGGCTGGGGATCGAAGTCCAGATTGAGTTGTTGGTAGCACGTTACTGACATGTGATGGAGAGAGTAGACCCTGCAGGCAAAGTCGCCCTACCCCACGACCATAGCAACAGCTGGCCAATGACGTGGGTTGGTGGGCTGTCTGGCGTCAATCTGGTGTTTCAAAAAGTGTCAATAGTCAATACCACAAGCAGTGGCCACCGAAGCCGAGACAACATCTACCAGTTTCCCCTGGTTCTGGACTTCATCCGTCCTTCGTATTGAACAACACCCTCCTCCCCATCGATTACCGGCACAACGCCATTGTACATCCACTCCGATCATAGCTCCATCGCTTAGACCACATTCCGCATTGCATCACCTACAATGGCGAGCACATACGCCTCCTTCCTACAGGCGCCGAGCACGTCGATGCTCACTGCCGATGCGTCAATCAGCTATATCACGACTACGACTACGATCAACGAGCCCGCTGCCATCATCAAGCACCTAACGGCTCAGTCGAAGCAGGTTGCCAAGAAGAGCGAGAAGGTATTGAGCACGATTGAGAACGACAACGCTCTATGTTTGGAGACCGAGACCACGCTCCAATTCAACAACGGTGCTGGCGCATACCTACCTGGCATCGACGAGAATCTGCTAGACGAGCGTGTCGTGACCTTCCCGCTCCTGCACATCGTTCGCTTCGACGGCAATGGCAAGATCCAGCAGGTCCGACTCTACTGGGACCAGGGCACATTGTTGAAACAAGTCGAGGTCATTGGCCGCACTGGTCGCAACTGGCCGATCCGCGATGGTCAGGCACAGATCGATGTGATGAACAAGAGCATCAAGAGTGCTGGGCAGAGCAGCAAGGCTGGCAGCAAGAGCGAAGTCGTCACCAACCAACATAAGAAGCACACTTCAACGAGCGCCACGCGGGATCCACACGCCAGCCTGTCTCTGTTCGAACGTCGTGACCCCAACGCTACCGAGCAGGATGATTACGAGGGACCGAGAACCGCGACGCGCGCCTCGGCGAGACCACCGCCACGCGAGTATGGCGAGCTGTTTGCTGGCGAGGAGACCAAGTCTGCCGGTGCCAGAGGCGCCTCACCAAGCAAAGGCGATGGTCTTGTCCTAAAGCATGGAGCTGGCAAGAACTTCTCGAAGAATCGCTTGTTTGACGAGAACGAGCCAATGAACGAGCCAACATCTCCCGAGCGCAAGAAGACCTACGATCAGAAATACGAACATTTTGATTTCGGAAATGGCGAAGATGCCGACAGCAGACCAACCACCAGATCTTCCAACGCCAAGTCGTACCAGCACTTCACTTTCGAAGAGCTCAACACCCCTCCGAAGCATACCCAAAAGGACAGACCAAGCGATGAGCGCCACTGGGGAGCTGGTGTGGAAGACGTAAGTTTGAACGTGTCCTTTGTGCCCCTTCCCTCCTAATAACAACGTCTGCGTAGGACGCACCACCATCGCCCCCCAAACGTCCCATTGTTCACGGCGCCCGCCCTAACACTGTGTCACAGTTCCAGTTGGCTGACAAGTCTCCTGCGACTGACGAGTACAACAAATCGAAGAAGTCCACCGCCACCACGAACGTCAATGCTGCCCGCCGTGATGATGTGTACTACGGGACCGACCACTCCCCAGCGGACGGCCACTCAAAGCAAGGTACTGCACCTCGCAGCGATCTCGACCAGCATTGGGGCTTTTCGACCCCGACGCAGGACAAGAAGATCTACAAGACCGCCGGTAACGGAATGGGTGGGCGTACGACCCAGCGCAGCTTATTCGAGGAGACCCCGCCGACCAAGGAGAAGAAGATCTACAAGACCGCGGGTGACGGTATGGGAGGCCGCAACAACGGTGCTCGCCTTTGGGGTATCGGTGACGAGAGCGACCCTGAAGTCGAGACTCAGGGGCGTTCAAGAGGGCGAGGTGGCCAGCAGACGCGCGAAGGGTGAGATGTGAATAGACGGCAGCTTAGAGTGGCCAGGCATGTGTGACTTGCCGAGTCGCAACGGATCGGTGACTGTTAAGATTGATGACGACCCGAAACTGGAAGATGCTGGAGAAGCTTACTTCACCTTTGCGGAGTTGTCGAGGTGGCTGGACGTATTCGCAGATATTGGTGGAGCGACACTGAAGGACAGAAAAGGAGGTCTACATCGTAAATGACTTATGTTTGCTTAGCATACCTCGTCTCCAAAAGCAAATCGTTAGATACGTTGGCTCGTTCGATCAGCGTTGGGACTGTGGACCCCGCTGCGATTGTTGTCCCAGCGTATAAGTACCAAATCAGAATGTTTTGAGTTATAGTCGTTGCCAACGCGGTAGTGGATAGAACTCTGTATTGTGTCGACGATCTTTGACCAAATGCTTTAGGAGACTCGCTGCCACAATCAAGACAAGCTATATTCCGCCATCAAATCAAATCTATCTTCTTTCTGAACATGCTTCTGACCTGCATTCCCCTTCCATAACTCCGAAACGAGCTATCCAATTCGCAACGCGCTGACTAAAGAGGGTGTTCTTATTTGGGCCAAATTTTTACCTCGGCCCGGGCTGACCGTGCCCTGGAACATCGCGTCTGGGGTGGGCTCTCTGAGGCTAGCGGAAAGGGTGACAGAATTGAAGACTCCAGCTGTCTGTTCTTGTGCTCAATGAACGATTCTACCAGAACGCTGGCAGAACGGCACATACAGCAATGGTTTACGAGCACCCTCAGACGGGCTCGCTGAAGCGGAAGCGGCGGAGACGCGAAGACAAGCCTGCCATCTCCGCGCGGCTGTATCTGGATGCCTCGCTTAAGGGCGAGGTGGGCGTGCTCTCCGACGACCTGGTGCAGGATTTATTTCCTGGGGGGATACAGGGTGAGGATGGGAGTGTGAAGCTCTACGCGGCCATCACGCCATGGACGCCCAAGCCGTCCGTCGTCGAATCCAACTGGGCCATCTTGCCCTTCCGCGCGGTGCTGAAGCACGAGAAAGCGCTGCCGGCGTCCGCCATCCGCTTCCCGGCGTCGGCGACGGGCACGCAGAGCTTCGTCGACATCCTCCAGGCGTTCTCGCCGAACCGGGCGATCCGCCAGAACGCCGCGATCGAGGTGCGGATCAGCGACGTGCTGCCCCTGGCGCTGGAGACGGTGTATGTCGCTGTGGACGCCGAGGCGATTCAAAAGCTGGAGCATGTGCAGCGAAGGTACGGTGGAGGGTTTGCGACGGCCAATGGCTATAATGCGAGGAAGACGGGGAAGCGTGCTGGGATGGAGGGGGTGGAGAGCCCGAGTGGGGATGGGAAGACACGCTTGGTTCAAGAGGCATTGGGCCAGCGGAAGATTCTGCATACGGGAGATGCGATTCCTTTGGCGATATCTCATCCCGTCACGCATACGTCGGTGCCTCCGGCGAAGATCCTCGCCTGCGAGCCCGTATCCCAGGGTATACTCGTCCCCACGACGAAGATTGTCATTACTTCTACGTCAGAGCGACGACCGCCCGTTTTGGCCAATCGTGCGCTGATGTCGCCGCGTTTGGCTGAGGAGTCGGGGGATGAGGATGACACGGCGAATGAAGCATTCTTTTCCGCGACTGAATCACCAGCGAAACCTATTGTGACATCCAAATCTGCGACCGACTTCTCCAATTCTGACGACCTGTCTGATTCGGCTGCGGAAGATAGCAACCTCTCGGACGACGACGATGACATGATTTCTTTGGCAAGACCAGGCGGCTTGATGGATCAGCCTTCTGGGCTAAGCTCTGCCATTACATCGGCCACGCCCAGACCATGGGGAGCTCGAACGACTGGGATCGCGACTCCTGGCTCGGTGTTCTCGAACGTCACCGCAAGCACCATGCGTGGCGGAGGACATTCGACCAGAAGCAAGATCTTCAAGGCTCAAGGTCTTATGGAACGCATCGCTGATGAGTTCCTACACCCCAGACCTGCCCCCGATGAGGACGAGGAGGCACGCGTCTACGTAGAAGCTAGTGCTTTGGCACGTCTGGGGTGTTTTTCAGGAGACTGGGTGAAGATCGAGCTGTCCCAAAACATGCTGCTGCCGCAGCTGAGTGCCTTTGCTGGGACACTGGGCAGCTTGTCGGTGCAGGAGTGGCGGCCGGTCAAAGTCTACAGTCTCCCGGAGAGCATGTCAAAGCGACCGCAGCGATATCAACTCAACACGAAGAACGGTCGTAGAGATAGCTTCTCTTCTATGACAGGTGCATCGACTAATGCCAGCACCGCCACCTTATACATGTCTCCGATCCTGCACGCCAACCTCAACGAGCCTGATAACGTCAGTCTCTCGACCATGGCCATGAACAAGCGGAGTGGCTTGAAGCGTCCTATGACTCCGAGGGATACTTCAATGCCTCCCAAATCACCACCGACAGCTTCAGAAGTGACGCTTCGCAAAATTGTGACGCCGCTTTCGAGTGAGCGAGCACTGAATAATGCGCTGTATGCAAGCC
Source organism: Microcyclospora pomicola (assembly GCA_002786065.1). Taxonomy (NCBI): domain Eukaryota; kingdom Fungi; phylum Ascomycota; class Dothideomycetes; order Capnodiales; genus Microcyclospora; species Microcyclospora pomicola. The sequence continues at coordinate 232,693 of NHNY01000032.1, read as the reverse complement.
TGAAGGAACACTTTGAGCGGAAGCATCGGATTGTCAAGGCTGGTGATTTGATCGCTGTGCCCATCGATGAGTCTCTCGGTCGCTCGCTTTATGAAGGCAATCTGGAGCAAGAAGACAGTACTTCCAGCGCTCTGCTTTCCCAGTGGAATGCTGGCAGTGCTTCGAGTGGTGCTCCCGCAACAAACCAAAGTGTCGAGGTGGCCTGGTTCAGCATTGAAGCGGTCAATATCCCGCCTCCTGAGGATATCGATTACGCTGATGGCGACGATGCATGGAATGGCGCTGCGTCTATTGATCCCACAAAAATGACAATGCGGCAATCTGGCGATGATCGCCGTAAACTACCTTCTGCTACAAACAACCCGTGGCTGTATTATCTGGGAGTATCGAAGGCGCAGCCGAAAGCTATACAACCCGTAGCGCCACCTCGAGGACTCACGGAGCAGCCACAACTTTACGTGTCCACACTACAACGGCGGTTGAGAGAGCTGATGGCGGTCTCCATCAGTCCTCGGGCCGTTCACCTCGGTCTGCCGCCCCTTGCTTTACTTCTCACTTCGACACAGCGCAACATTGGTAAGGCACACGCCATTCAACGCACTTGTGCTGATCTCGGCATACACTTCTTTCCCATCGATGCTCACGACATTGCTTCAGAAGGCGGTGCAGGCGTTGACGTGCAAGCGCAAGGTTTACTGGAGGCTCGCTGCGCTCGTGCTCTTGACTGTGGTGCGAACGTGACTGCCATCTGCATCAAGCACATCGAGTCGCTCAGCTCAGATCGTGTTGCTACATCGCTGAAGCAGACTCTCGCTGAATGTCGGGTTCTCGTAGCCACCACAACGGATGTCGACAAGATCCCCGATTCCGTCCGTGGCTTGTTCACGCATGAGCTCGAGATGACTGCACCAGATGAGGGCGAGCGCGAAGGCATTCTTCGCGACTTTGTGCTTGCGTCGGGCATTCCACTCGCTCCCGAAGTCGATCTGAGCGCCATCGCTGTCAAGACGGCCGCGTTGGTCGCAGGCGATCTGTCGGATGTTGTTGATCGTGCGGTGGTCGCCAGGACGGAGCGACTGAACACTCTGGCCAAGACGATGTCTGACCTTTCCAAGTCGAGAGTCACGATCAAAGACATTCAGCTCGCCGGCGGTACTGCTGCTCTGTCAGTGATCCCCGCAGACTTCGAGGCTGCTGTCGATCTCGCCCGCAAGAACTTTGCCGACGCTATCGGCGCGCCTAAGATCCCCAACGTACAATGGTCTGATGTCGGAGGCTTGACGCACGTTAAGGACGCTGTGGTCGAGACTATTCAGCTACCGCTTTCCAGGCCGGAGCTGTTCGCGAAGGGGCTGAAGAAACGCAGTGGTATTTTGTTCTATGGTCCTCCTGGTACTGGTAAAACCCTACTCGCCAAGGCCATCGCGACGGAGTTCAGTCTCAATTTCTTCTCTGTCAAGGGACCGGAGCTGCTCAATATGTATATTGGAGAGTCCGAAGCCAACGTACGACGCGTCTTCCAGCGCGCAAGAGATGCCCGGCCGTGTGTCGTCTTCTTCGACGAACTCGACTCTGTTGCGCCCAAGCGTGGCAATCAAGGCGACAGTGGTGGTGTCATGGACCGAATCGTGTCTCAATTGCTTGCCGAACTCGATGGCATGAGTGATGGAGAGGAGAATGGTGGTGGGGTTTTTGTCATTGGCGCTACCAATCGGCCGGATCTGCTGGACCAGGCATTGCTTCGACCCGGTCGCTTCGACAAGATGCTCTACCTGGGCATCAGCGACACGCACGAGAAGCAAGCCACTATCTTGCAGGCATTGACAAGAAAGTTCGTTCCCCTTACGCTGTTTAGATTTGATGTGGACGTTATGCTGACCTTGCTACAGATTCACCCTCGACCAGTCTCTATCACTACCTCGTGTCGCCGAGTCGCTGCCATTCACTTTTACCGGTGCAGATCTCTACGCTCTCTGCTCGGACGCCATGCTCAAGGCCATCACGCGGTCTGCACGCTTGGTTGACGATAAGTTGGCGAGACTCAACACGACACGAGCATCTCGCGGACTCACCAAAGCTTCGGTGGCATACTACTTCGATCATCATGCACAAGCCGAGGACACGGACGTGTCTGTCACGGAAGCCGACTTCATGCAAGCCAAATCCGAGCTGGTGCCTAGTGTGAGCCTCGACGAACTTCGTCACTACGAGCATGTCCGCAGCACGTTCGAAGGTACCACGAAGAAGGCGAACAGCGACGAGCAGAGCAATGGGGGACCGGTGCAACGCCCACAGTCTGCATCTGGTGGTCCACATCAGCACAACAACACCACCTCCCAGCAACAGCTTTCTCGGAAAATGCTGGCTGAGCTCGGCAGACAAGCGTCACAGGGGAAGAGCCGAGCTGCGGGAGTCAATGGCAGTCGTGGCGCTGAGACTGTATCTGATGTCGAAGACGACGACTACGTGATCCGAACTGATCGTCTGGCTCTCGATAGCAGTGCTGTCAAGTCCTCTGCTACTTCCAATTCGCCGGCGAAAGGCAAAGGCAAGGGAAAGGGACGAGATCCAGGAGCGGGAAGTCTGGGGAACGGAGCTGTTGATGCTGCAGGGAATGGGACGGGGCAGGACGGTGACGAGGAGGATTTGTATGATTGATCGAACGCATGGATGGATAGATGAAAAGCAGATCTACCTTGTAATGCATTCAATTGATGCAGATATGCAGCTGTTGAGTAATCCCTACCTAAGAATTGATGGCTGGGAGATCGAATAGAAGTCATTACATGTACAATACATTGTTCTGCTCGACAGCATCCAATTTACGATACATCATATCCTAAAGGTATCGATCCCTTGTACCTCTGCTCGTGCTGTTATTCCCCACGACTCGGTAAAGTCACCCGCCAGCCATCTCCCGTGTCGTCGTCCCGGACTCGCACTTCACCTCTCCCGCACCACACTCCCGGCCTTTTAGCTGCTTGGTGCTTGGCTGGCATCTGCGGAGAGTTACGAGCACACATTTATGCACACGACACCGCTCATCTCTCGCGCCCGACGACACTCCGTCCGACGCCGAACTGTGAACGAATATTGACCCGACCAGCGCATTTGCATGGGTCGGGATACAGTGAATGCACATGCGCGACGCTGATCAGAGGCGAGCAGTTATTCTAGGTGGGTAGCTGTTTGTGCAGCTGTTTGGGTACGAGTAACGACTATCGCTACCTATGCTACTCCTCCTTCAGACATGACCCCTCTGAGCGAGGCTATTTCTTCTTATATCAGCTTCTTTCTGCTCTCCTACCTTTGTCCTCAGTCTTCACCTCCAATGCAGTGAGGACATACCACCGCCGTGTCCCGACCATGTTCCTGTCCTTCCTCTTCACACCCTGGCTGCTGCTCGCGGCCCCGCTGCTCTACTTCGTCCTCCCCTACCTGCGCAACTTCCAGATCCAGGACATCCCCGGTCCGTTTGCCGCCAAGTTCACCAATCTATGGTATATGTACGAGTGCCGGCGGTGTCGCCGGTACATGACGGTGCACCAGCTGCATGAGAAGCACGGCAAGCTGGTGCGCGTCTCGCCCAACCAGATCTCCATTGCGGACCCGGAGGCGATCCCGATCGTCTATGGCCATGGGACGGGGTTCTTGAAGTCGTACGTACTCATCGGATAAGTCTGAGGATAGACACCAAAGCTAACTGGATCCCCACCACAGCGAATACTACGACGCCTTCGTCTCGATCCAGCGCGGCCTCTTCAACACCCGTGACCGCGCCGAGCACACGCGCAAACGCAAGACCGTCTCCCACACCTTCTCCACCAAGAACATCGGCCAGTTCGAGCAGTACATCCACCACAACCTCGAGCAGCTGGCGGCGCAGTGGGATAAGCTGTCGAAGCAGGCCGGCGGCGGGTTCTACAAGTTCGATGCGCTGCACTGGTTCAACTACGTCGCGTTCGATGTCATTGGCGATCTGGCGTTTGGCGCGCCGTTCGGCATGCTGGAGAAGGGAAGAGATGTTGCGGAAGTGCAGTTGACGCCGAATGCGCCGCCGACGTTTGCGCCGGCGATTGAGGTGCTGAATCGCCGGGGAGAGGTCAGCAATGCGATTGGGACGATGCCGTGGATCAAGCCATATGCGAAGTATCTCCCGGATCCGTTCTTCTACAAGGGTGTCGAGGCGGTGCAGAACCTGGCCGGCATCGCCATTGCACGGGTCAACGAGCGTCTGGCTGCCGCTGAACGAGGCGAGATCTCACGAGTCGATCTGCTAGCACGATTGATGGAAGGCAAAGACGAGAATGGAAAGAAACTCGGCCGCGCCGAACTCACCGCCGAAGCGCTGACCCAACTCATCGCCGGATCCGACACGACCTCCAACACCTCCTGCGCCCTGCTCTTCCACTGCCTGCAGCACCCGAACGTGGTGCGCAAGCTGCAAGCCGAGCTCGACCAGGCGCTGCCGACCAACGCCGTCCCGACCTTCGAGCAGGTCAAGGATCTGCCGTATATGGACATGGTGATCCAGGAGACGCTGCGCATCCACAGCACCTCGTCGCAGGGTCTGCCGCGGCTCGTGCCCCCCGGCCCTGGCGTCGACATCGCCGGCCACCACTTCCCGCAGGGCGTCGTCCTCAGCGTCCCCGCCTACACCATGCACCATAGCAAGGAGATCTGGGGCGCCGACGCCGACGTCTTCCGGCCTGAGCGGTGGGAGAAAGTCACGGAAAGGTATGTGTCCCGTCCTTCCTACATATATGCCATGAACATCACCCACTAATTTGTCTTTCAACAGGCAAAAACTCGCCTTCATCCCCTTCTCCTACGGCCCGCGCGCCTGCGTCGGCCGCAACGTCGCCGAGATGGAGCTCGCGCTCATCGTCGCCACCGTCTTCCGGCGGTATGAGTTCGAGCCGTATCAGGCCGTGCTTGAGACGCGCGAGGGGTTCTTAAGGAAGCCGCTTGGGTTTGAGGTTGGGATGCGGAAAAGGGGGAGGTGAGGGGTGGGACTGGGATGTGGGAGGGAGTTGATTGGTGGTTGGTGGGGTGGAGTGGAAGGAAATGGGAGGAGGGAAGAAGTGGATGCAACGGGATGGGATGGGGAATGATTGTAGATGTCTGTATGACTTGATATGTATATGTTCATGACATGATTTTCTTGGTACAGATGACTTGTCTGACAGGCGGATAAGAGTATATTCTCTGACTGCTCAACACTTTCCACCCCTTCTCGCCTCACCCATCACGTTACTTCCGCCCCGAACTCTATCGCGTCCCCCCATAGCACCACTCCGAACCCTCCACCTCCTCCATCCTCCTTACGACCCAACCTCCTCTCATCTCCCCTCTCTCCAGCGCATAGCCCCTTAAATCCATCCTTTTGAGTGCCACCCACACATCCATATATGTCGAGGAAGTACGCGAGATCAGCAAGAGATCGTCTGTGAACTCCTTTTCACAATGCCTCTATGCAGCCTTCCTCGACTCGTTGCAGTTGGTTCCGGTGCATACATGCATGCATGTTTGAGGGCACTCTGGTCGAGTGAAGTCGCGCTTCTTCCCGCTCCACCTCATCTCCTCCTTCATTTCCCCCGAACAGCAGAGGGACCATCACGGTCTTCGAGCTCGGGGACTTTCTCAAACATCTAGTCTAGATAGCAGGACTCGCGCAGTGTCGAATGCTGACATATAGAGACCCCCGTGAGAGAAGTATCTTCCAGTGAGGAATCATGTCTCCGGAACGTCGCTGGAAATGTCTCCGAGCCTACCTACGACATTAGATAGGGCGGGGAATGTTTCCGAGACGTTGAAGGTGGTATTGGGGGCGGTGAGGAATGGAATGGAGAGTTTCAATGGAGAGTTTTTGCTGGGAGGTAGGTGGTGTATATATATATAAGACTCTAGGTCTGGTAACGATGGGATGACTGCAGTTTGATGAACGGAGGAATTTTTACTTAAGACGATTTTGCATCAATTTAAGGAGTTCTAAGATCGATCGAATATTCTACACGGTCGTAAAGCAGCGCAGTACAACGATCCGAACAATATCTAAGATGGCAGAAGTCACGCTTGGAGGCAGTGAGTCCACGCCATACACATCCACGTCCCCGACGACGCAGCAGTCCACTGACTCTACCACTCAACTCACAGCCAAAGGCGAGCAATGGGGCCTGATCTCGAAAGAATACACCAGCGCGAGCGACAGCGTCGTCTCGCAGCCCATCAACGTCCTGCTCGCGCACGCCGACGCCCTGCGCCCCTTCTCCGCCGCCACAGCCATCTTGGACAACGGCTGCGGGCCTGGGCCGGTGATGCGCCGCCTTCTCTCCTCTTCGTCCGCCTACGCAGCCGCCCTCCCACCCAGCACCGCCCTGCACTGCGCCGATTTCAGCGACCCGATGCTCGCGCAAGTACACGCACACATCGCCGCCGCGGACCCGGACTCCCTCTGGCGTCGCGTGCAGGCCCACCAGCTGGACGCCACGGACCTCTCCGCCTTCGCGGACGCATCCTTCTCCCACGTCCTCGCCGGCATGGTCTACTTCCTCACGCCCGACCCGCGGAGATGCCTGACGGAGTCACTCCGCGTGCTGCAGCCCGGCGGCGTGCTCGCCTGCAGCGCCTGGGAGGACTCGCAGTGGCTGCAGCTGATGGGGCTGATCACGCGCGTGCGCGCGGACAAGCACGTCCCAGCGCTGCCGCGAGTGTGGGCGGATGCGGACTTGCTCGCGCAGGAGCTGCGGGATGTCGGGTTTGGCGAGGTGCGGGCGGAGCGCGTGGAGGCGTTGATGAAGTTTGAGAGCCACGAGGCGTGTGTGGAGATGTTGGTGGGTAAGATGCCGCATATGGTCGCGTTGACGGCGGATATGAGCGGGGCGGAAGTGGGGGAGTTGAAGGCGTTGATGGTCGAGGAGATGCGGAGGATGGACCCGAGAGCGCCGGGGGCGCTGAAAGGGGTGGCGCTCGTGGCGTCGGGGAGGAAGTGAGGTTGAGGTTTCGATGGAGTGGCGAATTGTGCATAGGTAGCATCTCTCGTTTCTCGATATCGTGTTCTGAATTGAGCAGTTCATGAGTCTTCCTTCCCAAGCACAGCATTCATGACCCTCAACAACGCCGCCTCCGCGTCATCGCGTCGCTCCATGCTCCGCCAGCACACCGTCCGATCTGGCCGGACCAGCACACAACCGTCTTCCGCCACCTCGCGGCGTCTCGCCCAGTCGCCGTAGATATCATGCCATGCCATCCCCCACCCGATCGTCGCTACTTTCAAGTCCACTCCAGTCTGCGCCGCTACCTTCTTCGCGGCAGACGTCCATGCCTCTCCGCCCACGCCCGTGATAAGACAGAACGTCCCGTGACCGGCGAGATCGATGGTGGAGATCGGAGCGTCGACCGGCGCGCGGCGATTGAGCCAGGCATGCGGTAGTCGGGAACCAGGGAATGTGCTGATCTGATACCCCAAGACGGGGTCAGAAGGGGGTACACGACGAGCACTCTCCGCTTCGTCAACTAGATAGATGGCGGAGGAAACGTAGTTCTGATTCATCTCGATGCCTAGCCCGCCGAATTCGTGTTCGGTGTATTGGATGGCGGCGTCGAGGGCTTCTCGCCGCTTCCGACCGGCAGGTGTTGCGGCTCCGAGCTCGGCAAATTGATGTTGGCGCTGCCTGAGATCAGTCGGGAGGAGACCAAGGGCGTCGAAGATAGGGCCGTGATCGCGGAGGCCTTGGTTCGCGCGCCGGATGACACCTTCACCGATGGGTTGGCGCTCGTCACTGAAGGATTCGAGCAGGGTGGAGTTAGCCAGACCGCGCTCAACATAGACCAGTTTCCAGGCCAGGTTGAACGCGTCCTGGACACAGGTATTGCTACCGAGGCCGTTAAAGGGCGGATGGCGGTGGACGGCGTCACCCAGACAGAGAATGTGGCCATCGCTATAACGTTCCGCCACGATCTCGTTGATGTTCCATTTCGCCACATCGATGATGTCCAGCGCGATCGAATCGTCGCCGACCCACTGCCGCATCTGCACGAGCAGCTCGGCGTGCGAGGGCAGCACGCTGAAGTCAGTGAAGCCCGGCTCAGGCAGGACGATGAACATCCACTCGTGCCAGGGCTTCACCATCCGCACGAGACAGCCCCAACCCCACGGTTCGTGCTGTCGGTCGGGCTGGAAGACCCAATGTAAGTTGCCTGTGCGGTGCTGCATCAGCTTCGTCATGTCGGCTTTCGTGTGGATGTTGATCGCTAGCCCCTGGCCGGGCTCTCGCTTCAAGGGTAGGTCCAGCTGCCGCATGACTTGGCTCCTTGCGCCGTCACAGCCGATGAGGTACTTCGATCGGATCGTGTAGCTCTGTCCGGAGAGGGCATCGGTGACGGTCGACAGGATCGGTGCTGTGGGTGATTCGCGCTCGTACCGGACAAAGACGGTGTCGAAGCGGACCTTCCAGCCCTTGTTGACCGCGTTCCGTACCAGGATAGGTTCGAATAGTGTCTGTGGCAGGTCGACGTGCTTGCACGGACTTGCCGCGTAGTACTCGCCCTGTCTTGTTGGCTGGTTACCCCAGGAATGGATGCGTGCGAACTCTTCCCCGGCCATACTGTAGCTCCATCTGTAGCGAACCGTCAGCGTCTGGGCAATTAATGAAGTTGGTCCCGTGTTATGAAAGACATACCGAGTATGATGCAGATGGTCTCCCGAAGTGGCATTCCGTTGACATTCCTGCTCGAGCCCAATGTCTCGCAGACACTCCATTGCCGCGGCATTGGTGATGTGAGCGCGAGGCTCTTTGGCCGTTCCGGACGCCGCAGAGATCACGATACCTGTCTCGCCATAGCTAGCCAGGAAAGATGCAAGCGACGCACCAGCTGGGCCCGCTCCAACGATCAAATATGTGGTTTCGATGGGCTTGTTTGGTGGAGTCGTGCCATTGGGAATGGAGATCATGGTTGCAGGACTAATGGAGTGATCTTCCGGCCTGCCAGGGGTCCTTTGTCGTTTCAATTCTCACCAAGTATATCGACGTAGGCTCCAATGAATAGAAGGGTCATTGATTTTGCAGTCCCTTATGCATTTGATTCAAAGACCCCGAGCTTGGCAGCGGTCCTGTGACTTCCTGTACTCAAGCCCTAGGACGATTAGAACCTGCAGTCAAAACACGGTGAGGTTACAGTCGTTGGTACCCATGGTATCCTACAAACTGGTGGTGGAATGATTCATTAGCCAGCATTTCGGAGAGAATTGGTGCGGTGGTTCGAAGCTAGAGGGGAAATCGCGGCAATTGGCAAAGGCAAAACGGTTTCTGGGTATGAAATTGTGAGCTGGGATCGATGGCGCTAGGTCACGTAACGTCTCAAGAAAGGCAATTCATCACACATAACCCGAAGTGAAGGCATGCCTTACGCACTTGTTGCATGAACGACGCTTCCAGTACGATGAGACTAGGTAAGGTAGGTATTTTTCTATTTGTACAACCTAATTTACATACGCATTTCAGCCACAGCCTCCCGCCTCCTCATCACAATTTACTGTCCTCCGTCGCCTTCTCCCCAACGGTGTTGAGGAACGCCGTATGTACATGCTCCGTCAAGTCCGCCGCCTGTAGACTGCGTCCCTTCTCCTTGAACGCCAGTCTCGAACATTCCCGCGTGATGGCCGAGCCGCCGTATGCCACCAACGTCAGCAGCTCATCAGCGCCGAGATCCCCCTCATGATCCCAGATCTTCTCGAGATATGCCTTGCGGTACGCCAGTAGCGTCGCCAACGAGCCGGTGAGCGTGTCACCCTGCCCGCCAGATCGCTTGAGCCCGCCCTCGCCATCGGAAATCAGCGTCTGCGAACCATTCGAGATGTAGTCCACTTTGCCCTTCTGGATGATCGTCACGCCTCCAAACGCCTTGGCCAGCGTCGCGCACACCTGTGTCGGATCCTCCTTCTCGGTATCGATGTTCTGCGCCTTGGCCAGTCGTCCGAACTCCACTACGTTTGGCGTTAGGATACATTCCTTGTAGCCATGCACGAGCTCTGGCCGGGTTTGCGCGAGATACAAGCCATCGGCATCCAGTACGAACGAGACGTTGCGCTTTCGCGCCTCCGTGATGACGCGGGCACACGTCTCTTGCATGGCTGGATCGCGACCGAGACCAGGACCGATGACGACCACGTGCAAACGGTCCAGCATGCCAATGACCTGCTCCGAGACGGATTCAATCGTCTCATCGTGCGCGAGGTTCTTTTGTTGGCGCATGTATGGGTGCACCATGAGGTTTGGTGAGTAGGTCTTGATCACCATCCCGGCGCCAGGCTCGCAGATGACATGTGACTGTTGCCACTCAATTAACATCACTGTTCCAATCTCGATTCATTGTGTTTAAAATATACCATATCAGCTCCCAGCTTCGCACTCGCCATGGCCGAGAAGTAAGGCGCACCGGTATAGTCTTCGCTGCCTCCGATGACAGCTACTCGTCCCAGTTGACCTAGAATTGATCGATCAGTAACCTTGCATAGTAGGAGACTGCATCATATCTTACCTTTGTGAAACTTCTCAAGCATCGGCGGCACCATCTTGTACACCTTTGCTAAGATCTCCTTTCTCGACATGTTGGATGCCATGGTGGATGTGCTTGGAGACGATTGTGGGTCTTGATCGATCGAATATGCTGTTTTCGTGCTTCAATTGCAACAATCAGATTGGAGAGAATCGATCAAATGCCAAACAAATCTTTAAGCAATGTAGGTAATTGTGATCAATTGCAGCTTCGGATCTATGTGCAGTCTACACTGCGGTCCATGACCACGAATGACGGGGGGTTGGATGGTGACGTCGGTGGGCTAACCAGGTCTCCTACTGCACTTTTTCGTGGAGAAGGGCAAGCCAAGGTGGGCTGGAGGGGTAGAATATCGTCACCAGCAAACAAAGCAACGATCAAAGCACTTCTCTCAAAACATCTTCCACCTTGAATTTGAAGATCGCTCCAAATCTCTATACACCGATCCTTCTTCATTACATCTCATTTCCATCAGACCACCAACATGAGCGGCCACGACCAACCCACGCTCCAGCAAGCCTACGAAACCCCTGGCAACCCTGCCTCGAAAGAGCCGGCGGAACAAGCTCAGACTCAGGCCAATGCAAAGGATAACTCAGCGGCGGTGTAAGTGGCCCCCAGCTCCCATTCCGCCGTTATGGCTCGTCCCGTTTCCGCCAGCTAACATGATATCTAGCGATCGACGCGTGCCACAAGAACAAAACGCGTCAGCAGACGATGCCACGCCCTCCTCCCTCGGCTACGGCGTCCGTGGTGCCCCTCCAGGCGAAGAGGCTCAAGGTCGCACAGAGGGAGACGTCTCGCGGGCACGAGAGAATGATGGCGAGCAGATGCGTGCGCCAGGCGAAGGCGAGATCGCGAGCGCGGTAGACCGCAAGCCGGGTGCGAGTGGTGAAGAGCCGGGGCTGGAGACGGATCTGGATAGGAAGAAGGCCGAGCAGGCGGACTCGCGCGAGAAGGTGCAGGCGGAGGAGAAGAAGGAGTTGGATGTTGCGGGCATCCTGGGGCAAAGAGGAGGCCCTGCCAACCCGGTGGATAAGAATGGTTACCCGAATGCGTAGAGGCAGTCTTCCAGAGTAGCTCTTGATGGATTTAAGAGTGCCTTTCTTGCGTGTAGTTCAAAGAAGAGGACCGTCTCTGGACACTTCAAGTGCAGATATCTACGCTCCATTCGTCTTCCGGCTCTGCTCGTCCAAGAATGCAATGACTGTCTTGTTGAACTCATCCGGGAACTCCAACTATGAAAACCGTCAGTAATGTCCACGAAAGATAGCAAGTCCAAAGACGATAGAAGCGAGCAAGAAAAGAATGGAAGAGAACCCACCATACACCCATGCCCACCCTTAACCGTCACCCACCGACTCCCCTCCACCCGCTCATGCAACTCCCTACTCAGCACGACGGGGATCAAAATGTCCGTCTTCCCCGCCAACACCATGATCTCCCCTTCCCCTAAACCCCCCAACACCTTCTCCTCGCCCTTCAACCCCTCCAGCTGTGCGCCCACATCAAACTCGCGAATGACATACAACTGCGCCAGATACTCCTGCAGTCCGACATCCAGCTCCCGCATCGCCCGCTCGACCTCCTCCAGCTCCTCGGTGCGCGTGCGGAAGAATGGGACCGTGAACGCCCACAGCGTGACATCGCGCATAACGGCCGGCACGCCCATCGCGGCAGCCATGTCGGCCCACAGCGCGAACATGCGGCTACAGAACGTGCTGGGCGCGGCGTAGGTGCAGCAGAGGCTGAGACTGAGCATGCCGTTTCCAGTCGTGGCGGTGCTATGCCGGCTGCGATTCGGATACTGTAGCGCGTAGGCCTGCGCGATCATGCCGCCCATGCTGACGCCGAGCAGGTGGAAGCCGGCCTGAATGTCCAGGACGCGTTGGTCATGCAGGGCATTGAGGAGAGCGTGGAGATCCTGCGCCAGGAGACTCGCGGTGTATGGGCCTGGGGGGCGGGAGGTTTTGCCCACGCCGCGGTTGTCGTAGCTGAGGACGCGGTAGCCAGCGGCCAGGAGAGCGGGGGTTTGGTAGGACCATGCTTGGAGGTCATCCGCGAGGCCGTTGATGAGCACGACGAGCGGATGGGACGTTGTCGTCGTCGAAGCTGGAGGGGCCTGTAGAAGATAGTTGATGGTGATGCGATTGGCCTCGATGGTGGCTTCCGTCATGATCCCGTCCAAATAAGGTCTTAATCCTGTTGTTTTCGGATTTTGTATTCCTGTCACGGCGTATGATCCTGTGTCTTCTTGAAATCTAATGTGAAGTTGCAAAAATACCTGAGGTTCAATTTAGGTATGGGTGAAAATGAAGAGAGGAAGTGCTGTGACTCTCTGCCTAACGGAGACGACATGGCAAGCTCAGGTCAGCTCTTAAAGCACAACCTCATGTCACGATCGAATCACTATCAGGGCAATACGGCTAGAGTTATCCATGACACTCTTGTTGGCAGAGCACTGCGAACCACTTTCGCGCAAAATATCAAGCCTCTCGCCCGAGGAAAAGTGTCACGACAATAGCTCATGTAAATCATACTTGGGAACAGTATTGTCATAATTACTGCCTCAGACATCTACTCGGTGCTCATCTCTATCTATCGTGATAATGGTGGCAGCGTGGACAATCGATTTCAGGCCACACATCACCCTCGCCACCTCTGCCACCAACGCGCGACAAGACGACCTTTCCATCCGGAGCGTCTATCTACGTTCCTTTCCCTGCGCTTCGCCTTCTAGACCTTCCCAGCTTCATCTTCATCTTCGAAGAAAGCCATGATGGCGCGGACACCGCTGGGACCCAAGCCGTGGGGTGGGTAGCAGACTGGGAGGAGTGTCAGTATTGATGTATAAACATTGGCATGGGGTGGATCAGAACTTACTGTAGATAGGATCGTCTTGAGCTCCAAACTTCTCTCGGAATTCGCTCTTGTTGATCAACTTCAGATCTGTGGCGATGGCTTGGTACGCTCTGCTAAGCACCTTTACTCGGGCACCCTTCAGGTTGTGACCTGCGGTGAATTTGGAAGATGCTCCACCACCGAAGGTCGTGGTCGTAGCACCGGTAGCGGCCGCAGCCTTGAGAGCGTGCATCACGTTCATCTCGATGGTACCGTTGGGAGCACCAGGGAATTCCAAAGAGAATTTCACCTGCCATCCGTTCTCCGGTGATAGCTGAGCGAGGATGACCAGAGTCTGGATGACACCTTCTTTGTTCACACAGTAGTGGTACTGCCTGTGTGCCTCATCTTGCCACGGGTGGACATCCGTGAGATGGACCTGCTTGCCCTTACGACCCTTCAACCAATCCTCGACGCGAGCATCAATCTTGTCCTTGAAGTCTTGAGGGATATCGGTACCAAGAAGCACATCATGCACCTTGATGCCTTCCTTCTCCGCATGACGGATCTTGCGCTGAATCTCCGGATCTTGGGCAGCCTTAAGGTTCTCAAGATTGACACGTTGCTCAGCTGCCACAGAGAATGTTCGCCAGTCAAACCTGTCGGCCAAGACATCTCCCGCTCTTGCGCCACAAAGCAGCCATAACGTCTTGAGACGGCGTTCCTTCTTGATGTATCGAAGATATGCACCGATGGTCTTGGTGTATTGGTTGGTGTGACACAGCGGGTTTCCGATGGTGATGGCAAAGCCATCCTGGGCGACGAAGCCGACAGCTGCTCCAGTCTGCTCGTCACGCCAAATCTCGAACTTGGGCTCCAACCAGGAGGTATTCGAAGCGTCACCATAGTTCGCAATGAGATGTTCAAGAGGCTGGAAGTCCATGTGTGCGACGGTACGATCTTGACCACTCCACGGGGGTTCCAGCGTGCTCGACTCTGGATGTCGGAGCTGCTTGACGGGTGGAGTGTATGGTAACGAGCGGGGATCTCTCGGGAACATGGTAGCATGTCTGATGTCGCCGAGCTTCAGCAACAGCATTAGGATACGCTCCATACCGATACCTCCTCCACCGTGTGGTGGCGCACCCCACTCGAATCCGGTCATATATTCTTCCATATCTTTGGGGTTCATCTTGAGCGACTCCATCCTCTTCTCCAACATTGCTGCATCGTGTATACGCTGACCGCCAGACAGGATTTCTTGTCCGCGCAGGAAAATGTCGAAAGAGTTGGTGAGCTTGGGATCGTTGGGATCTGGCATCGCGTAGAAAGGACGGGCAGACGCGGGGAACTTGTCGAGCACGTAGTAATCAGTTCCCAGCTTCTCCTTGATCACACGTCCAAGTGCAATCTCATCACGTGTCCCAAGATCTTCATCCTCGGGCAGCGGCTTTCCGTCTTCGCCCAAGTGACCGGTTTCATTGAGCATACGGATACCCTGTGCGAATGGAATTATGGGGGTCTCGTCAAGCCAGACCAGGTCCTCGTGCGGAAACTGGCGCTTCACCACCTCGATCTCAGACTTGTAGTTGTCGTAGACGTGCTTGAAAATGGCCTTGAATGTGCTGTCAAGCACACGCAGAACCTCGTGATAGTGCTCGTCGATCGCCATCTCCAAATCGAGACCAGTGAACTCCGTCAAGTGACGGTGAGTATTGCTATTCTCAGCACGGAAAACGGGGCCAATCTCAAAAACGCGGCGCATATCACCAGAGATGGCCATCTGCTTTCCCAGCTGGGGCGATTGTGCCAAGAAAGCAGGACGACCAAAGTAGTCCACCTTGAACACGCTGGCACCGGATTCTGA
Organism: Microcyclospora pomicola; assembly: GCA_002786065.1. Lineage (NCBI taxonomy): Eukaryota > Fungi > Ascomycota > Dothideomycetes > Capnodiales > Microcyclospora > Microcyclospora pomicola. Next base: position 217,428 of record NHNY01000032.1, on the reverse strand, counting down.
GGCCGCTCCTTGCAGCTTGGGGGTGTGGATTTCGATGAAACCCAAGGCGGACAGATTGTTGCGGAACGCGTAGCAAACGGCAGACTGGATGCGGAAGATACCTTGAGAAGCAGTGGTTCGTAGATCAATGATTCGATTGTGTTGGCGAGCACGATCTGACACGCGGTGGCGGTCATCACCTTCCTTCCTCGTCTCCTCACCAGTCACCTCAGCTTCATGTACCGTAAATGGTAGAGGCTCGGTCGGCTGCGCCTCGACGTGCAGCTCTTGAACGTGGATCTCTAGATTGTGGATAGACACCCCAAGAATCTCGCCCTGTTTTGACTTCGGCTCTTGGACAACACCCTTCACGCGCACAACAGTCTCGACGTGCAAATGCTCAGCCCAGTACAGAAAGTGAGGGGAGAGGCCGCTGTTCTCGGCGAGGATGCCCTGAATGGTCGCGGTCTGCTGTCGGAGCTCGACGAACATCAAGTGGGCGCTCATCTTTCGCAGATTGTGGAGACGGGCGCGGAAGACGATGGTCTGACCGACACGATCTACCCCCAGATTGCGTAGGTCGACCCGCTCGTTGTTCGCGGGCTCTCCAGCATAGTTGTTGATCGGCAGGATGCCATACTTCGCGCGCGCCTCGGGTGTCTCTTCCAATTCGGCTCGCTTCTCCATCTCGACCTTGCGTGCCCGCGCCTCTTCCTGACGCTGTTCGGCGTCTTTCTTCTGCTGCATCTTCTCGACTTGCTTCTCATGCTTCCGCTGCTGGTTGCGGCTCATGGGCTCGCCTTCTCGGTTGAGCGGGAGATCCTCGGTGGTCGAATGTGAGTCGGACGAGCTTCCACGGGCTTTACGCCTCAGAAAGCCCATGGGGCTCAATGACATGCGGTGGTGATCCCGCGACGTACGGGGCTCGCCAGGCGAGTGGAGGGGCGACTCATGCTTGCCACGACGCAGACTGCCATTGCGACGAGACAGGCTCGTGCTCGTGCGAGTGTGTGAGTCCTTGTCACCGTTATCGCTGCCCTTTTCCGAAGTCGATGCGGAGCGACCATGGGTGAGGCCTGTCAACGCCTTCTTGAGCGACGACATGGCGAGATCGGAGGTTCTCGTCGTTTGTCGTACAAACACACGAAGACTCACGTGCGAAGGAAGAGCTAGGTGAGGGTAAGAGGAATGTGGTGAAACAGCCCTTTGACGAGGGGGAGACGAGAAGGATGAAGTTTGGGTTGGCGTTCAGCTATCTCTTGCAGCCTTTAGATCCTGATTTCGTCACAATTTGCTAACAATTCACTACGGGGGCAACGGCCCCTTTGGACGGGCCACCTCGGATCTACAAGAACGACCGGCACATCTGCTACAGTACATATGATAATATATCGGGACCATCTCGCCCGCTACGTGCATATCTTCCCCGATAGCTATGATCTCCGCGATGCTCAGCAGACTCAGCAGCCTCTCGCTTATGAGATCCAGCTAGCTGTAGCGGGGCCAGCATGGCTTGCTGACAGAGCGTAGGATGCAGATGAGGTCAGCGATAGGTTTTAAGCTGAAATATCACATTCGACAACTACCTCAATGCTGAAGCACCCACGATCGTCTCCTCAGTCGTCTTCATCATCGCTGTCGCCAGCCTCAATCCCCAAGATTCACAGTGCGGTGTTCATCGTCATCAGGACCCAAGTCGCCGATGGTCAGAATAAGCTGCGATTAGAGTGAGACTAGGGAGGTATCCCGGATGCTTGCGGCTAGCAACCCAAAGCTCATTTGTATGAGCAACAGTGTTCTGCAATGCTATCCTGGTCATGCGACCTCTTCCTTGACGAGTTCGACCGCTCAATTTTAGCTTGCGAGTTCTTTGGGCTCATGGTCGTCCAATTCCACCGAGCACATTGGCATACTCGAAATGCCAGTGGTCAGGTTTCTTCTGGCCTCGTAATCAACGCTATGCACATCATCAGCCGATCCAAGCACATCGGCTGCCAGACATGACGTTGCCGCCACCGGTTAATCGCTAAGCCGGCAAGGCTTGTCCAGCACCAAGCATTGCCATCCCTGGCGTGTTCAAAATCATGGAGTAGGACGCGTATCTTTTGTCTGCTAGCAGGAAAACCATATCCTGCCTGCATGACTGCCAACATTGCTGCGTAAAGCCGCGTGGAGCCTCAGCCAGCGCAAGGGTGCCTCTAAAGAAAGTGAACATTGGGTCAAAGCATAAATCTAGCGCTTTGAGGCGTTTTCAAGCTCTTGATCCTGATCTGGGTGGTGCTGCTGCTGCTGCTGCTGCAAGTTTGGAAAGCCCAGCCGGAGCGTCAAGCTTCGAGAATGTATGGACATGGGCCAATACATGTTGGCCACTTGCCTGAAAGGGCTATAACTCTCATTCATGAATGTAATGTACGACGACAATTGTGGCCTTACAGTGATAGCACTGGATATGAATATGCGTGGTCAGTCCGTCCATGTTTCGATCGATGGCAACCACGAAGTCGGTCTCTTTATGTGGATCATGACTACTAACAGGAGCATTTACATTCCTGCCTATCACATCGCCAATGTTAGGTAGTTGGCCACCCTTCGCAACGACTGCTCTACTGCTCTCCGGAACAGCTCAATCGCTCTGATTGTGTGAGGAACAAATATCGTCGTCACCCAGCGCCATGATGCCATTCAGGCTCAACGCAGCTTTGCGTCGTTGTCGGCCTGAGACCACGGACTTGCAGTTCCTGACGACACGCATGGCACGCGTCGTATATTGTGTCGTTCAGAAAGGTCAGGTTCGGTCGAGTCGTGCGTATACTGATGGTATGAGCGTTGAAGTGAGGTCGAGCATTGAAGTGAGATCGAGCATTGAAGTGAGGTCGAGTATTGAAGTGAGATCGAGCATTGGAGGAGCAATTGCGAAACCCACGCGATCTGAGCGCTCAAACGACGTCATCAATGGTTGAGCATTAGACTGCACGGCATGCCTGCACAACATCAATGTAAGTAACAAGAACGCTGAGCACAGCAACTCTCAAATCCTTACGGAACATCGAAGCCTCCAATGCCATACAGCCTACGAACACCTAAGGAATTCGTGCTGCTATGTCCAAACGCCCGCGTACCTTGGATAGCTATTTCTCTCCTCCAGCCATCAAGAGATCGCGAGCAATCCCAGACCACGAACCTAAAGACTCTTCGAAACCAATACCTGACACCCACAATCAATTGAAAGCAATAGATGATGCAGAAAAGATTCCAATAGGAACATCTCAGGAAAGCCCCTCGATAGCGACAGAAACATCAACTCACTCAACTTATCCCTTTCCAATTGCTCGTTTGCCACCTAACTTGGTCAATGTCCTTCAATTTTGTCCAGCAACAGAGCCTCGCATTATCAATGATCAACCAGACCTTGATCTTCTGTATTATCAACCATACATTGCTCCCGAGATCGAGCGAGATCTGTTCAACTTTCTACGCCGAGAACTCCCTTTCTACCGGGTCAAATACAGCATCCAAAGAGGCTCGGTAACCACCCAGGTCAACACCCCGCGCTTCACGACTGTCTTCGGGCTTGATGAGACATCCCAGTTCGATGCCCGTGGGACCATCATCGACTCTCAGACTCAACGTCCAGTGGGACCAAAGACCTACAAGGCTCCACCTAGGCCAATTCCACAATGTCTCGCGCTCCTCAAGACCCTGACCGAAGGCTCCACATCCCACCGCTTCAACTTTGCCCTGGTCAACTACTACGCTGATGGCTCCGACAGCATCTCCTATCACAGTGACGACGAACGCTTCCTTGGCCCAGACCCTGCCATTGCGTCTTTCACACTCGGTGCGCGGCGTGACTTCTTACTGCGCCATAAACCTACACCAGCGGGCCATACGAGCGAGACGACACCGATGAAGTTACCTCTGAGCTCGGGAGATATGCTGGTAATGCAAGGGCCAACGCAGCGCTGCTGGCTGCACTCGATCCCCAAGCGAACAGGGAAGGCAGACGAAGCGCGGCGTGGTCGGATCAACATCACTTTTCGCCGGGCAATGGTCAAGGGCGGAACTGAGAACTATTACCGCTACAATGTTGGCGAGGGACAGGAAGTGTACCGATGGGATGAGAAGAAAAAGGAGATGGTACTCTGGCGCTGAGGGCTGGCTTCCTCGATGCTAAGCCATGCTGAAGCACGGCCCCCTGAATGCACCGCATTGTCACATGCCAACATCAGACCCTCACCTCCACCTACGCGACTCACGTTAACACGGGAGTCGCCTCCCGTGTTGCCGGACATACGTTTCGAACGTGATAGTGTCTCAAACACGTGCTCCGACTTCAGAATTTCTCCTCATCCAACCTCCACACGTTGGCAACATGGCGGCAACCACTTCAACATGTGCTGTCCCACCTCAGCTAGGATGGGAGCGATTGGTGAAGCGCAGTATAGCCGCCTGGAAAACCCTTCAGATCCCAGAAGAGCCAGACTGCATCAACACACCCCAGGACATGTTGCGCGCTTACAATGGTCTCGACGACTTCCTGCAAAGCGTCACCGATCAAGTCTTTCAGATGTTTTGGTTCTTCCAGCTTCGCGACTCCTTCCTCACCCAAAGCAAAACAACCAAGTGGAGTGGTAACAACCTAGAGTCGTACATCCTGCTTCCCGGCATCGAAGGATATGTCAATAGATTCGATTGCATGTTCTGGAGCCATTTCGGGGGTAGCGAGACTGATCCAGGCACCGATGATGGGTTTCTACGTGAAGCTCAGGAAGATTTGTGTCAGCAGAGCTGGTTATACATATGGATCGACTGGACTTGTGTCCCACAGACGCCACGCTCTCAGCCCGAGGAACGGTACTATCTGGCAACGCTTGGGGTCATCTCCAGCATCATCCGTAACTGCGGCTTCTTGTATCACTATCCGCAATTCCAACCACGTCTCTGGATTCTGTTTGAGGTCGCAGAATACAGCCTGACGGCGCCGGGGCTTTCCTCCGCTCTCCCGATGCAGTGACCTTTCTGGACCACGTCGAAGAGATGAAGCGAGATGGGGTGACAACCGTTCTCGCAAGATATCAATATCGATGCTCGAGTGAGCGGGATCAGAAGTTTATCACCGCTTGGTTAGAGCTGCTGCTGCTCCTCAAGGCCATGATTGTGGACCTTGCCACACTCAACCACATCCTCAAGGGTATGACGTGGCTCTCGAGGGTCAAAAGCTACCAAGCGGTGACTGATGCAGGTCATCTGATTATCGAGAAGTACAAAGGTCTGATGAGCTTTCGGGGAATAAAATACAAGTTTTCGCCACTTCCCGATCTTCGAGTAAGTCCAGAACATCCGTTCCGTTCTTAAAAGCATACGGACCAAATTGGCCAGCTCGACGGCCAGACAACGGGTTGACCATGAGCGAAGGAGATCTGATGGCATACATCCCTGTTTCTCACGATCAGAGTCAGGGAAACTGCGGCGCTCGGTCCTTCCACAGCTGATTGAATTGAATCACACAGGTCGCTCAGGTACTTGCATAGAAGGTTTGCACAAGGGTACACAAGTGACTTGGAGCTCTTCGAAAGAACTACAATATTCAAGCATGGATCAACAGTAGACACTGTGTCGTATCGAAGAATCACTCAAAACTCTACTCTTTCGTTGTCCTCGCCAAAATCATCGCTGATATACTTGCTTCGACTTCCATCCATGTTCTGCATTTACCCACTCGTCCACGTCTTTGCCTGTGCCCCTGCTCCTCGAGGTCTGTATAAGTCGTCTCGTCTGCTTATCTACCATTCTATCGGATCACCTGCTCTGTACCAGAATCCAGCATGGCCTTCAGCGGGATGAATGGTCGACGTACCATCAGGAACCACGTAAACTTAGTGCAGTCAACAAGAAGTTGCGCATTTGATATACTCCAACCTTTAAACCCTCGTGGAAAGCAGTCTCAGACCATGGAAGCACATTTCAAGAGCTTCAATTGTTCTACTCGTTTCACTGATATAGTTACCAGAAAGCTTTGATTTCTAGTCTATATGCTGGAGAGTGATCATGACCCGGGGTTGTACATGTATAGCTACAGGAAAATTTGGACATTCCTTTCGTGTTCTCCAGCCACCAACGCCAGACACGAGAAGGAAGTTCGACAATCAAACAAAAAGAACGTGCCTGCGAATGTATGTATTATCTTCTCATACTGGGCACCAAGAAGCGAGCGGTCCTAATGCAATGCAGCGCGAAGAGCGAGCCGTCGCCTTACCATCGCGACATGCTACTTCGCAGGTGCCGTCCTTGTCTTTGCCTTCCCACTCCTGCCGCTTCTTTCCTTGCCACCCTCAACCTCGACGACGAATCTCGGCGAGCCGCTAGGGCGAGGCTCCTTCGAGACACCGTGGAAGATCTCGACGACGAACTTTAGGGTGCCGCCAGGACCTTTGCAGACCACGATCTCGTCACCGGTGTAGACACGTCCCGACTTCCATAGGCCCGGCTCACCTTTGCCCAGGTGGACGCCGTTGATCCAGAGTCCGGCATGGCATTCGGTGGCGATGCCTGCATAGAGGCCGGGCAGTTTAGTGATATCGCCTGTTTCGGGCACGTCACCGATGCCGTTCGCGTCGAAGTACAGTATGATGCCGCGCTTAGGGATACGAGTGTCGTCTTTGTCGGGATAAACCAGAGTATTGCCTGGCACACGGCCCCAGATCTCCTGACGCTTGGTCAAGTTCAGTGTGATGGGCGCGAACGAATCTGGAGTAGAGACGAGCCTACCCAAACGAGGCAAGGGCTTGACAAAGGCGAGCGACTCCTGTAATCTTGGCTGTGGTAAAACACCTGAAGAGCTCAATGGAAATTCGCGTTTTGGATCCTCTGCCTCGTCGTGGGTATCGTGGTCGTCTTCTGTAGCAGATCCGTTGGTCGGCATAGGGAAACTACCGTACGAATCCTCCTTCTGCACAATCATCTCAGGGTACTTCACAAAGTCGTGCCCACTAACCTTGGAAGCGTACTCCGGAGTATGAGTCGAGAGGTCTTCTGGCTCAAAGAAGAAGGAAGCAGGAATTGGGATGTTGATCTGGCGGCTGAAAGCTACCGGCGCCGGCTGTCTAGGAGTCACTTCATCGCGACCACTTGCTGACACATTGACGTGGCTTGGAGTACGTTGAGCAGCTTGGCGATTTGGTGTTGTCGGTATCTCTGGTTCGGAGGTGGTGCCGTGCATGTGCACGTCTCGAAGTAGAGACTCCGCGCCAAGCAGACTTGGAGATGCCATAGATCCTTTCCCTACCACTTGACGAGCGTTTTCTCCGCTTTCCTGAGAATTGTTCTGACCCTGCTCTCCTTGACTATCGACATCGGCTTGGGTTACAAGCTCTTCGGGATTGTTCGTACCGTCAAGAGCTGTTCGACTGATTTCGCCAAACAATTTCTGGGTCGGCCTGCTCGGTATCGCACTTGGAGCAACTGCTTGGTGCATGATTGGTATCTCGGCATTCGAAGTCTGCCCACTAGAAGCCCGCATCTCATGTAGCTCGCTCGGCTCTCGATATGCATACGGAAAAACCCCTGACTTCAGTCGCTTCGATTGACGAGGGTCGAAGAAGTTCATCGAATCAGATCCGATGCTGACCTCATCGTAGGCTTCGACCACATCGTGATCAGTGATTTTGAGGCTGGAGACATCTGGTTCGTGGACATGTTCTAGTTCCTCTTCCTCGGCAATGGAAACCAATCCTGAATCGTCTTGAGCATCTGCGTAAGCAGAATCAGGAAGATTGCCGAACCAGACATGTCTCAGACAGGTCGATGGGAGCGGCCGGGACGATGGATCTGTGTTGAGCATCTCTGCCAGTAGTTGCACACAATCATCTGATATGCCGTATTCGATCAAGTCTGTGGAGTCCAATGGCGTCTTCATGATCTTGTCGAACATCCCTTGACCGGTATTATCAGCCACGCCTTCGAACGGTGGTTTTAGGCATAGCGAGTACCAGAGCACAGCACCGTATGACCAGATGTCGACACATTGACTGTAGCTATGAAACTTGGCGGGTTGCATTTGCGAACCCTTACGTCGCTTGTGTCCCCTGCCAGCCACATGAGCATCATAGTGAGGGAACACTTCCGGTGCGCAGTAGAGCAGGGTGCCACAGAAGGTTTTCAAGAATGTATCTTGGTCTTTCACCACTTTGGAGAGACCGAAGTCTGACAGCTTCACGGTGAAATAGGCTGGGTCCATGTTAGCGATCAGGATGTTGTCTGGCTTGATATCGCGATGGGTGATCTTCTTTCCATGTAGATATGCTAAAGATTCGAGCACTTGCCCGGACATTCTTCGCCCAAGATCTTCTGACAGCGGTCCATGTTTGCTCAAATACTGCTGCAAGTCTCCACAAGGCACAAACTCCATGATGATATAAAGATGATTTGCATGATCCTGATAGTCGACATAGCGAACAATGTTCGGATGGCTGATCGCTTTCATGATCTGCATCTCGTTGTCGAGCTTGCGGTCCAGAACGCCATTCTTGATATACTTGCGCTTCTCCAGCTCTTTCGCAGCATATAGCGCACCTTCGCTTTTGGTGGCTAGCTGATATACGGTCGCAAATGCACCCTTGCCGATCATCCCAACCACGTTATACTTCTCGCCACCACTCCATTGCATCCCGTACTGGTTATGCATAAGCGGCGCGCTGGTTGATTGTGTTCTGTCCACCACAGGTCGAGCAGGGCCATCTCGCTGTGCCATCTTAGCCATTACCAGATGCGCACGGCTCATGTAATCGCGGAAGCGAGCTTCAAATTCGTCGAAATGTCCCTCCCGAGAAGGGATGCGAACAACGAATTTGACGATCTCCTGCTGGTTGGGCGAGAGGATCTGAATGACCGAGCCAGAGCTCAACATTCGAGTCGCATTCTTCTGCTCTTTCCCTTTCAAGACAACATCGTCGACTATGGTACCATTGGTGGACATATCTTGCAACATCAGCACACCCGACGAATTCATGAAGATGCTGAAATGGAAATTGCTTATCCGCTTGTAGTCCTCTCCAGCGATACGAATGTCGCAATGAGCCTTGTGACGGCCGAAGAGAAAGCCAAGCCTTGGGTTGATGGGCAAGGCTGAGAAACGTAAAGCAAGGTCCATAGCGTTTGCGGCACCCGTACTCTCGCCCTGAAGGATGAACGTCTCCTGCTCTTCGAGCACACTTTGATTGACGCTATCATCATGCTGCTCAGACCAGTAGTTCTGTAGTACGTTGTGAGGAGAATGGATGGCCGTATCTGCAACGATTTTGAATGCGGCCGGCGAGCACGGGTGCAGGATGCACATCACATCCGAGATGTCCGTCTCACTCAGACCCGAGTTATTCCGTCCTACTCTGCGCGGATCGAGGGTTACTTGTGTGGGCTGGGTAGGCCCAGTAAGCCTCTCGAGATCCATGTTCACAGCGCTGCTGTACTACTCTCAATGACTGAGGGTCCAGACGATCGTGATCGAGATATCGAGGCGGCCAGCCCTCACTACGGCGAGACTGGTCTGCCGGCAGAGTGACAATCAGATGCTACTCTTGCATTCATACAATGCTATCCTGGCCCCGGCCCAAGCCAGTTCCTCACGGCCGGGGCTGAGGAGTACCAGACTTGCCAATGGTGTACAACTCTATTGCTTGATGTTTGCTTGGTCGTGTTACAGCTCTTTATAGTGGTCGACTCCCTCATCAACTAGCTCTTCATCGATGCCTAGGCCCAAGATTGAACGACCGACAGCTATACGTGCTCTCTAGGAAGTGCGGCCGGGCAATCGAGATCACGCCTAGTGGTCACCAGGTCTCGAGGTGTATTCGAGCGTTGCGATCGAGCTGGAACCGCGATGGTTACAGCTGACGAAGAGGAACTCTCGCTTCGCAAGATGATGTCGCTTTGAAAGGAGAGGCTGTGTGGTAGATGCACATGTAGGCAGACACCCGGTCATAGCGTGGAAGCAAACATTTATTATAAATTCCACCGAGTCCGTTGGCGGGGACACGACGTTTGTAGACTACAGCATCACGACAACACCTGCATCATCGAGGTTTCCAATTTTGAACACTTGAGTGAAGGACTACGAGACATGGTGCCTTTCATCACAGACACTCAAGTTTCGTCTCTTCTCGTCCAACCAACAAATTGAGGTCAAGGGATCGGCACTCGTCGAACACGACGCGTTCGTACGCGCTTTCCATAGTGCTACTCGCTTCATGTTCCAATCAATCATGGAACTTACCTTATCTACTTCAGGTTCCGAGGGACAACAGCTAAGAACATCGAGATATCAAACATCATGCACGGTAGGCTGGAAAATCAAAATTGACTGACCAAGATGTTGTATTTATGCATTGTGCTACAGAATAATTCCATAAAGCACAGCACGTTTGCCCCCAGTCTCACTCCACTCTTAAGACCTCCAATGGCCCAATAGACATGAGTCTCAACCCAGCTCTATGCCCTATGGTAGCAGGTGCTCAGCACGAGCTCGACGTTCTGGTCCTGGCCAGCGAAGACCTGGGAGCTGGACTGAGTCGTTTCGCCCGCGAGGCCGCCGCTGGTGACGTTGAAGGCTTCGTTCGCGAATGGATCGCCGCCGGTATCTTGAGCGGACCAGTAGAGGATGCCGTTGCTGGTGCTGGTGCCGAAAGCGAGTTTCGGGCTGCCCCAGTAGTCGGCGCTCTTAGTGATGCCGATGGCGTTGCCTGTGCCGACGATGTCTTGGACGTAAGTCCCGGAGTTATTGCTGGGTATGTGTGAGCTTTCGAGCGACGATAAGGAAGCGGTGATTTGAGTGCTTACAGCTGGAGTGGTCCGGTCACTACGCCGTCACCAGTCGTGAAGGTCAAGAAGATTGGCTCAAGGCAGTGGTTGGTGACTCTCTGGTGAGAGACTGCTACCGCAGAAGTGGCCAAGGCGACGAGCCCGGCAGATGTGATGGCAGTGTAATGCATGATGTCGTTCGAGAGGTAGTCGCTGAGTTTAAATAGTTGTGAAGTGGCCTCCTGATCGTGTCTGAGATATCTCCTTGGACAATATCATCTCTAGCACGGCAAGGAGTGACTTTATATATGCTTCCAGCACGATCGGAAATCAGGTGCGACCTACACATATAATATCGTGCAACTGGTAGGACGAATGGTATCATGCGTGCCCTGACCTCTGTTTCGGATCACGATGTTCGTTCCACACGAGGTAAACCAGGGAAACGGTTGCCCTGCTCTTTGTAATTACGACACCAGACCCATGAGAAGACTCTGCACATGTTGCCGGATGGTACAGTAGCACAGCCCAGGGGACGGGATGTTGCATTGTGACCAGTTGTGCCGTACAGATGACAGCAGTAATCATGCACACCTCGTATAGATGGAACCTTGAAAGATGGCTCAACAGAGCTCGAATGGTGCGTGTTATGCCATGGTAACGTGTAAGGGAATGTGTAACGACAACTCGTATGGAATTATGGATTGGTATCCTATCAGCAGAACTACAAGTTCTCTCAACTCCCTCGTGATCACGTTTGCTTCATTGTTTAACACAGCCAAGACAAAGAAGTGGCCAAGGCCGCATGCATTGACTTCATTCGAGTCATGCTACACATCTCCGTCATTGCACTCATGGCGTACCAAGCAGCATACGCATGCCTGATCAGGCCGCCGGCTTGGCAAAATAGGTCGGCATTGCCGGGTAATCGGTATATGGCTGCTGGACACGAACGTGCTCCAGTACTGATCAAGTACAGGTCTGCGTTCGTAGTGTCTTGACAGCAGTCGATTGGTAGGTATAGCACTGCTTTGACACAAACGCTTTGTGCTCGTGCTCGAGGAGGTCAACACAAATCGCTTCGCTGGTTCCTTTAGCCTTGCTTCGCCTTGGCTGCTCCTGCTTGTGACGCCTCTGTATACAATTCAGCACATTGTCCGACGCACGGCAATTCTGAACGCAGCCAAGACTCACCTCGTCGCGTAGCATCTTCGAGCAATGGTGTGTCTACTGCTGCTGCAGGTAGGTGGACATAGCGCACCACGCTTCCTCTAATGAACACGTTCTTGACCGAGCTCTGTGCAAGCAGGATGTCAGCGAATTTGCTCAAGCAATATCCTCGTTCACCCATCGTCCTTCGCAGTGACCGTATCGGAGCCTGGAGGTTTCCGCGTGTCTCATTCCCACACTCCCCTTGTCCATATCCATGCGCCATCCACCCTCCTCATATTCAGAGCGTTCATAGACGTACCAGATGTGGGTACTTCAACTCCTCCAGCACCGAGATATCGTCCAGCTTGATGTTGAGATACTGATCCACGCTCTTGAGGGTTCCGCGGATCGAAATGTCATTTTTGAGCTCGACCGTGACTTCGTGGTTGACCAGCGTCTTGAAGAAGCTGAAGAAGAGCATCTTGGGGGTTCGGAGCTGCTTCGGACGTGTGGGGTTCGGACTCTGGATGGCCTGGGATTTACCAGCGATCTGAAATTCTCATTGCTTTAGGCGGGTTCGTGGAGAAGACACTGTTATAGAATGCTTGGTGTTGCATATGCGAAGACTTGGAGATGAACAATTGACGTCACGTGCACTATATATTTTGATAAGGTACATGTAGGTGAGCACATCATAGAGAGCTCACACAACAAACACTCGTATTGTACGCAGCATGATTGACACATGATACATTGGTCAAGTTCAATGAAGAAGCGAAAATGTTGATGTTTAACGATCGTATATGTTCAGCCGGACTATTAAGTAGTGGTATAGGACAAAATGTGAACCACAAGCTCACGAAGCATTCTCCACGTAGGTTTGTTCAAATCTGGACGTCTTTCCTCGCCCACCCAACCAGGCATCTCCAGCCAGCCTGACCACGGCCTGCCTCTTCGAGTGCTTTAGCGACGCCCTCAAGGCAGCGCTCCTCGCTACGTCCCATCTCGCCGTTCAACTTGAGCATCCACTGCTCCCAGACACGTGCGCCGACAAGTCCGGTGACGGCGCGGACATCCTGAGTACTTCCAGTGACAGGGGCTGCATACTCCTGGACTTCTCCATTCGGCCCGATGACCACTTCAACGCTGGCCTCCGAAGCGCGCTTGCCGCTGTCCGTCCAACGTGGGAGTACATCAGCTACTGGCAAGATCATCCATGCACGTTTGATCGAGCCAAAGCCAGCACGCTTCAGGCGAGGTAAGAAGCTTTTACCTGCGCAAGGGTCATAGCCACGAGTCTTGAGATTGAAAGCGAACTCGACACCAAGTGCTTGGGCTTTGTCGTCTGGGTGAACGAGCTCAGCGTCGAGCAGGTCATACTCAAGATATCCACCAGGCTTTAACACACGAAGACACTCTCGAAGAGTGAGATCCCATTCGTCGGCAGCTTTACCCTTAGGCCAGAGGGTCCTGAGATAGGAGTAGAGGTTGCGTGCAGAGACAACGTCGAAGAAGCCGTCTTCGAAAGGCAGTTCCCAAGTCTTTGGAGCAGCAACGACAAAGTGATTGAGAGGGCCATCCAAAGCAGAGTCTGCCACATGAGCCTCAGCATCAGATGCGACAGTAGTGTACACCTCAGCATCTGGGTGGTCAGCAGCGACAGTCCAAGCCCAGCTGCAGTGTACCTGGCCGGCAAGGTCCAATATTTTCACATCCTTGCGACCCTTGAACGATGAGACAATGGGGCTGGTCAGAAGAGAGCCACCATGGATTTCCTTTTGTGCCGACACGTGCCACGCCGAACCCTGCAATTGTTCCAAAGCCTGTCGCTCACGCCCGGCGCGGGCAATGGCCTCCTGCTGCTCGTCCTCGACATACGCGGGAAAGATAGATGAGCTTCGCTCGGTCAGGTGCTTGGAAGTAGGGATCTCGAAACGGCCCTGCAGTTGCTCAACGTGCTGCTTGGAGCAACTGGTACGCCTGACATGCTCGGCCTCTGCGCGTACTTGACGCTGTTGGAACACGTCACGAGCACGCTGAGAACGCTTGGCAAAGCGCCAACCCTCCCAGAAGGTGCCATCGTGGATGGGTGATATTCGCTTCTCATCTGAATCTTTGACAGGCTCGTGGAACTGAACGGATTTCTTCTCAGGCGTCTTGACGGCCGAAATCGGTGAAAAGTCGCTGTCGGGGGTCTTTGGTACGGCGTCCTCAACGTCCCTGAAACTGTCGATGATCTCGTCCTCAGCACAGACAGCACTCATGTAGTCGGTCTGAGCAGAAAGCCAAAGCGTGGTACGATCAATGGTCGCGGCGGCAGTCTGCTGCATTTTTTCATCATAGGTCTCGTCGATCTCATCGACCTCTAGGATCACATCAGTAGGCGAGAAAAGGAGCTTGCGGGCGGTAATAGGCGCTTGTTCGCTGGCGGGCGAAGCCAAAGTGATGGTGTGCTCGACAGGATTCTCTGGGCGCGTGTCCCAAGGCATGTTATAGAAAGAGACTGCAGTGCTGGTTGGTGGAGCGATCGATGCGCTTGAACGAAACGGCACATCATAGAACGAAGTTGCAGTGCTGGTCGTCGGTGTTGGGTCAGCACCAGACCAGGTCTTGCGCATGGAAGAGTCGAGGGAGGCGAAGAATCCACCGGGCGAAGGCACAGAAAGTGCAGAAAGCTGATCATCAGCCTCGTCCGCGCTCGGGGGAAGCAGATTCTGGGTGTCGAGCTTAAAGCGACCAGTGACTAGTGGCGACTCAACAATCTCGCGCATCTCAGAGATGGCTTCTTGTGGCACCTCGAGTACCACCTCCATAGTCGCATGCTCTTCCTCGCCGTTGATATGCTGCAGAACAGAGAACGCGGATGGATCAAGTTGAATTGGAGCGTCCCACTCGCCATTCTGTGCAGAGATGTCTGGCGTGGATGGACAGCTGGACATGGCAAGTTCTTCAGACGTTAGGCTGCCATCAAGAGAGGGCGCAGAAGATGTACCTGGCACCAAAAGAGACCGATGTTCGAACCGTGACAGAATTGCTGGGGAGAGGTTAACCTGAAGGCGTGGCGAAAGAGCCGTGTTGGCCTTCATCTTGTCGATGGACGGCCACTGGCCGGGTGAAGGGATCACGATTGACGAGCATCGGTCTCTGGTGCGAACATGCTTCTTCACCGACCTGGAGAGCTTGATCGGAAGTTGTTCTTCGGACTCGCTACCCTCCGAAATATCATACATCTCGTCGAAATCGCTGGCGGAGCTACGCTTGCTCCAAGCCGAGGAATGCTCGGAACGAGCGTACGATGATGCTGGGCTGCGTTCTCCTTCATCGATCGGGGCAAAGACCGCGCTTGCCTTTGGGGTGGGAAAGTTATCGCTCATGGGAGAGATGATCTGCGAACGAGGTTGCAGCTTGTTCGGCGGTGCGCGTCGAACAGAAGTCTGCGGGAGATCTTCAATTATGGTGAACCTGGGAGCGTTCTTTGGACGAAGTATCGAAGGATCCATAGCCGTTGCTGGAAGAATGAAATCCATCTTGTCGTGTCGTTGATATAGTCTGTAAGATCATGCACTGTTTGGGTTTTCAATTGAGTGAAAGTTGGTAAGAGATGATGGTCCGACCCGCGGATTACAGCAAGGAAACAGGAAACAGTATGAGAACAGAGAGACTGTAAAGAGAGTGAACGTGGATACACGCGAGCGAAACAGGAACAGAGCAGCGGGACAGAAGACGGTCAGCCAGGACTCGTGATGCTGTACCCTTATAGATGTGCACTGGTGGCGGACTCACTGTTCATCTACGTATGGGCGGTTAATAGAATTGGATGATGGCCGTGGTGTCTGAGCTGGCGCTACAAGAGAGCCGCATCACCGGGAGATCCATCCTCATTGGTTTGCAATCTGGCCGGCGTTGCTGGGCGGGCCTCTGTTGGTTTGGGGCTTAGAATGTGCACGGGTCCTTCAGTCCTGCTCCTGCGAGATATCACTGAAGCACAAGTGGATGAGAAGAAGCGCCGGGTCAGAGAGGCTCTGGCTATGTTTGATGTCGGCGGTTACAGCTCGACCAATTGGATGAGAGCGCACCACTTCAGTTCTGACGGCCTGTGCCGTCCCACCACTCCGGGACATCGTGCGACAACACCAACATCGGGTGTGAAGACCATAGCCGTGCATGACGACTCTGCAGGAACGAGCGTGGCCTGCATGGAACGAATGAGACGAATAGCAATTCAGAGGAGGGAGTCTGTCGGACAAGATGTCGTTGGGCAGCGCGACGTCGGTTTTGGCAGATGGCGCGGGTCGATCCGGGTCGTCCAGCCGCTGCTCTGACGTACTTCTGTAGATACACTCGATATCAAATCTGTATGACGAACTGCTATTTCGACCTGATAACATCTATGGTCTCGAATCGACGTCTGACAAGACTTGTTATTGCCTTCCAGAAACTATCAGCTCCCCAAACCTTCAACTTGTAGTACGAAGAAATGTCACCAGCAGCTATCATTGCTCCCTCAATTCTGAGTGCGGACTTTGGTTCCCTTGGAAAAGCATGCTCAGATACCATCGGGCAGGGTGCAGATTGGCTACATGTCGATATCATGGATGGGCACTTCGTGCCTAACATGACATTTGGAGCTCCAGTCGTGACCAAAATCAGATCGCATGTGGAAAAGCCTACGGGTGCCTTTGGAAAGGGTACCTTCGACTGCCACATGATGATCGCTGAGGTGCGAATGATCGTTGCATTTGGCGGACTTCCAAGTATAGGCACTAACTCGCGCAGTAGCCCAAGAAATGGGTAAAGGAATTTCAAAAAGCTGGCTGTAATCTTTACTGCTTCCACTACGAAGCTGCAATCAATTCCACCTCAGCCGAGAGTCCAGAGGCCAAGTCGGACAAGAAGACCAGCCCCAAAGAATTGGTTAAATACATCCATGATCAGGGAATGCATGCTGGAGTCGCCATCAAGCCTGGGACAAACGTAGACGTCTTCTACGACCTTCTGGACAACAGCAACAAGGATGAAGTGCCAGATGTAAGCTTTTCGAGAACATGCTCACGCCATTTGATGCTGATACAACCTAGATGGCTCTCATTATGACCGTTGAGCCAGGCTTCGGTGGGCAAAAGTTCATGCCGGAGATGATGCCGAAGGTCGAAGCTCTGCGCAAGCGGTACCCTGATCTCAACATTGAGGTCGATGGTGGCCTATCCGAGAAGACCATTGACACCGCCGCTGACGCTGGAGCAAATGTCATTGTTGCGGGAAGCGCTGTGTTTGGCGCCCAAGACCCTGCAGATGTCATTGCCAAGCTGAGAGAAGCCGTCAACAAGAGAAGATGACTTCAAACGAGCAGGCTTTGACGATGTGATAAAGTCTGTTACATGCGAGACGTTTACATAGGTACCTTATTTAGCCTAGTTCGCGAACATATGTTGAAAGCATTGCAAGAATCTCGGCAGTTCTTACGAGTCACATAGCGACGAATGGCGGAGACTTGATTCATATATAAGTGAATTCAGGTCTCGTTGCGATATGTGTAGGCGTGTAGTCAAAGGTGTCTCGTGCTACATGTATGAAGGGTAAGGTATATAAGGTAAGGTATCATCACAAGCATGAAGCCAGGAGCAAGAACGTACCTAGAGCTATATATGCTGCCTGAGGCAACAACTTGTCACCAACGAAGCAACACTATACCATCAAGAGTATAAGATCAAGACACGCGCACAATGTGAGCCCTCAATCCCTACAATCACAATGTCTTCGCAAGCTCACACCACCATAGGGTCGTCTTCGCGCTCCTGGTCATCAACAAAGCCGGCGGACTGATCTACACGCGCACCTTCGCGCCCGGCCTTCAAAAGCTCGATTCGAACGACTACCTGATCCTCGCCGGCACCTTCCACGGCATCCACGCCATCTCACGGTCGATCAACCCGGCGCCACCGCAACCGCACATCCCTGGGTCGCGCAAACCCCCGACCACGGGCATCGAGAGCGTCGAGTCGAGCCATTTCCGCCTGACGTGCTTCCAGACGCCGACGGGCGTCAAGTTCCTGCTCTTCACGAGCCCGGAACAGCCGAATACGGATGTCGTGGTGCGCAGGTGCTATGAGCTGTATGGCGACTTCGTCATGAAGAATCCGTTCTACAGTATGGAGATGCCGATCAGGGTGGAGAAGTTTGATAGAGCATTGGGGGGTTATCTGGTACGACCTTGAGGGCTTGATGATGAGAGGGAGTGATGAGGATGGGAATCATGCCTGGGCTATGAGTGACGCATGACATGATGACTACGATTCATGCGAGACAAAACTGAGCGGTCCCCTCCCGCGCACCATTGGCAGCAAGTGCAGACAATGCATACAGGATAGCCAGAATACAACACGCCCAGAGCAGCCTGCTGATGGCGAGCTGCGCAAGTTGCAGAAGCGTGGGATAAGGTCGCAGTGAACAAGCATGTACACACTATGAGAGCAGCAAGTAACGACAGCTACAAAAAAGATCAAGAAACCAAAACGCATGCGGCCGTCCATCTTTCCAACAGAACATCGCATTTTCCCGAGTGTGGTCTCAACCGATAGTCTTCGTCCCCAGTCTTCATTCCGTATTCATTTCCGCCGTTTAGCAGCAGTCCTCGGCGCATTCGCAGCACTCTGCGCAGCACTCACATCCCTCTTCCGCCACGCAACAGCAGCACAGGGCCGCGAGACAGGCGCCGAGACATCCACTACCGCCGCCTGACTTTCTCTGTTGAGGTGGAGCTTGCGCGTAACCTTGAGGTGGTTGACTATAGTTCATGTTCTGTGGAGGGCCATAGCCGGGCTGCTGACTACGGTAAGTGGTCAGTAAGATGTACCAGAGCAGCGTCTCGATCCCACGTACTAGGCCTGCGGAGGGTATTGCTGTTGTTGGTATCCCTGTTGGTAACCCTGTTGAGGGTATTGTTGTGGTGGTCCACCGCCGTAGTAGCCTTGGTTCGACATATTGGTAGGGTTCTGTGGAAGTCACCCGTTAGCAGTTGGTATTGATATCGGCTTGCGCTGCATACAGGAACAAACGTACGTTTCGTGGAGCGCCTGCGTCGATAACTCTGTTGCGCGATTGTTTCGGTGATGCGCAAAGTCAATGTCTCGATGAGGATGAAGTGAAAGAGAGTGAGAGACAGCCCAGCGATCGCGAAGCGGGAAGGCCGACTGCTCAGCTGGCGCTACGGCAAACTCTATCGTGGCTTAGCACCACGTCTTGGCCAGACACGTCAGACCTGAGACAATCTTCAGAGCCTAGAGCTATACATTGAGCGTTAATGTCCACGGCTTCTAGCTCGAGCTCGGCGGCAAGACGTCTTCGAAACAACCCAGGTCGACCTCAGCCTGGCATAATCTACATTGGGGCGATACTTGCCGTCTGAGGTTCAGAACGCACATGACCATGAGCTGGCGCGCCACGTACAGGGCCAGATCAGCTGCGAGCTCAGCCACATGGATGATGATTGGTCTCCCGATACCTGGAAGCATATCGATCTCAGCTGGAACAAAACCATCCTCCGTGCCCGTGGTGAGCGAAGCCTTTAAGAGTGCTTTGGCAGACGCTGAAACGCCGCTTCGCTTCCGCCAACTTGATTTCGATATAATCGAGCATACAGGCCTGCGCATTGGAAGCCATATACACAGAATGTGTCCGTCGTAATAGTCCAGGATTGGATGGCAATGTTGCAAAGTCCGAGGTGAAACACAGCCCTGGGGCGCTTACTCGAATGTGGCGACACACTCTGGGCACACATCGACTCCAAACAGAGCACTGGCGCCTAAGGATGCACATGTGTGTGCCGCATATCCATGCTGTCTTGCAGTATAGACGAGGGAGGAGGAGCAGGTGAGGATCTTCTCTCATGTCAAGTTCATTTCCTCCTCAGCCATTCCTTGCAACACATAATTATCAAGTACGAGGTGAAGCCAGCGATCGCGCATCTTCTTGCCATCCATTTTCATTTCCTGAAACACTTTCGTCTTTTCTGCCGGGGAGAAATCAGCATTCGGGTCACATCATCCAACAGTGGGGCAGATTCTCATGGGTCAGCCTTTGGCCACCGATCTGAGCCGGCATCCACGAACGTAGGATAGTAGGTAGCAGCCTCTAGCAATGACTACAGATTCTTCGTCGCAGTTGCTGAAGGGGTTCCTGACTTGGTCTTCCGAGAGCACTTTCGAGACTGGTGCCGCAGACTTCAAGTCTGTATCCAGACTGACAGAATCAACTACGGACTTCTCTTCGGCCTTTGCAGCCAACGCCACTCCTAAAGAGACATTCACACTATCGCACCTCTCCAGTCTGCTTTTCCGATATGCTCATCCCACGGGAAAGGCAACAATATTAAGGTCTCGCGTACAGGAACAAATTTTCGTTACAAGGTTGGTAGCTCATAGATCATGCCAGGCTGTCGCTGACATACAACTTAGCGCAATTCGTCGAGAGAACAGACTGAATGCAACGCTATCACCTAAGCTGCGACGATATCGAAACACTAAGACAACAGTCAAGCGGACAACTGCGTTTGACAACGCGTTCGCATACTTACCTCTCGATAGTTCTTCGCACATACGTGTATTTGAGCTCCACCCAGGCAGTTGGGATGATCCTGTGCAAGGCAACTTTATCATCAGCAAGCTTGAAGACGCGAAGGACAGCTATGAATCTATCTCGCATGCGTGGGGTAATTCGACAAGAGATGAAATGCTTTGGTGCGAGACAGGTTATCTGGCTGTCACGTCCTCAATGCTGGAGATGCTGCGTTTCCTGAGAAACCCCGTCAAACCCAGGTCGCTCTGGATAGATTACATGTGCATCAACCAGGCTGATATGGATGAGCGGGCATCGCAAGTATTATTGATGCCGCAACTTTACGGCAGTGCCTCGACAGTCATCATTTGGCTCGGAAAAGAAGATGAGGATACATCATATGCATTCGATATCGCGCGCGCAGCATATACAGCCGTTGGGTGTACGGATCTACTTAATGCACCTCCTGAATCGTACAAAAAGCTACTAGCAAATGGCTTTCCTGATCGCACCGACAGCCGCTGGACTTCCTTCGAAGATATGATTCATCGACTCTGGTTCACGCGGACATGGACTGTTCCCGAGGTTGCTCTCGCTCAGGAGGCTGTGGTGATGTGCGGGAGATATACTTGTCCCTGGTTTGTACTGGAAAGTGTGCTACACACAATGCGGATCTCTGGCGTGGACGACATCGTGGGCGTCAATCTGTGGACCGCTGCTTCTGTGGCCTTTGTTGCGAGCAGTATCCGCAAGCAGAGACCCATAACTCTCCTAGGTCTTCTTGTTGTCTTGGCTTGTAAGAATGCCAGTGATGCGCGCGACAAAGTGTATGCCATCCTCGGCTTGGCGAGTGATCGACTCGAATTCGAAACATCAATCCAAGTCAGCTACAAGGATGATTACAGACCAGACGACCTATCTCTCGCGATCTCAAAATCATACCTGACCCGTGGAGATATGAGTGCACTGAACCTGGCACGATATCCATGCCTTCGCGCGAACCACAAATTACCATCATGGGTCATGGACTTCTCGACGCCGCAGCCTGCGTCATCTTTATTAGTGTCACTGCGACAGACCAGAGCACCTCACGAGTGCCGTGGGTCATGCGTGAAACCACAGATATTGCCAGATGGCAAGACACTGCGTCTTTGCGCGATTCCGCTTCCTACTATCCGCGCCGTAGGAAAGCGTTTCCTAAGACAGGCATACACCAGTCCCGAAGTCGAAGCGATTTGTCACCTCGAACAATGGCGTTATCTTGCACGGAAAGCTCAGCCTGACGTCCCTCGTTCCGTGGTGGATGAGGTGTTTGCCCGGACGCTGGTGCTCGATACCAAAGGCATTGATCTCGCGAGTCTAGGGTTCGCATCATTCGCAGAGCTGCATCAGGCTCACATCGATTCGTGCCGTCGCGCCACTGCATCTCTCAACGCGAAGAACAAGTATGCGGTCAGTCGATATTACCTGACGTGTATAGGCCAGACCTGCCAGCATCGTACATTCTTTGTTCTGCAGGATGGCCGTTTCGGTCTTGGCCCGTACTTCGCCCGACCTGGCGACGTCGTGATGAAAGTTCATGGAGCTGAAACGCCATTCGTGTTCCGGAAGAAGAAGACGGGACAGTATATGCTCGTTGGAGAGGCATATATCTATGGCGAAATGGAGCCAGAAGATTGCGGATCGGACAGGTATGAGGAGATTGATGTTGTCTAGCTCTTGTGGATGGTGTGAGATATATCCTGGATTTGGATTCAGCCGGCTAAAGTGTACGTACGCAAGGACTGGGATCAATGTGGACAATGTGGTGTCCGGCCTGGCCATGGGCAATCTAGACAGATTTTTGCAGATGACTGCACGATTAATGACACAAATTGAACCAACGATGCGAGGAGTGTTCTTGTATTCGGTGTTACTATGAACCGCCCATCCTTGTGACGCCGCCCCGAAACAATCCGATCAATAACTTCCACGCACTCATCCCGGTCGTCAAACTTCGTTTACTTCAAAGGAATGAAACGGGAAGAGTGGGTAGCACCGATACCGGGTCTACCGTGCTTGACGGGCTTGCTACAAGGCAAGTCAGTATGATATCCAGTCACCACAAATGTTGCGGACCAACGTACTATGAGATCGAGAATTCGGCAAGGTAGTGTCCAACCATCTCAGGCTTGACCTCGACGGTGTTGAATTCCTTTCCAGAGTACACACCGATGACGGAGCCGATCATCTCGGGCACGATGATCATGTCACGGAGGTGGGTCTTGACAGTGTCGGGCTTCTCGTTGGGCTTGGCCTCCTGCTTCGCCTTGCGGAGCTTCTTGATCAAACCCATGGGCTTGCGCTTGAGACCGCGGTTGAACCGACGGCGGGCACGGGCGTGGACAACATCGCGGAGTTGCTCGCTGGAGAGGTCGAGGAGCCTGGTAATTCAACCGTCAGAACGTACTTCATCGAAGGGCGTCGAGGAATGTGTGTATAGCCGGGCACGTACTCGTCAAGGTCGATACCACGGTAAGAGAACTTGCGGAATGCTCTCTTCTTCTTCAACTCTGTGGTGGGCAATTCATGTCAGCCGATATCCTATCTTCCAGCGCCCCTTTCGTGGCCTGTCCACAGGGTTTCATCCATGTACAGCGTCCATGAAGGAGCACTGCAATAGGTCGGGTGCGATCGTACCGGCTGCCTCCTCTGCGTTCTAGAAATTTGTCAGTACACAATTCTTCGTGGCTTGTATTGCAAAGTTGGGCGCGACCTACGTATTCGTCGTCGGCCATGATTGCTGTGTTGGGTGCTGAAGTGATGGCGTGGATTTTCTAGCAGAACGTACAGTCCAAGGTTGGAGTGTTTTCAGTCGTTGATTTGGCTTGGCACTGTGGGCATGTCACATTCTCAGAAGGTATGCCGAGATCATCACGTGACTAGATCACTTCATCTCTTACCAACACGTGAGCACCCAAATCACTCATGCACGGCGGTCGATACAAGGAACATGAGTAAAAATATGTATTGTACATGACATAAGACAGTGGCGATCCACAGCTCGTCAATGCAGTGCACTATCTGAACGTCCGTATTTCCTGACTTCATACATTTGACATGCGAGAACGCCGTCATGCCTCCCAATCGCAAGGCTAGCAGAACCCTCGCCATCTTTAAATGTACAGAATGAGCAGAGTGGCCGTCCTTCTCGCAAAATCCTTACAAAACTTCGCCAATGATCTTAGCTGCTTCTCGGTAGGTGTTCAGCAGCTTGCCACACTTCTCTCTCTCCTGAGTTACGGCGTCGTCCTCGTACAACAACTCCTCAAACAAGCTCTCTTTATACAATTCGCTGACGAGACGGTTCTGCACGACATCTTTGCTGTGGTTGACGAGCAGATGCATGACAGCTTTGGGGACTTGGTCGGCAATAGTCTCACGAACGATGTTGAAGTAGTTGCTGATCAGACGTCGAATAAGTTCCGTCTCCAGAGCTTCGCGTTCCGTGAGAGCGGGTCCTGATGGGTCGTCCTAATCGAGTGTGTTAGTGACTTGAGACATTCTCGACCCGCTCGGGTTAGCTAGTATACTTACCAGACCCATGTCATCTGCATCACGATATTCATCGCTGGCAAGATCCGGAGCACTGTAAGGCCGAGTGTCTGGTCTTCTGAAGCTCCCGGATATGCTTGGCTCGATGTTCTGGGTGACATGCCTGTTACTTCCTGCTGGAGTGGCTGCCGCGTGTTGTGATGGCAGAGGCCCAGCGCTCATGCCATTCTCCTTTCCGAAAAAGTAGTTCAAGAAGCTATCCTTGCCTCCACCTCCGCTTGTCATGCCATTGGTGGCATTTATTGGATGTGCGAGCCGTTGGCCGTCTCGACCGACAGCTGGAGACATACTACGGCTCTCTTTAGTCTTTTGTACAGGCCGCACTGGCAGTCCACTCGTCGCCTCCTCTTCTGCCTCCACGTCTTCTGGAGTCTCTCCTCCGTTCACGCCATTGAGTTCTTTTCGTCTCCTCTCTTCGCGCTTTCGCTTTTCGGCTGCTGCCGCCTGCTTCTTTTCTTTCTCGTGCTTGTCTTGCATGACACTACTCATGGCAGCTGCAGCTCCAAGGAAGTTTGGATGATTGGTATTGATGTAAGCCCGTTGGATCGAGATCAAGCTTTCCACATAATTTGAAGATGGTCCAAGGCGTTCGCGAAGAAGATCCGAGACAACCTCGATAAGCTTGCCCTGCAACCGTGGGTACCGGGTAAGTTCGGTAGATCCGCAGGTATGGCAAATTTTGATCAATTCTTCGTACACTAGCTCTACACATCTCTGACTTGGTATCTCCAGCAGCTTGATTTGAGGCTTGACGAGAAGATCGAAGGCGAGTTCAGGCACGAATAATGATGGCCGTGGTCCAGTCGAGTTACGTATCGCGGTCCGAATGTCCAATGCAGAAAGGTTCTGAGTAGGGTCAATAGTTTCTAATGAGTTTCCAAAGACCGAGTTGAAGATGTAATAGATACGTGCGCCACCGCAGAGCTCCTTTGTGCTAATTTCCGAGGAGGTACCGTCAATGGAAGAAATGAACGATGTGGCGAAGCGAGTCATGAGTTGCAAGATGAGCGATCCTCGGTGTTCCTTGCCGGTGAAGGCATCTGTGCCGTACGTTGCAAGTTCTTGTTGTGTTTGACCCATCAGCGTATTCAAGCGTGCCTTGATGTCTGGTAGACGATCGCGAATGTGTCCCATGAGAGTCGTGTTCAATGTTTTTGCCAAGAATTGTGTGCCGCATCTTGTGGCAATGTTGCGATAGGCTGGATGCATTCTGAAGAAGTCCCGCTCCGAAGATAGAGCTTCGTCCATTGGCTTGTTGAGCTGGATGTCTTGTTGCGATCGGTTGACCACACCAATAAAGCCGAGCTTAAGGGGATACACACGTCCAGTGAGGATGTCCAGCGCATTTGTGCCATGATCCATCAAGTCTAGCTTGGTAAGCACACCAATCGTCCTCTTACCAGTAGGATCCACGTATCGCGCAAGCTTCAGCGACTCTGAGTTGACGATATCCACATTGGCAGGAGATACAGCCAAGATGATGCTGTTCGGCTTTGCGATGTACTCTGAGATCAGATTGCGCGTCTGCTTCTCGATATCCGTAGGCTGATCACCAATTGGAACTTTGGTGAGACCTGGAAGATCTACCAACGTCAAGCTCAAAACGTGCGGAGAGTAGATTTTGAGGTTGATAGGTTGTCGGTTGATACCCTTATTTCCACCTGCAATTCTGTTCGTCTCATTCTCGATCTCCCGACGTACTTCGGTGAAGTCGTAGAATCTGCGACCAGGCATGTGGTTAAACTCTCCAAATTCATCTTGACCAGCTACGGATGCTGGTGTATGCGGTATGTGAATTTCGTGGTCGCTTGGCTTATCGGATCGCTCAGAGGGGACATTGATGAGTTGGAGGATGAGCGGTCTTCGCGTGACAATGCCACTGCCACGAGGTAGGAAGTCTCGACCGACGATGTTCTCGAGCACAGACGACTTTCCAGATGATTGCGATCCTACAACGACCTGTTCGGGGGTGTCAGCCAACCCATCTAGTAACGCTTCCCGCTTTGTTTGTATCGGCACAGCATACAATTTGAGGCAAGTCCAGCGAATCATTGCCGATGGTATTGAACACCAAGTCCTGGAGCTTGTTGACCACACCAAGCAAATCTTCTCCTAAAGCTGCCATGATGGCGGTCGTCGTTTAACTTGTGCCGAATGAGGTTGTTGAAGCACGAGGGGCTTGTTGTCGCCGGGTCGAAGCCCTGCGCTTTTGAGTCTGCCACTCCACAGACCGTCGTTCCTCCTTTGTTGAAAAGCAATATTACGTAGGAGTAGCTTCACCAAAACCAGATGATGTTGCAGTTCGTGGAGGAGTTTCTGGGAGATGGTTTGTTGCCAGCAGCCAGGGTGACGTGCCTTGGCTTTGCGACTTCTTGCATGCTGTTGCTGTGGAGGAGCAGCTTTGCCGGGTTAGAGTTCGGCGGACCGGTTCGGTAGTGTCCGCTCGGTGCATGCCTGAGGCTGACAGAAATATGCCATGCGACGCGCGCGAGTCAACATCACCAGAAGATACATGCGTCTTTAAAATATCCTGAATTGTCGTCAACCTCCATCACCATCATCGACAGTCCTTTCCACAAGTCCGAGTCCTGGTGCACGCTCATTTGTACTGTGGCTCCCGTCGCCATCTTCCGGACTGACCTGAACAGCAATGGTCAAATGACAGCGCAGCATACTCCCCTCGCGATTTAGATAGAAACTACTGCACGTCGTGACTACCACGATCACTCCGTTCGCCATTGAGATCGGCACAGATCTCGACAACAACCACAATGACCAGTGCCGCCGCAACCATCGCGCAGTTGAATAGTGCACGCGACATCGTCCTACGCGACCCTGCCATCTACTCTCAAGTAGTCCCGGGTGTGGTACCTGTCATTGGTGCTGCAGCAGTACTCGAGCTACGAAGATGGGGGTCTGATTTTCTTGCTGAAACTTTCGCGAGTCCTATGCTAAATGGAGAGGACAAGCAGAGGCTATGCATAGGCGTTTTGGATACATTGGCAAGCTACTTGACACGGAAGGAGACATTGGGAGAGGAGGATGATCCTGGTGTGATCAAGAGTGCCGTACAATGTGCCGCGAGTGTATACCCGCTGGTGTTTCGGCATACCATATCCATGCCCTCAGATACCGAGACATGGGCCAAAATGGCCCGCATCAAGAGCAGTATTCTTAAGCGTATGGATCTCGCGTCCCCTGGTGTGAGGATCTGCTGTATCAAATTTGTCGCAAGGGTGGTGCAAGTCCAAACACCTGGTGTGATAGCAGATCCACGACGGCAAGAGCAGAATGAGATAAGTCTTGCTTTGCTACCCAGAGATCATCCGGTCTTGTCACCCAGCAATCTCGAGGCAGAAGCTTCGGGGTTGCTGGACAGATTGCTTGGGGTTCTGCAGGATAACGACACCAATGCGCTTGTTGTGACTGCAACGCTCAACGCATTGTCAATACTCGTGCAAAGAAGAGCGTCTATTTCCGCCAAGATATTGAGCACAGTGTTGAACTTCAATCCGCTAGTGCTGGCGGAGAGGTCGCTGAACGGAAGAGACAGGATCGCCGTGAATAGCATGACGAGGACTACTATGGCATTTCTCGTGAATGTACTTAAGCGCAACCCGTCGCACACGGCGGCTGGAAGAATACAGCAGACGGTGGAGCGCTTGCGCCATACTTTACACGCCGTGTTCAGTGAAAGGAATGGTAAGCGGCCAGCTGCTGATGAGCCAACGGACGGACTTGACGACTCCAAACGACGACGCATAGACAATTTGGTTGCCAATGGGATGCCTCATCAACAGATATCACCTGCGCAGTATCCGCCATTGCCTCCTGGACCAGTCACAGTCAAAGAGCTGTTTACTTTGACGCAAGACCCAGCTGCAGCTGGCTTTCACGTTCAAGTCTTACCTCAGAATCTCATTGGTCAACTAGTGCCGGCAATGTTGGCTTCTATAGATCAGACAAGACTCGATGGGGCACTCAACGCTGTCCGCAAACGGTTCTTGGACATAAGTCAGCTTCCTCCTCCGTCTGCCGCTGACGCTGCCAAGGCAGCAATTGGTGGGGATGAGGACGATGACTACGATCCTTCAGCAGAATTTGGAGAATATGAACAAGTGGTCAATCGGCTTGATCAGCTGCCAGACGAGGGCGTCGAGGAAATAGCCATTGGCCCTTTCAATCTTCCTGCTCCGCCTCCCATGACCGAGCAGGAGAAGCAAGAATACAGCAAGACCGCCTTGACCAGAGTGTTTGGGACGCTGACCGAGCTGGATCAAGAAGCACGCACTAAAGGTGGCCGCAAGACAGATGTAATCAAAGGGTTCAATCGTCTCGCCACGTCGGGGCATGACAGAGACGGATGGATCATAATGATAACGCGAATCGCCACCCGTGCCTTTGTCGGGTTGAATGGTGGCTCGAGCACTCCACCTAAGCAGGAAGATCAGGTCGTCGCTAAAAAGGATCAGGTCGGGTTTGACCTTGGCACCGGAATTCGCAAAGCACTCATGAACTACGTAATGGAAGACTTCCGACGACGGATCGATGTTGCCATCACATGGCTGAACGAGGAGTGGTACGCCGATCGATTAGCAGTGCAGCAAGAGACACCAGGTGCTGTTGACCCCGAGTCTCTGCTCAATTACAACACATACACACTTCGCCTTATCGACGCTATGACCCCATATCTCGATGTCAAGGACGGCCGCATCCTCATCCGATTCTTATCTGAGATCCCATTGGTGAGCAAAGCCGTGCTGAACCGGGTGGTGAAACTTGCAGAAGATCCCGAGCGCGTGAGTATAAGCACACAAGCTTTGCTGTACCTCATCATGTTTCGACCCCCGGCCAGAGAAATAGCGATTGATGCCGTGGAGACTATGTGGAGGGAAAACCGCGAGGCCAAGGGCGCGACTGCGAAGGTTCTCACAAAATGGAGACCTGGTGTGCTTGATGAGGTCAAAATGGAGGCATAGCTGCAGTGTGCCGGAGCTTAAGAAGGCACTCGAGGGTCTGACATCTGGTGTGATGCCTATCTCATGGGATATCACATAGCATCTACATATGACTCCAATACTTCAAGCATGACAAAATAGCAGCGTCACAACTCAAAGCCATGGCTTGAAGGATGTAGCATTACATATTGGAACTTCTCTCGCGCGCAATCCCTAGATAAGGTACCTGTTTTACTTCAAGCTTAAGAACATGCAATGCGGGGACCTGCACCTTTAGTACCATTTGCATGTGATGACGATCTGGGGATGTCGCGTGCCCACTTACTCTCTTCAACCATAACGACTGTCTGCTCTACAGTGGTTCCGAAGAACTGGCACATCTTATACTCTATTCAAACGAGTCAATTACCATGATGCTGCTCACCCCTGTGGCTATTGCTCTAGCTAGCCTCACTGCCGTCACCACTGCAAGCAACGTTGAACAACAGCAACCGTTGGCACATCAAAGCAATGCCAATGATATTGCAGCTGATAACTACGACTTGATCGAAAAGTAAAACTCCTTGATCTACCTCCCCAACCTGATAATTTCGCAAGCTGATAACCGTCCTCCAGATTGAAACAAGCCAAGATCATCCCCTCTATCCTTGACCCATTCACGCCCCAATTGTCTGTAGACATCTCCTGGCCGCACGCCACCGCCGTACTGGGCAGCACCATCTCGCCCTCCAAGATGCAAACACGGCCCTCGATCTCTCTCACCGCTTTGTCAAACAAAGATACTAAATCTCCGCCGCAACTAACCCTGGCCCTCACGGACCCCGACGCCCCCTCCCACGCCGACCCACGCTGGTCCCAGGTCTGCCACTGGATCGCCACGCAGCTTGACTCGACCTCGCGCAGCCTCAACCTGACTGATGTCATGCCATATAAGCCCCCAGGTCCACCGCCAAAGACAGGCAAACATCGCTATGTGTTCGTCGTGCTGGCACCGTTGAACGGGACGAAGGAGAGATTAGACTTAAGGAAGCCGAGCGAAAGGTTTCACTGGGGCTTCGAGAATAAAACAAAAGGGCAGGACGGGCTGAGGACGTGGGCGGAGGAGATGGGGCTGGGTGTGGTCGGTAAGTGTTGCTCGTAATCCAGCCTGCTTGCGCAATCGGTGTTCACTGACATTATCGCATAGGCGCGAGTTTCATATATGCTCAGAACGAGAAGCAATGATGCAGGCGCGTGGGAGGTTGCTTCAGCAGATGTTGAGGGACAGATCTGCTCACACGTGATGTATTGTAGAACTCGTGGGCAGTGTTTGTTGTCACCAGTTGCTTGCTCTCGGTGTGACGTTCGACGTTATCGTGGCAGGGAGGACACAATAAGATAGACAGAGGGTGATCTCTAATGCATTCTCAGACCGCATGCCAGTAGTACCCAAGGAGCCCGTCCTTTGTAGATGTAATGGAGCCTCCTCTCCACACCGCACGATACTCGGCGCGCAAGTATGTCAGACCTTGACACAGTCCATCACCGTCAGGTCATATAGTCCGCCACGGTCCAATCCGTCTGTAGTGTTGTTGCCTCTACACGTCAGTCTATCCGCACATTTGCAACGACCGTCACTCTCGACATTCAAAACCTGTACTTCAACGGACATCACTCCTACGATAAGAGAAGACAGCGGCACTTCCATTGTACATTTCTTTCGTTGTATCATACATTCCACTAATCGTGTTATACACTCGTGCTAGGCAGTGCACGCGCGCTGGGGTATTGCAAAGCAGGGAAGCATCTTCCCAAAACAAAACGAAGCCAAAACACAACAAACGAAGAAGAGCGCCGCTCGCACTCATTCCTCCCCCCTTCTCTCCTCCTCTTCCTCCCCACTCCCCCTCCTCGCTCGTTCCTCCTCTTCCTCCCCCACCCTCCCTGCCGCCCGGCCGCACTTATGGCGGTGCGGGTCGCGCAGGGTCATACCCATCATCGATGGGTATGAGCTCTACGTACCTACCGTACTCGTCCACGAAGTATGCCCTCGTGGGCGGTTGCGGTGAGGCCACGTAGGCAGGGCGCTGCTCAGCAGCCACATGCCTTGATGGCGCATTGACGGTGCTCAATGACGCCAGGATGGCTGCGATATCTGGCTGCTGAGCTGGCAGCGCAGACGATCGGTCGCCGACCGACGGGCTTCGGCTTGGTTGCCGCAGCCGCTGCTGCGGCGCTGCAACGTAAGGATTGTGGCCGGGATAAGACCCGGCCGGTCGTTGCATTGCATTGAACGGCGATCCACGGACAGGATCGCCGTTGAAGCTTGCGATATTGCGGCTGAAGATATCAAGCAGATCTTCGCTTGCTTCGGTAGGGTAACGCGATCTGGTACTCAATGCGGGCACTTGCTCAGCAGGCTCCGCTGGCAACTTGTGTGCGAGATCCGTGTCGAAGCGTGCAGGATCAAGCTCTTGGTCTTGGCGACTGACGATGGTTGGACGGCGAGGATCGTATTCATCTTCCGCGGGCTCTGGACCGTCCTCTTGCGCTTGGAGGATGGTCGGATTCTTCCGTTTATGTGCCTTGCTTTTCTTGGTCTTGTCAAGCACTCGGGAAGCAAGGCTGTGCGTCTTTGGATCGCCGTTGTTGAATGACACTTCTTTGCCGATCTTAGGGATGCCATTTGGAAAGGCGAATGGGAATGTTTCGGCTATCAGCCGTAGCTTTACGTCGTTCATTCCATTTGCACGGGTGAGATCCGTTACAATCGTGAGTTCGGGCAGCTCGATCATGTCAGTCATCCAGTTGATAGGGGCGGTTCCTGGTCTTTGGTGCTGGATCCTGAAGTGTGTGATGAGCGAGGAAAGGCTGAACAACTTCACATTGCGAGTACGTTTGAAGTAAGATAGAGTTCTGGCCTTTTCGTCGGATTGCGTAGCAACGCAGGTCTTGCATGCTAGACCATTAGCGTTTCTTAACGTTGTCATCTCTTCTCCAGCATGCAAAATTTGCGTCAGTAGATCAAGTGTGAACGGCCGCGCACCATGATGATCATTGTGGCTCTTAGATAAGTGATGCATCACGGTTTGTAGACGAACACAGGTCATCAGGTTCTCGACACCATCAAGACAGTCCCACAAAGGAAGCGCCATTTGAGCAAGCAGAGCGACTTCGGTTGACGAGGACTCCAATCGTTCTTTCAACTGTGCCGAGGGCGATGGTGGTTTCTCGTTGAGTGGTCCTGACAGCTCGTTGGTGTGAGGATGGTGCTTATGAGAGCCGGCGATAAGCTGATGCTGACGTTCACGAGGAACTGCTTGCTCATGAGGCCCGGACCATGATGGCTCTTGTTTGATCTGTGCATGATGGAAGCCAGCATGCTGGATGTGACGGGCGTGTGACAAGCTTTTCGGACCGGTATTATGATGATCGCGTTTGAGGTATGCTGAAGGGTTGGTCTTGTACGGAGCATCCTCTGGCGCGACGGGCCACGCGGCAGACTCCCAGTGAACGACGATATTGCCTTTGCTGAAGGCCGTGGTATGCTTGGCACCATAGTGCTGGATCAAGCCCTCGAAGGAAAACCATTTGGTCCCTTTCTCGAGACCATCGCAATCGCCACAGATGAACAACTCGCGACAGTGCTTCTCTGTCAGCGGCTTGACTTTACTGTCGTATACCCACTTCATGTTGTCCAGTGACAAGAATGGTTTTGGCGATGGAGAGATTCGACCATCATGCCGTATATCGAAGGTGGGGCTCTCGATGAGGCCGGAGTTTTTGTCCTCCGTATAACGCTTGTGGACGTGCTGCAACGTCTGGATTGCGAACCCGGGAGCGGTGTGTTGGTCTAGACCTTGACCTCCGTGCCATTGACCAATGATTATATCGTCGGCATATTCACCTAGACGTCGACGTAGTGGCTCCTGCGCCGACTCGTACTTGCGGTCGTGTAATTCACGAGCGAACTTGAGAGAGGCATCTTCGAACGACGCTTTTGAGAAGGCCGCAGATTGCAATGCGGCATACTGTTGCGCTTTTTCATGCACGATGAGCTCGGCGGCTTCTCTTTGTGCCAATATGCGCGGTCGAAGCATTTCCCATTGGCCGGCAGTCATGGGGACGGTGATCTGCAATGCGGCTTGGAATGATTGGATATGTTGCAGCACATCACTTCCGAGGGGCGGTTCGAGTCGCAGGCAGCGTTGCTCAATGTCTGCGCGGCGAGCTTGCCGAGCTTGCTCGACCTCAACCAGGTTCCTGATTGGTTTCTGTGCTTGAGGCAATGATGAGGTGAGTTGTGAAGACGTGCCAGGGTTGTGTTCTAGAGCGAAGACCGGGCGAGGCAATGGATGCATTCCTGTGGCCCTGGTCAGAATGTGTTCAACCCCAAGTAGCACGGCACACAACGGGCGGAAATGCTTACCACTTGGTGGTAGGGGAAGTGTGCTACCGCTAGCACCAGCAGCCACGCGGTTGACAGCCCTGATCTCGCGTGGAGACGCAGCGGCATGATACTCTTTGAGCGCATCCAAGGGACTGAGACCGGGTCGCAATGTACTTTCCCATCTCTCCCAACGGGAAGCGTCAGCCATTCTCTCCTTGCCTTTCAAGGGCAGCCCTTTGCGCCACTCCTCGGCGGCACCATCACCGAACTCCTTGACCTCGTCTCTGTCGTGGACTATAGCCTTTACATCCTTATTGTAATAGACCTTGTTGACGTGGAGATGAGCTGGGATCCCGCCTGGCAGTTGTCGGGCGATGTCATGTACATAATGCGCATCGACGGTGCGGAAAGCGTACGGAAGGCCAGCACATAGAGACTTCGCTTCCGACTGCAGGATCTCAATATCCTACAGGTCATGTCAGCAACTGTCCAGTCCACCTCCCATCAATATGACCTACCGTAGTTGTGTTACTCATGAAGCAGTTGCCACAAGCTCGAACAGCAAATTGCCAGATCACACGAATGCCGGTCGGTCCGGGCCCGGCATTATAGGGCGTGGTGGCAGGTGAGAGCGTAGAAGTCGCCACTTTTCCACACAGTTGACAAGACTTGCTTCCGATGAGCTGCAGCATTTGTAATTCGTTGTATGCTGTGAGTGCCCTGGGCACCAAAGGGAAGTATAATTTCCTCGCCCGTGCCCAGATGGTGTCGCTGTCCAGCAATTTGGGCTTGTCTTGCGCCCTTTTGCTTGCCGGATGCGTTATTGTGTTGCTGAGCAGATTGTTGAAATCTTTGCACACCCTGAGGACCTTTGCAAGGTCGAACGGGGAAAGAAACGTGAAGACATGTTGCCATTGTTCTGGCAATAACATGTGTGGGCGGTCCATACCTGAACCGCGCTGCTTTTGTAATTGCAGCTTACGTTTCTTTGCAAATTTATCTACAGCATCATGTGACACGTCAGCTACGTCCGCGAGATCTTCTGCTTTGCGCTTGGGCAATGGTGGCTGCGGAATGGTATGGGCAGTGGCATGGTATGGCGTTAGTCCTGGACTTGGTGACCGGCTGGGCGAGGAGATATCCATGGCAGAACTGGAGGTTGAACTCTTGGCATCGTGTCCGGCCTCCGCGGCTGTTGGGGAGGGTTTGGGAGCATTCATCATGGCCAAATTAGCGGCGGTAAGGTTTCCAAAACGTTGAGATGATAGTTCCATCTCCTGAGGCCTCGGTGGTAGTGGATTGGTTAGTGGTGCTGCTGATCCAAGGTTGTAAAAGTCAGATACAGACGAGACGGATCCTTCACTCCTGGCTGAGCGTGAGTTCCCTTCGGCCATAGTGAAAGATGATGAGGCAACACTGTAAAAGATCGTGTCATCTACGATACAATCATCTCACCAGCGTGTGGAACGCGTGAAAGGAGATTGCTCCGTGATGGTCTGCTGCTGGCTTCACCTGCTGATGTCGTGATTGCTGTGCTTTTGCCTTCTGATGGTTACCTGTAGTGAAGAGGGGTGATAGGGGGACAAGAAGAGCAGGTGTCGAGTGTACTTATGTGACGCCTCTTGGTCGATGTTATGAAGCGTCAGAGATTTGTCTTTGCGGTTGTGCGTGTACAGGAGCAAGTTGTCCTGGTCAAGCACACATAGAAAGATGTGAGGTTGTCGAGTAGGACCCAAGAACACAAAGCGCGCGTTGTAGATATTCTTGACGCGATAGTCATGTTTTTAAGTCGTGGGACGGATGCAGTGTTTCGGCTTTGGGTCACGTGTGACGGCTTTGCGGGCAGTGCTTCTACGTAATGGCGGCTGAGCTTGAATGGCTTCAATCCCAGGTGTAGTACTTGAATGTTGCTGCCTCTGACATCGACTTGACTACCTTATACTCCTCTCTCCTGACCACAACCCTTTATTCCTGTCTATTCACCATCTCAGTAGTGGGCTCCGTCTAGAAATCCAACAGACCCGCCATGGCCGCGCTGAACACGTCCGCAAATGGACCATCCATCTCAGCCAGCTACCAAAAGATCGTCAACTCTTCTGCACCCTCGGGACCTGCTGCTGCGTCACCCACCTACGGCCAATGGGCATTGTTCAGCGTTCAATCGCCCTTGGTAAATGCTTTCCAGCCCGACTCGTCCAAGGAGAGCGTTCTCAAGGTCCAGACCACCGGCGAGGGTGAGCTGGCGGATCTGATAGAAGATTTCTCGGATGGCAGGATACAATTTGCTTTTGTCAAAGTCAAGGACCCGAACACCACTCTCCCGAAAAATGCCTTGATCGCTTGGTGTGGTGAAGGTGTGCCCGAGAGGACCAAAGGCTACTTCACCAGCCACCTGAATGTTGTCTCTAAAATCCTCCACGGATACCATGTCCAAGTGACAGCACGGTCTGATCGAGACCTCACTCCAGAGATCATTGTGCGCAAGGTTCAAGATGCGTCAGGGTCCAAGTATAGTGGTGGAGGAGCTACACCGTCGGGCTCGGGAGGACCTTTGCCCCCAGTCGCATCCAAACCAGCCATGCCTACGAAAAGTTTTGGAGCTGCCGGCGGCTTCCAAGCTCTTGGATCACGATCACGGCAAGCACCCACACAAATTGGTGCGGTCGATAACGACGGCTGGGGGAACGACGCGCCGCCTGTAACAAGATCACAGTTGGAGAAGGTGGATTCTGCCTACAAACCGACCAAGGTCGACATCAATGCGTTGCAATCACAACGAGAACCATCTCGATATCAACCACCTCAACAGTCCACGAACGGAAACCCAGACATTGTGAAAGGAGGATATCAACCGATTGGCAGAGTAGATATTGCTGCGTTGCGAAGTCAATCGCAGAACCAAGGATCGACGAGTGATGATAGACCAACAGTGGTGAAGGGGGCCTATCAGCCGATCGGCAAGGTCGATATTGCCGAGATCAGACGTAAAGCTCAAGCAGCTCCCCCTCCCACAGCGTCGTCCCAGCCAGAGCCCAAAGAGGACGAACGACCGAAGTCTCTTGCAGAACGATCTAGCGCATTCACTCAGAGCTCGAGCGGTTCCGGTGAACGTCTAACATCACTCCCAAAACCGCATGTCGCCAACAAGTTCGGCTCGTCAACCAGCAGCTTTGCTGGTACCAAAGCGCCTGCGCCCAGTGCGTTCGGTGCCAAGCCCCTTGCACCAGCTGCTCCTGTCGGTACTGCTAGCCGTACGTTTGCCGATGAGGGCGGTATGACTCCTGCGCAGCAATGGGAGGCGAAGAAGAGGCAACGCGGATTGAGCGGTGCGGCAGACACACAAGCACCTGGTGCCGCGGCAGCACCAATCCAAAGTCAAGAAAGTGGTGGATGGCAATCTGGATATGGTGGGAAGAAGTGGGGTGTACAAATTCCCTCACGCACTGGCGGAAGTGGGATCAGTGAACAGAAGACAGGTCAAGACGAGACGGTTCATGGAGATGAGGGGTCCACGTCTGGTGGAGTTGGCTCTATCAGAGATCGTTTCAACGACAACTCCGAAGTCGCGCCAGAGCCTCCAGCACTGGATAACTCTAGCAAACCGAGTGGAGGTGCTCCTCGAGGTGTACCAATGCCAGGGTTGCCGTCTAGGCCGTCTGGTGTGCCCACCGAGCAGCATCAAGACCTGCCGCCACCTCCCCCACGGCCAGTGCCCCAGGATGAGGAAGAAGATGAAGAGAACGAGCCTCTGCCACAAGGATCACCGATCCGCATTGCTATGCCTGTCTCCAGAGAAACACAGCCAATTTTGGAGAAAGCAGAACAGCTCCCGCCGCGGCCTATGCCGACATCGTCTCTTGCCGATGTCGTAGATCAGAACAGAGAAGAAGAGATGGAGCCTGAAGAACATATCCAGGACAATGACCCTGCTCGTGGTGCTGGTCAAGCAGCCGCGATTAGCACATTCGGCCATGCCGAAGATCCTCGCAGCGCTGGCACTTCTGGTGGGAAGGAGGCGATCGCGCAGTATGACTACGAGAAAGCAGAAGACAATGAGCTTGAGCTTCATGAGGGCGAACGTGTCACCAATATCGACATGATCGACGAGGATTGGTGGATGGGTCAGAACAGCCGTGGCGAAACAGGTCTGTTCCCGGCCAATTACGTGGAGCTTGTAGAGGAGTCTGCCGCTCCCCCACCTACTGCTACCAGACCAATACCACCACCTGTTGCTCCTGCAGATGAAGAACCAGAACCTGCAGCTCCTGCTGGCTCCCATGGCGGCGCAACAGCGGTTGCACAATATGACTATGAGGCTGCAGAAGACAACGAGCTGAGCTTCCCTGATGGAGCCACCATTACTGGAGTGGTAAGTACGACCCTTATGCTTTGCTTCCTCATTGATCTCTACAGCACCATGGACACTCTTGCTGATTTTTTTGCCAGGAGTTTCCCGATGATGACTGGTGGTTCGGCCACTATGGCGGCAAAGAAGGTCTTTTCCCGGCCAATTACGTGCAACTGAATGAGTGAAAAGAGAAATGTGAAGGGAGGAACCCTGCGGTCTGGAATAAAGGCCCAACAGGAGACGAAACCCGGGATTAGCTCCACATAAACTTCGTGGTCAAAATTACGCTCTTAAGGTGACAAGTGGAACGGTGACAAAGTCTCCACTTTTTTGTCGTGATGGGAAAAGTAAAATGGGAAAAGTAAAGCAATGATACATGTGCAGAGTCAAGCATCAAAATGTCATGTCTGAACATGAAACATAGTCCTCGCCTTTTTCACACCGAAGCCTTTGTCTTTTACTGCAGTGCGCCGCTCTGCGGTTTCTTTCAACCTCCCCATTCGCAACATCCTGTTATCAGTACGACAGCTGTACGCAGTTCATGTGCGAACATCAGGTATCTAGTCGTGCTGATGTTCATACATGTACTGATATCCACCACATCCACAAAATCTGATCTTCCGTCAAGGTCGGATATATGTCGTCCAATGCTACTTCGCAAAGTCTGTTCCGCATGGATTTTGTTACACCTCCTTTGTAACAGGAAGTGTGCTTCCACTAGCGCCGGAAATCAGTCTGCGAATCGGGTCGATCTGGTGCGACTACGAACATGGTAGCACACACATCACCTTAAGGGTGGTAGCAAACATTGTCGCGCAACAAGACGTCAAAGTGAGTGTTTGTATGCTCACAACACGAGAGCTCAAGGCAGGTGGAGTAGTTCCATCTACCCTCCTCTACCCCTACTTCTTTTCATATGGTCCTCCACTCTACCACGCTTCATGAGGATAAGGTATATATCATTAAACATAACACATGTAGTCCACAGATTATGCTCTGCAGAAATGCACGATGTGTATCCTCTCCAGTTCCAGATTTGCCATAGGTTGACCCAAATTACTAGGCGGAGCTCAACTCTGCTGCCAGGGAAAGCAATATCGGTCATGTACTTGCCATTCACGGCAAGAGGGCTGACCACTGCTGAATCTTCACAGACAGATGCGAGAAAGATTGGGAAGGTGTTGATGGAACACCTCAACATGCTCGTACTCATAAAATGCTGTGCGACCGTCCATGGCGTGTGCAGGATCACAGCAAGGACTTCCACCATTGCACACTCTGCCCTGGCACGATTCTCTGATCAGGCTCGCATCATGGTTTAGCAAAGAAAGGTGACCAGATGGGCAGCATTGTCGAATGCGCCTGAGACATCACGAGTCCGCCATGGTTCACCCACAGCATGGAGCCCGCCATCCATCACCATACCTTCAACATTAACGAAATCGTGCTGCTCGTGGCTAAGGTGGTTGGAGTATATATAATACTACGCTTTTCCTGGTCTACAATGAGGTTCATTGACCTGCACTCACTAGGCAATACTATAAGTAAGGATTCTCTATTCTCACAAAAGATCCGCAAGCCAGAGTTATGGAGAGCTCAATGAACAACCGGGAGAAAGCGTGGTCATATCACAGAAAAGCTCAGCGACAATTCGAAGCTTTCGCGGCGGCTCGATTGCGAGGCTACGAAGGTGTCAATGCCATGAGAGGGAGAATGAACATCGGAACTAACGAGTTCTCGATCTTTGCTTTCGCGGACAACGGATGGGCTATCACCCCCGTCCCACAGTATGTCGGTAGCATCCCCTTTCCAAGTGGCCTCAAGCGGTTCCTGGATGGTGAGGGCGCCCCTCTGGCTCCTGGAGCGTCCCGTCCGAGGGGTAAGCCCTTCCAAATGGCATATATTGCCAGTCGACGCTCGGATACGACCAAGATCGACTGGCCAAACGCTCCTGCCGGCACACAGTATGATGTAGTCAAGGGTTCCTTCGAAAATGCCATCAACATAGATTATGGGGTTCTGATCTCACTGCAGAACGGCTACCCGAAAGGCTACCACGAGACATTGGGGAACACGATACTCCCTCCCTTGCATAGCCCGCCCGACATCTTAGGTCTTCTATGGAGGTACAAAGCAGCAGCAGATCCTCGAGTGACTCCACTGAAGCTATGGATCATGTGGAACATCCGGGATGAAAACACGCGGGCTGTCATGGTAGATGTCCTTCGTCAGTATAATGATATGAATGGTTGGACAGGGAGAATGCAGATGCGGGCGCCTCCTGACATCGACGGAATCAAAGTGGGGGTTTACTCCGAGCAGGGGCAAGCACTACTCGGCACTCTGGTGGGTGTCGGCGTGGTCAAGACGCTGGCGCGAAACGCAGCCAACATCGGTGGCAGAAAGATGGTCTCGGACATCTCTATGTTCCGAACCGTGGCCGTTCAACCTACGCCGAGCATGTGGTGTCTTGCATTCTACATCACGGATGTGGATGCATTGCCCGAGCCCACAGGTTGGACGTCGAACGTGCCTGGACCAGTCCCTATGGCACCCGGACCTCAGCCGCCGCCCGGAGAACCCATCCCTGAACCGGCACCTGAGGATGAACGTACCCCTACGCCTGTTGTGGCCGGGCCTAGCCAGACGGTCGCGCCAGGTCCGATTGCGCCAGACTATAGAACAATAGCCCTGTACCAGAGGTTTCTGAGCGAGAACGCGCACTTGGTTCAATCTAAGGCGACGGGTGAGGGATCAGACCTTGCCCAGCTAGCAGGTCTTGCAGGTTCAGAACGTGGACCTGGCGTTGAGCATGTTGTGGCCGGACCTAGCCAGACGGTCGCGCCAGACCCGGCGGAGCCAGATTTCAGAACGATAGCCCTTTACCAAAAATGGTTGAGCGAGAATGCGCACCTCATTCCACCTAAGGCGATGGGTGAGGGACCAGACTTTGCCCAGCTAGAAGATCTTGCAGAACCAACTTTAGATGAAGGCTTTGATCCGCTAGCCGATTTCGAAGATCCACCTCCAGAAGAACGTTTTGATCAGCAAGCAGGTTTTGCAGATCCACTTCTATATGAAGGCGAGATGGCCGAGGACGCCGAGTCTGCAATGGACGTAGACGAGCCTGCCAGTGAAAACGCAGATGCTGAACTCGAGTGGAACCCGTATGCAGATGCCGAGTTGGAGTGGGACGCGGAGTTCGATTTCGGTGGTACGCTCTGGCAAAGCTGACCCTCGACGTGAAGATGATCCCGACATGGACGATGCTACGTTGACCGAGGCTGGCCCCGGCATATACGTGTATGGGTCCCGAATACGGAGGATCTGACCCTGATGT
This sequence comes from Microcyclospora pomicola, assembly GCA_002786065.1. NCBI lineage: Eukaryota > Fungi > Ascomycota > Dothideomycetes > Capnodiales > Microcyclospora > Microcyclospora pomicola. Next base: position 176,344 of record NHNY01000032.1, on the reverse strand, counting down.
GGCAGAGGCGGATAGCTGCAGCACTGACGATGAAACGGCCTTCTTTTCGAGCACGAACATGAAATAGCTGTATAAAAGTTTTGTAATGACAGGAGGCAGGACCTCCGACAAAAGATAGCAAATGACTTCACGAGGCTTACATAAACCTCCTGAAGACCCTTTCACATCAGCACCGTTTCCGTGTGATGTAGCATCCATGACTCTATACGCCACACGGTTAATATTCTAGCTCTTCCAATATTCTACGGGAAAGGCACAAATGGCTCATGCAGCTACTGTATCCGCGACAGCAGTAGCACAATCATATTGAAGAGCTAGCGGGCTCTTCAGCGTTCCAGCCATCATGTGTAGTTTTACTAGTAAATAACTACTTCAGTTGTCTAGTAATTACTTTAGTTCTTTGAACAACTACTTTACGTCTCTTGTGACCTTCCCTTAGCGCCCGTAACTTCTTGCCCAATCACGTCGAACGAACACATCTGCATCCTCGACGACTCCTCGCGAACCTCAACGACGACGCTCTCGCTATCCCATCCTCTACAACCTCACGCGATCGATGTGCTGAGGTGACGGGCACTTCAAGATCACTCAATGACAAGACACTCACGATGCGTCGATTTTAGGCTATCAAGGTGATTACCTATCCTGTCTGGTGGCGGGGAACGATGGGCAAATCGTCTGATCGGATGTCGCGGTCTCCCATATCCATGTCAATACCCAAGCCCGACCACTATGTACCTGGAGGTCGAGGATGGGAGTATCTCAACTACAGGTTCGGAAATTGGACGTGGAAGCATCTTTGACAGCAGTATCGTTATCATCATCGTTCATTTTGAATCATGCAGTCAGTAATTCGTTGAAAGGTATATAACAAATAGAACATGGCATGATCTCATCTCGTTATGTTTCGTTGAGATTCCTCCATCGCATTTCCTTTGCTCCCTCCTTAAGTCGTGAGCAAACTTCCACTGCACCCCCGGGGTATTTCCTCCCACTGAGTCAGAAGCATAACATATAAGACTCCAATTCTCCATCTCCAGTACTTCAAATATCCATCGATATATCTCCGACCATGCAATCCGATTCCCAAAATGACGCCGTTACGTTATAAGCTCGTGATTTCAAACCTTCAGACTTGAACTGCGCTCCGCGCCAGACTTCGCTTCAAGCCCAGTCCAGATCGTCCGGCCTCGCGAGCGCAGTTGCGTAGTTGCTCATCACCGGCTGTAAAGCCGCTCGCGCCTTCGAGTCGGCCAACTTCCTTGCCCATGCTGTAGCCTGCACCGAAACTGAGCGCGCTGAAGATGACGACCACTCCAGCAGAGACGATCCAGGTCAGTAGTGTGGGGGAGATGGCCAAGTCATCGACATTCGCAGAGGAAGTCGAACGGCGAGCTTTCTTCGTTGAGCGTCGTTCCCGACTTGAGCTTCGGGTGGCGGGCAGGGCTTTCCGTTTTTCTTTGAGGGCGGAAAGGGCGGAGGAGGATGTGGTGGTAGATGTGGAGACGCGACGGAGCGTCGGCTTGAACGTGGGCTCTTGTAGGTTGTGGAGCTGATGGTGTGGCGAGGAGGTCGTGGGTGGGGCAGGGCCCGGGATCAGACGAAGAGTTGATGGTTCCACGCGATTGCTACGTGGTACTTCCTGATTCGTTCCTTGAAGACGTCTAGGGTCTTGCTTCTGTAAACCCCGTGCTGCAGCAGCGCATGAGAGCAGAGTGTTCAGACTTGCGCGCAGAGCCTCTTCGTGTTGGGCTGCAGCGTTGTATGATGGCGAGAGAATGTTCTGTGGAAGATGACTGGACCGAGGTGCGTCTGAGTGGCTAGTCAACGAGTGTCGAACCGCAGGCCGCGACGGCGCAGGAAAGTAGGAGCCCGGGACTGGTTGGCTGGCATGCCGGGCGGTGCTCGGCGGATGCGAGAACGCATTCGGCTGAGGGGTGAAACCACCGTTGTGTAGAGGGTAGTTGATAGCGGTGCGGTTCTCGTCGTCCTCGTCGTTGGAGAACGGTAGGATCTCGATCCCCGATTGAGGATACTGATCCGGCATGCCTTCACCCGACGAACTCATGACTCTGTCCGACTCGCTCTCGCTCTCGTCGTACTCTTCCTGACTGCTCGCGCCCTCCTGTCGACGCTCACTCTGCAGATGGGAGGGTTGTAGACCTCTCCTTCTTCGTCGCCACCGTGGATCGTTCGGTGCTCTCAGGCCTGTGGCCGTAATAGCTTCGTCTGCGACGGATGACAAGGAGGAAGAGGAAGGCTGCGATGCGATCTCGACCCAGGAATCTGCTTGCCAAAGATCAGTATACGGCCAGCCAGATGGAGAGGTGCAGCATGAGGCGCAAAACCACGGCGGTGCGAGCATGGCGACTGGGTGGTGATGGGGGCGTCGAGAGGGATCGACGCAAGTAGACATGGTAGGCCAAGTACCATGGCACAACCACTCGGTCAGATCAGAGCAGCTGCGAGCATGACTCTGGACTCACCCTGTTCGTGCATGCGTCGCTCGAACGACGCGGACCGCGAGGCCAGCAGGTGTTGCTGGAGCGCCATGTGACGAGGCCGGTCCAAGTGGTCGCGCTGCATGATGGTGGGGGTTGGGTGGTCGGTGATTGAATGGTATGAGGACGGACGAGACTGTCTGGGGGTCGTCACTGGTGCAGGATATCAACCCAGCGCAGTCAGGGCGGCCCTGGACATGGCGAAGGGGTTGAATGTGGAGTTGGGCCTGTCGGTGAGAAGGGTGACGTGAGGTCGCAGCTGAGGTGGAGGTGTGGACCAGACCGCCCACGCATCCATCGTCCGAGAGTGGAGAGCCGTGAGCAGCAGCAGGGTACACACTGCATCCCTACCTACCCTGCCTTAGACTACTTACATACTGTTCACGTACTCCATATCTACATCTCAGCCGCCGTCAAGGACCACTACAGCACCTCATCCATACACCAAAGTTGTCCCAGTATCTGATGCTGTGCTGTGATCCCCATGATCCATGACCGCCCGCGCCCAGACGTCGTGACCTTCCAGCTGTAGATCTACCCCGCAGAGCACCCCTACGTACCTTACTGTAGGTAGGTACACAGTAACAACCTTGAGAATAGAACCCAGCGACATCGAATGCCATAGGACTACAAGTATCTCAAATCGATCCCCTATATCAGACAGTCAAGTAACATCATCCGGCACATGCACCACATTAAAATTCTCCGCCTTACAGCAGGTATGATGTCTTAGACCGTGGTCGCGTGCTCTCATCATTACCCTGGCCGCGTGATTGCGTGCATCCACGTGCATTCGATGTTGTTCAGCCAAGCAGCTACCTGTGTGAATTATCCCACTCTTGTGTCGAGATGCCGCCATCAGACTCGTCTAGTAGGTACAGAGCAGCAGTCCTACTCGGCCACTATCACTTCGGGGCACTGCAAGGCATGGCATAATTGCAATGATCAGCTAGCGATTGGAAAAACAAGTGGTAAACAACGTGCTTTGGAATTTGTTACAGCAGGGACGCAACATTCTGTCATCGGCAAATCATTGCGCAAACGTGTCCCACTTCCAGAACGCCGACCATGAATACAGAAAAGTGACGATCGCAACATCAGATTTCCCAATACCCAGAAAAGCAGCCATTGTACAGTCCCAAGACATCATGTCGAATCGTGCCGTCGGTGTGAAGTGGTGGTACGCTCTGACAATCCGCGCAATCGCATCATCTTGCTTATGCAAGTATTACTTCGTCTGATCTCGAGGCAACGACTCCTCTAGAAGGTGACCTTCTTGCCAGAGAAGTCGCCGAAGCCACCACGGTTGGTGGTAGCACCGCCACGGCCTCCACGGCCACCACGGTCACCAAAGCCGCCGCGACCACGACCTCCACCACGGCCGCCACGGTCACCGAACCCACCACGTCCACCGCCACGTCCGCCACCGAAGCCACGTCCTCCGCCACGGCCACCACGGTCGCCGAAGCCACCACGTCCACCACCGCTGCCGTTGTCGGCACGCTCACCAGCATAGTCGAGACGGATGGGACGTCCAGCAATCTCGGCACCCATGAGAGCTTCGAAAGCAGACTTGGCTTCGTCAATGGAGCTCATCTCCACGTAGCCGAAACCCTTGGCAGCACCGGTTTCGCGGTCAGTAGGGAGACGAACACCCTTGATGGTGCCGTGCTCCTGGAAGTATTCGGTGATGACCGACTCGTCGGCATCGAAGCTGAGGTTGCCGACCCAGAGAGTGGCGCTGGGCTCCTTAGGGGCGTCACCGAACCTGTTGGCACGCTCGCCAGCGCGTTGCTGGGGAGTGAAACCATCGGCCTTGGGCTCGCGGGGCTTGCTGAAGTCGATGCGGATAGCGCGGCCATCCACATCTGCGCCAGTCTTCTGCTGAAGTGCGGTGACGGCGTTGGCGACATCGGAGAACTCGACGTAGCCGAAGCCCTTGCTCCGGCCAGAGTCACGGTCGGTGATGATGCGCACGCCAGAGAGCTCGCCAAACTCCTCGAACTCACGGGTGAGCCAGTCCTCGTCAACGTTCCAGCTGAGGTTGCCGACGAACAGGTTGGCAGTGGGGTCCTTCATCTCACCCTCGACCTCGATCTTCTCGATCTTGGACTTCTTGGGAGTGGCAGCAATCTCGGTCTCGGCCTTGCGCTTCTTGCTCGCAGGCTCTGGCTTCTCCTCCTCCTCGTCCTCCGAGTCGTCCGAGTCATCTGAATCATCCTCATCCGAGTCATCCTACATGCAAGTCAGTACGAAGTTCGATGGACGCAAGCCAGATAGGCATCTTACATCAGCAGCAGCAGCTCCATTGGTCGTGGCTGGGACAGCTTCCTCATCGTCGTCGGAGCTCTCATCGTCGTCGGAGTCGTCATCAGCAGCAGCCTTGGCGGTACCATTGGTAGCACCGTTGACCTTGCCGTTAGCCTTGGGTGCAGGCTCGTCGTCGCTCTCTGAGTCGTCTGAGTCATCAGAGTCGGAGTCGACAGGGGCTTTGGCAGCGCCGTTGGTTTTGGCAGCGGGCTTGGCCTCGACCTCGCTGTCGCTCTCCTCGCTCTCATCCTCACTGTCATCCTCCTCTTCCTCACTGCTGGATGGCTCCGGAGTGGGCTCCTTCTTCTTGTTCTTCTTGCTGACCTTGTCGGCAGCCTTCTTTGCAAGCTCTTTCGAGGCCTTCTTGGGGTCCTCCTTGGAGACACGTCCAGCCTTGACGGTCTCAATCGGCTTGCTGGCCTTGGGCGCAGCGGCCTTGCTTCCCTTGTCCTTTGCCATTATGCTGAAGACCTGTGACAATAATTTTCTGCGTGAAGTATCAGTGATGCAAGTCCCACAAGTATGCAAATGTAAAAGCTTCAGCAGCCCTCGTCGTCTCAAACACCCAGCAAGCAAAGGAACGCAAGCGCTCTAGCCCAGCAATAGCAACAGCAGCAACAGCCCACAAGCAACGACGATGAACGTCGTGCAAAGCCCTCAATAGTAGCCAACAGAAAGTCTTCCGAAGGAAGAACTCGTCAAAGCCCTCGAGGAGACCCACGCAAGGTGGAAGTCTCGTGCCCACAGCAATATGCCCACTGCTCGCGCAGATGTGATGAATGTCAGGGCAGTGCGTTCCCGCAAAGAGAAGCCGAGACAGATCAGACTGCGCGATGCTTTACGCAACACTTTGATGCGCCACTCCACAAAACTGAGGGCGGCGACAGCAAGTGGTTTGCCCAACGAGATAGCCCAGCAGAAGTAGTCAAAGCCCACAAAGCCAACGATTGCTCGTTCACAGCGAGGTGAAGAGGATGAAGAGCCAACGAACCAAAAAGTATAGATGCACCGGTGAGTGCTTTGCGTTTTCGGTCTCAAACCCCACAGGTGAAGAGATGATGTGTAGTAGCGTGTGGCGATGTCTGTTGCAATGGATCGCGATTAAGGTGCGATACTTGAAAGATATTGCGGATGATCAGAAGAAAGAGTCGGCGGCTTGAAGAGCTTGAGCAGCTGTGTTATATGCGACATGGGAACTTTTTTTCTGCCGCTTGACGCTAGTGGCTGGATTAGAGTTTTCCGAAATCTTGGCAAAGCTAGATCTCACGGGCGGTGAAGAGCTTCTGTAGTCGGAAGTGATGAGCCGAGCATGATGGGACCCTGTCGTCTTCTCGTCATCGATCAAGAATTTTAATGCAGCGTTACAGTACCTGGGTAGTCGGTAGTATTGGCGCAGACTGCCCTCGTGTCATTATGGATCGGTTGAAAGTACTGCTTGTAAACCTCTCATTGCTGGGTACTATACTGAGAGTAGAGCATCCTGCATGCTACCAGTATTTGAACTTCCTTGAGTGGCATTCATTCCATCATGACACTACTTGGAAGCTTCAATACATTAGGCTGGTTTGTTCGACCAGGGGATATATATCTTGCATTCCCGGCCCATAGAATCCTGGTCTTCAGCACACGCATTGACATCGGCAAGACGCAAGGGTGAACAGAATAACACAAGAAGACCTTGGCTATTTGTGATGGAGACATCTACCTCATCCGCCATTCACTCAGTCATGCTTCTGCATTCCGGGCGCGAACCAGGCTTTGCAAGACTGGAGCTGAAGCCATGCTGATCGCTGGCTACGAGCAGTCTATCAAACAACTGCTTTCATATGCGAGCTCATGACCCTCGCATTTGAATGACCACCTCTTCCTCGGCGTCGAGCCATTTCAAGCCCAACAGCCGGACCTTACTCATGCTGATGGAGTACAAGAGAAGGTAGATGTGACGAACGACCTCACCCCAGCAAAAGACCCGGACGATGCCAAGGCAGGCATTGTCATGAGCCATCAAGTCCGAGCGATCCCGGGTACACCACACACCCCAGCCACATGAGCCGCCTCCGATGTACTCCTGCAACTTTCCCCAGAAGCTGACCTGTGCATCTGCGTTCCAAGATCCTAAGTCGACAAGCCAATGACCACGCTCCCATATCCGTACATCGCGCGATACGGATACAGGCTTGTACGCCCGTGCCACTTCAAGTCCCGCTAGAGAGTCCAAAAGCGGAGTGACATGTGTAGTAAATCTGTCGACCGATACTGTAGGTTCAGGTGGTCGTATCCATAACGGCAGGCTTCCAAATCTGGATAAAGAGCCCTCATTTATGTTAGACTGTGATAGCTCAGGCTGTACTCCATCTGCGTCCCTTCGTGGACCAACGCGATCAGCGAAGCGTGTCTTCGGATTGGGACTTGTGCTCTTGTCAGAGGCAGGGCTTCGGTGTGGTTGTTCTGGACCGAACGGAATCAAGAGATCACGTTTTTCTGTTGATCGATCAAGCGGGTCCGACGGGTGCTTGGTATGCAGGATCTGAGGAGAACTTCTGGGTCGAGCTGCTAGTAGCAGTCGATCAGTATCACCGGAGTGCAGGCCCGGATCACTCGTCGAGCGTTGCGATGCATGCCGTCTATGCCCAGAGCTTCCGGAGGCAACATTGCTCAGTGAGTATGACGAGGGCAGCTCCGAGGTTATCCCATGTGAATCATGCGACTCACTGTGTCGATTTTGACCGGAGTTGTGTGCATTGAACACAGGCGGACTACCAAGCAAGCCAAGACCAACCTTGCTCTGCTCTTCACTCGCATGATCTGGACCGTCGCTTCGTCGAGACGTGCTCGGCGTCGCGGCGTTTCGCTCGATCCGACGCTTTTTCTTGGATCCATCCAGTATCGGTGTCTTCATATACGAAGATTGTGAGTCTGCAAGATCTGTACCGGACAGGTCATGATGCTCCGAGTTCAATATAGGTCGAGTTGCTGCTACAGGAGAACGTTTCGGTACACGCCCAGCGGGCGCTCTACTGGTCTTAACAGGCTGCGACCAACTGACAACCTGACTCTCAAGTGCGGTATATGCTAGCTGAGTGTCTTCGACGAACGTAGTCGAATCGTAGGTTACAATTGTATCATCGGGGTCTGTATTCATGATCCGACTACTGGCCACACGTTGAGCCGTAGTGCCTGTGACACCTTCAGCACCAGTCTTGATCTGCCAGACAGTCGAGGCATGCCATCGCGCCTGATGATACGATTCTGCTTGCGCACAATATCCATCATCGTCTGCGCGTGAAGTTGAGGCTCCGGTATGCACAAGAAGCTCAATCTTGTTGATCATGCCGCCTCCTCGCGAAAGTGAGCATCTCGTACAGCATGATGAGTGTCTAATGACATTTGCGATGCCAACTTTGCGACTGTCCACAGATCCTCATGCAGTGTTCTATGATGGAGCTCGTGGACGTGAAGTCGCAGACGCGTCGTAGCCCAGCCAATCGCCACACCTTCTCTTTCTGCTGATTTCGACATCCCACCTTCGACACGCCAAGACCAAAAGTTCGAACATATCGTTAGTGGGGATGTGAGTTCGTAGACTGTGACCTGACAACACACCCAAAATGGCACCAGCTTCGCTTCTCGATTTGATCGAGTCTCTCCCATCGGAGGAGTCATGGGGCCCTCCAACTACCACGGAGACGACGCTGAATGGCGTCCCTTATGCGCCGTTCTCAAAGGGCGACAAGCTCGGTCGCATGGCAGACTGGACAGCTGAAGGAAAAGAACGGGAAGGTCGTGGTGGGCGCCAACAGTACAACCAACGGTACCGCGATCAGATCTATGGAGCTGGACCTGGTGGCCTACAGACGGTGTTCAGTCTTGAGCAGCAGAATGAGGACAGTAGCTTCTCTATCGTAGATCGCTCGCAGACTTCCACTCGCGGACGTGGTTTCGGTGGCAGAGGCACTGTTTTCCGTGGAAGAGGCCAGCGAGGTGCCCAAGGCGCCCAGCGTGGTGGCGGAAGAGGCACATTCCAACGTGTGGGCGGAAGAGGCGGACAACAACAATATGACAACCGCGGCGGCCGTGGTGGCGGACGTGGTGGCAGGAGGTTCGGCTGGAAAGACTACGATAAGCCGCAGCGCAACCGTGAAGCCTCTGTGCAGCCGAAGGACTCGTGGCGACTCCTGGAAGAGATCGATTTTAACCGTCTCTCCAAGCTCAATCTCGATACAGGTGAAGGTGAGGACCTCGACGACTACGGTTTCCTGTACTACTACGACCGCGTTTACGATAGACAACCCGGTGCAACGACCAGTACCAAGAAGCTCACCGTACTGGACCGCGCTGCATACAACGTCACTACATCCTCAGACCCGGTCATTCAGGAGTTGGCTGAGAAGGATGAAGCGTCCATCTTCGCCACAGACAACATTCTGTCAATGCTTATGTGTGCACCGCGCAGTGTGTACAGTTGGGACATCGTGATACTGAAGCAGGGTGACAAGATCTACATCGACAAGCGGGAAGGCTCATCATTGGACATGGTGACCGTTAACGAGAATGCCGCGGATGCACCTCTCGAGATCAGCGAAGGTAACAAGGACCAGATCAACAGCCCTGGAGCTCTCAAGGAAGAGGCTACGCATATCAACAACATCTTCCCATCACAGGTCGTGCTTGAAAGCGATAGCAGCAAATACGACATGCGCAACCAACATCCTTTCTATGATCCGGCCACAGAGACTGATCCGCCAGCCTCGAAAGCCTACAAATACAGGCGCTTTGACTTGTCGCTGGAAGCTGATGCTGAGCCTCTACATCTCATTGTACGAACTGAATTGGACGCCGTGGTGAAGAACAACATCAGCGGCGAGGATCAGATGCTGACCATCAAGGCACTTAACGAATTCGACAACAAGGCACAAGGCTCTGGCGGTGCGCTCGACTGGAGGGCGAAGCTCGCCACCCAACGTGGTGCAGTCGTAGCAACGGAGATGAAGAACAACTCTTGCAAGCTGGCTCGATGGACTGTGCAATCGATCCTGGCCAAGGCAGATTTGATGAAGCTCGGTTTCGTGTCTCGTGCAAACCCCAAGTCAACAGCAGACCATGTCATTCTTGGCGTGCTTGGCTACAAACCTCGTGAGGTATGTTTTGGAATCTACCTTTCGCTGATGTCGTTGACTTCATACTAACAAATCTCTAGTTTGCCTCTCAAATGAACTTGAACCTCAACAACGGATGGGCTATCGTGCGCACTTTTGTCGATATGGTCATGCGCGAAGAGGATGGTAAATACGTCCTCGTGAAGGACCCCAACAAGCCTACGATCCGTTTGTACCAAGTGCCAAAAGACACTTTTGAAGAAGATGAGAACGAAGATGGTGGTTACTCTGGTGTGCAGGAGGATGGTGCTGAAGAGTAGAGAACGCGCATAGAACCGGCATACGTGATGCAAACATATCAAATCTTGCGGCGGTCAGCCTCGGTGTTGCAGCTGTTTTGTGCGGTTTTCTCTGTTCCTTTGCCATGCTGAAAGCATGCTGCGCTGCTACCCCTTGTCCCCGGACATAGTTTGGGCTGTTGAGACTCGTGCAACATGAAAGATTGAAAGAAGATGGTAATACCAAAAAAATACTATATTCTTACAGCATGAGACATGGCTACAGTGACATATCTTATCGTGATTGAAACCGGAATCTACACAATCGTAGTCTTTGCCCTCAAAACCCCCCTGACTTTAGTATGATGGCAGGCTTCATATCCCTGTGCCGCTTCAAGCGTTACTTCTACATCCTCAAACAACACAAGATCCATAAAATTCTCCTTGCTGAAAAAGAACTCCAAATGTAGCAAAATCGTGGGTATCGTGCACACGCAAAGATCATCAATGTCTACTCCTTAGCGAGAAGATCCTAGACATTCTCGTCTGCTCCGTCGACGTGGTGCCAATGGTGCCGCTCGTGCTGAAACTGTCGTGCCGATGGGACCAGGATTCTTGCTTGGGACTTGTAGGGACCTTCATCATCTTCAGCTTCGGATAGTCCTTCCAGCGTGCGGGAGTCTTGTTGCCGATGAAGGTCGCTTGGTGCTCGAGCAGGAGATCGACCATCTCGTTGCGGCGCGCGTTGTACGGCTTCGAGGCGGCGAAGTACAACGGCGAGCGTTCTTGCTCGTCGCCGGCGTTGACGTCAAGCGCGGTCCGGGGGTGCTCGAGGAGGATGCGGGCTTGAGTGAGATCTTCTCGCTCGACGCAGTAGTGGAGAGCCGTCTTGCCCGCGCGATCTACGGCATCTCGTAGGTCTGGAGCGATGTTGAGGATGAGGCTGGTAACCTCGGGTCGGGGCCGGTGGATGGCGTGGTGAAGGATGGACCATTCGTCGACGTTCTTGGTGAGCATGTCAGCATCGTTGTCGGCAAGATACTCAATGACAATGGTCTGGCCTTCCCGCACGGCTTCAGCAAGAGCTGTGTCACCACGACGGTCCTTAGCTTCAATGTCGGCATCATGTTCGAGAAGGCACTTGGCCATAGCATGCAGGCCTCTGGCCGCGGCGATGTGGAGGGCAGTCCTTTTATTGATGTTGGTATAGTCGACATCGCCACCGACTGTAGGGTCGAGCAGTTTGTGCACAGTAGGCTCGTCTGATTGTTCGACAGCATGCATCAACGGGGATCTGCCAGACTTCGACAGGCGATTGACATTGATTTCTCCAGCACTTAACAATGATTGGACTTCAACTGTATCTCGCTTGGTGATCGTGCGTATCAGGGTGTAGAACGGGTCTTCTACAAGCTCAGTCTCTTCGTCTGTGTGGTGCGATCTAGGTTGTGTAGTCGATAACCTCCTGAGACTTTCAGCGGAGCTCACTGGAACTTCTGACAACCGCCTCTTCATATCGTTAGCCTCGACGGTCATCCCACTCTGCTCAAGAATGCTAATTAGCAGATTCATACAGGACTCGTGCTCAACGGCCAGCTTTGACGTCTCGGGGATACCACCAGAGTTCAGAAGAGTGAAGCGCTTGTTGAATGCTAGTCGAGCATATCGTAGTGCGTTCTTCAAGTATTCCACATTACCGCTTGATGCGCCGTCGATCTCGCTAGTATACCATTCAAAGTATGTCCAGCCTAGCAGTTGATACTGTCGAGCCAAGATCGACTCAGCATCTCGATTGTCGCCGGCACCGTTATTCGATAGGTTCATGATCAACGATGCGGCTCCTGCCCATTTCCCTTGCTTTACGTACAAGAACGCCATTTCCTCTTGTAATTTGACACGATCCGTAAACAACACCCCATAGTGTCTTTCACGCAGTTCAGAATCTTGAATTGCTCGATAAAGGTTGATCTCAGCTTGATTGTAATGTTCGGCTTGCTTCTCTGCTTGTGCTCGATCGATGAACCCGTGAATATGTTCATCCAATACCACACGTGGCCACGGCTCACCAAGATCCTCCCCCAATTGGTGTACGTCTGGGATATTCTGTTGCACCATGCTGTTCTCGCGCGTCGGCTTGGTCGTTTTCGATGCTGCGACTCTGGAGTCTAGACTGTCAAGATCTAAAATCACTTTATCGTGATACCTGATTGATCTCTGATCAGGCGTTGCGCATGAGGTATATTCAGTGTACACCTCATGCACTTCCTCGGCGGTCCGCAGACACGAGGACAGATTCTCGATCGCTGCTTCGACTTCGGTGTCGTGATCGAGAGAATCAACATCGTTTGTGGCGACCATCGTTGGCTGTACGAGTTTACGTGCCAGTTTAGCTCGCACGGAGTTCTTCTGTCGAATTTGTGATTCCAACTGCTCGAGACGCTCTAGTAGGGTCGCTTGATTGGTGTCAATGGAGGACTGAATACGGGCTTCGTTGAAAAGTTGTATAACAGCCAGCCCGGCCTGCAATGTGCTGATGCGCGTTTCGAGTACATCTCGTTGGCTTGCAATCTTAGGGTGTTGCCACGCAACCCTGAGCCTTCTGACCATATTTCTGATGAACTCTCCCGATTCTTCTCCAGCTTGGAACCCTCCTACGTCTTTCTCCATCTTGAGCAAGAAAACCTTACAGCCTTCGACCGCGACCAGCATGCTGGCAACGATCGTTTCGTCATGATCGCCATCACTTTCGAGCAACCATCGAGCCTCTGTACCACTTTGTTGTTTCAAAACTTGCTCGATACCCTTGAGAACCGCTCGCAGCCTTTGTAGCTGCTCCCAGAGCCCCAATGCCAAGCTGTCAGCGTCCTTGACCTTCTTGACAAAAACACTCGCGGCATATGCCACTTTGATAAGATCACACACAGCAGCGATCGTTTGAAGTTCTGCCATTGTCTTCGCCAATGTCCATTATCCTGAATAGGCGAAGCAGACACAGCGGCGCAGCAATATCCGAAGATCTCTCGTGGACATCTTGAAGGGGTGAGGGATGGGGCATCCAGCGTTTCCTTTGCACAGCCCATTAGAAGGCATGATTCTTGTGTGCCGCACACTCGACTGCGCCACAGACAAGGCGGCCCCTCGATCAGGCCCGTGAAGGCTGGCATGATACATGTACATGTACGTAAGGACATGTAGGTTAGAGTGTATACCTCTGCAGGTATTCAAGTACCATTCCGCGTTTCCCCGCGGGCACCCCAGATATGTCACACTGCACGCTCGATCAGCCTTGTTGGTACCACTGCAGGTTTGCAACACATATCTGTCCTGGTCAGCACAATGAATCCGCCTCTTACAGTGGCCTCAGTCGACAGAAGGGCTTAGATAGATGCGCGTCACAATAGACATGAGGAGGTTGGCTTGTCCTAACATTCCAATGTAAGCGCAGCCGCCAACGGACACATCTGCTGCCCAGGACAGTGCATGTATATGTGCGGAGACAGTGCTTGCAGGTTTCGACTGGTTGGTAGGCCAACATCCCGTCTGCTGCAAGACCAGGAATGTACGCGACCTGCTAGTGGCTCTGTAGGATCCGTATGCATCGACATGGAAGGACCAGGCAATGCCAAGGGCAAAATCAATAGAGTACTTGGCGGAACCTCGAAGTGGTGTGTCGAGTCTTGCTACCCTTGCGTTTCTCTTGAGCATTCTAGCCTAGTGATGCAAGCGACACAGGTACTTGGGCGCAGACCTGTGATCTGGTACCCTGGACGAGGCTATGCTTTTGTGCTGTCAAGATGCCTAGGAAGTTGGACTGTTCTGAATGTATATATATGCGTACTGAGGCTATGTGCAAGGCGCAAAAGCTGGCTGCAATTATCCTGCATTTAATCAAGGCCTGGCCGAAGAGAACATGAGAAAGACATCCAGCTTCGAGGGCGTATGACTCAGAGTGAGCAGCTATGGACACTCAAGAGCATCGAGAGATCACTGGTAGCGATGGCCAATCCCAGCATGATACAAGTTCCATGTTGGAGGTGCCTGATAATGTGTTTGACGCGAACGACGGGGGCCTGTAAGTGATCTGGTGTCCTTAGCAGCTTGATCACTCTACTGACCCGCAAAACAGTGTCGACAGCCCGTTGATGCATCTGCAACCCGATCAGATTGAGCAGCTAGTGCACAATTTCGTGGTTGAATATGACTTGAAAGTGCACTTTTCCACGTTCTTGAAGGTTGCTGCATGAAGCCAAGGCGAGACAATATGCCATGCTGACTGCGAACAGGCAGGGATGATCCTGAGAGATCCGGAAGCATGGAGAGCGGTCCCTGAATTGACACCAGAAGAAAAGCTTGCACTTGAGACCGAGAACAGCAAGTCCTTCTGGAAGCAGCCCAAATTCCTACGAGTGACCATTATGACACTATGCGTGGCCGCTGTCGTGCAAGGATGGAACCAGACCGGCACCAATGGCGCCAACTTGAACTGGCCGCAGCAACTCGGTCTCAATCACCTCTCTGGGTGTGATCCAACTGGAAGTGATGCATGGATATTTTCGATTGTCAACGCCGCAACCTACTTTGCAGCAGCGCTTGTTGGATGTTGGCTCTCAGATCCACTAAACGAATACTTCTTCGGCCGACGATCCGCTATCTGCGTCTCCGCTCTGATCATTCTGGCTGCAGTTATCGGCGGCGCCTGTTCGCGGACCTGGCAGGAGCTCCTCGCTTGCAGAGTGATTCTTGGTATTGGAATGGGCAGCAAGGCTTCCGTGACTCCTGTATTTGCTGCAGAGATTTCACCAGGACATCTGCGTGGCTCCCTGGTAATGAATTGGCAGCTCTTCGATGCCGTTGGCATATTCCTAGGATACACAGCCAATGTGATCGTCGCCGGTGTTGGGAAAACGGCATGGAGATGGCAGATCGCATCGTCTGTGCTCCCAACTATTGTGTTGCTCAGCTTGATTTGGGTTTGTCCTGAATCGCCGCGGTTCCTGATGAAGAAAGGACATTACCAAGCAGCGTACCAGAGTCTGTTGCTGCTTCGCCACCACCCGATATTGGCTGCAAAAGAGCTCTTCTATGTGCACTGTCAGATGGAAGTAGAGAATCGTTTCTTAGCCCGCAGTCATGGCGAAGACATCGAAGCAAGTCTGCAAACGAGATCTCAACGACGCAACATGCCGAGTCGAAGCAGGACCGACCATAGAACCCCTAAAGTTCGTCAAAAAGGAGCCGAGAGATCCGACTCAAATGGCGAGATGCATCATCACCAACCACGGCGCCCAACGAATTATTGGCAGAAGCTCTATCAACTTTTCATGGTCAAGCGTAATCGGCGTGCGTTGGTTGCTGCTGTCGTGTGTATGGTATCGCAACAGCTTTGCGGGGTGAATGCGTTGAGTTTCTACTCGTCCACACTTTTCTGCGCAGCAAATGACCGCCCAACGACCAAGCCGTCTACTGATGGATCTCTAACACCACTACTGCTTAGCTGGGGGATCGGCCTGACCAACGCGCTATTTGCGCTACCGGCTTATTTCTTCATCGATCGCAAGGGCCGTCGGTGGCTGCTGTTGGTGACGATCCCATTCATGGCTATGAGTATGCTCGCCGCAGGTCTGAGCTTTCTCATACCGTCTACAAGCGATGCTCATGCGTCTGTCATCGGCATGTTTACATACATCTTTATGATCTTCTACTCGCCAGGAATGGGCCCTGTCCCGTTCACTCTGTCGGCGGAAGTGTTTCCTTTGGAGTCTCGAGTCGTTGGCATGTCATTCGCGGTGTTCACCAATCTCTTCGGGTGTGGACTTCTTGCACTCTGCGTGCCGATCATCACAGCCGAGATTGGGCATGCAGGTCTGCTCGGCATCTTTGCTGGGCTGAACGTGGTTGCATTCTTCCTAGTCTTCTTCTTTGTTCGAGAGACAGCTGGCGCTGCCGTTGGAAGCAGTGTCAGCAGTGTGCTCTCGGTGAGCTTGGAGGAGTTGAATTATCTGTTTGGAGTTTCGACGCGCCAACATATCAAGTACCAAGTCAGCACGGTCGTGCCGTGGGCATGGAGATACTATGTCCGGAGAGAGAAAGATATGCCAGATGAACCGGACAAGCTGTATACCTGGTATTCTACGAAAGAGCAGCAGGAAGCTCATGCGAACACGAAAGTTCAGTGATGATCAGCTCTTCGATGCGTCTTGCAATCTTGATTCATGGTTCACATGGTCTTGTAGCGCGGCCGAATTCAGTCGTCTTCGCTTATGCGCGTCAACTCGGCTCCCGATGTCAGACAGCTATGCTTTGCTAACGTGATGATATGCAATGCAACTCTCTTCGCTGCCGGATCATGCTAGACCGTTTGAGTATCCTCAGTCTTCGGCATGTTGTGCACCATCCGCAATAAATTACGCATGAGAATAGCAATCGTGGTCTTTCCGATGGCAGGTACATAAATGCTGGCCTTTTCTTTGATATCATCCTTGAAATTCTGTTCAGACCGTTAGTAAAAGCCTTGCCAGCCAAAGTCCGACGCATGCTCTGCATCACAAACCTTCTGACTGCTGAAATTTATACAGACCACACCGTCTCGAAGAAGCTCGGTTGGGATCTTATATGACTCGCCAGGTACACCACTGATGACAACCTCACTGATGGGTAGACATTGCTCTAAACCCCAACCATCCATGTCTTTCACTTCATGTCTTTGCTTCTTCAATCCCTTACCACGACTGAACTGCTGCACACCAGATATGTCGACGCTATAGACTTCTGCGCCATCGTTCGCAAGCAATGCAGCAAGTGGTCTTCCCACTACTTCGCTTCTGTTGATGACAGTAATTCGTCGCCCGTACAATCGTCTCCCATAATCCAGGATTGAGTTGTAAATTTGCAGATGCTCAAGGATCTTGAGCACGGCTAAGGGCGTACAAGGTAGAATGGATTTGCGAGAATTGGTTGGTGGGTCCAGAAACCGAATGTTCTGATACATGTTGCTGATGAGCTGGGGCGATAGACCTTCAACATCCTTGAACATGCTGACAGTCCATTGTAGCGTTTGATCTCGTCGTGAGTCGAAGACAGGATAGTATACAATGATTCCGTCCACGCCATCGTCCGCGTTAGCATGTCGAACGGCATCTTCAAGATCTTCCTTATCAACCTCACGTAGGGTGAAATCAAAGCCGCTGTGACTGTATTAGTACAACTACAATAGAATTGTTTTGTCTACAACTAAAGTGCTTCGTTGACCTTAGAATCTACTTACTTATCACGACAGGTCTTCGCTGTCCAGTCTGCGTACATACGAGCGGCTGGATCGTCGTTTGCCAGAAAACCATGCAGCCGTGGGGCACGGCCAAGGTCTTTCAAATCATCTTGAACTTCCGCTAGCAACTTCTTTGCAATGGCACCCGCAAGAACAGTTTTGCAGGCGGCGTTAGCCATTATTGAGACTCTAGTGCGAGAAGCCGAAGTGTAGTCATCCAGCGAGCTCCAGCCAGTATACCAATTCGTTAATTCTTCGTGGAAGCAAGTTCTGACGCGATATGCTGGAACTTTTTTCGAGTCAAAGCCAGCGAATAAGCATGATTAAGGTTTCGATGGCGTACCACGGGCCGCTCACACCGTTCGCCAATCATTACTTCAGCAATGACGACTTACTGAAAAACACGATTCTTCCGACACAACTGTACAAACATAGATCTTCTGCCAAGGAAAATGAGGACATGTCAGACATTCAACTTTACCTCATCGAGGTAGACAAGAACAAAGTCGAAGCCAAGCAAATCGCGGCTCAAAGTGCGGCACGACTGGAATCGAGGCAACTCAAGTTGATCGACTTGATAACGAGTCTTGAGGAATACATCAACAACAAGGAAGATGCAGCTCAAAGAGGCAAGACAGTCGCATACCTGGCGGACGTCCTGTCCTCTTTACCTGCGAGGGTGCTGTCTGTGCAAGAAAGACGCTTGCTTGTTACGTTCATTCTTGGTCGATTAGAGGGAGATACCGCCGGCATCGATGCATCTGCTAGAGCTCTTATTGCCCTTGAAGGATTAGGCAAATGGGACTCGGAGACGGCCCAAAGTGTCATGCGGACATTTATTCAACACTCCAATCCACTCCGACAGTTCAAGTTACAGACGGAAAGGTATCCAGTGGCTCAGCTGATTGACCTGTTGATGGCAAAGTATCGTGATGCCATCCGTCAAATTCACCAAGACGACCGAACATTTCTTGAACGATTCATTGTCTACTTTGAAGGAGAAAAAGACCCTAGGAATCTCATGATCGTGTTCTCCCTTTTGCGGGTACCCATGACAGAATGGGACATCCATGCCACTGCCCAAGACATGTTCGAAGCTGTGTTCAACTATTTCCCAATCACTTTCAAACCTCCGCCAGATGATCCCTACGGAATCACAGCGCAAGATCTGAAAGATCGATTACGAGACTGTATCGCTTCGAATTCCGACTTTGCACCTTACGCTTTCCCTCAATTGTTGGACAAGCTAGATTCAACGTCCATGAATACCAAGAGAGATGTCATCCAAGCTATGCAGGCATGCGTGACAGGATATGGGCCAACTACTATCAATCTCTACTCGGTGACGTTGTGGGACGCCCTGAAGTTTGAGATCCTGAGCGTGCAGGAAGAAGATCTTGCAGAGGGGTCCTTGAAAGCGCTGGCACTCATTGCAGCGACCTTCAGTCATATTACTGGAGACGGTCAACTCAATGCTTACCTGCGGCCGATCATAAAAGAATGCAACGAACACCTTGAGGATGCCCCTACCAAACAGTCTCAGGCTGCAGGTCGAATCTTGCATGCGATAGCGTCAGCCTCACCACTAGCAGCTGACAAAATCGTGAAAGGAGTGTTACCTGTGCTTTTTGCTCTGTTCAAAGGCTCTGAGTCTATTTCAAAAAGGCGTGGGTTGCTCGAAGTTTTCAACCAGATAATCAAAGCCTTCACCGAGCTCGGCGTGATGTTCCCAGCACTCAATATCGAAACCCTACAAGCTTTCGGCAGCGACGCATTGGAAGCAATGTTGCGTGCCCTGATCAATGCACCAAAAGCAGAGGTTTCGTTCCGATTAACATCACTTGATGGGTTGGCACAATTGACTAGCATCAGCGGAGTACTATCAGAAAGCGAGACCCACCGAGCAGTCGATGCTATTGTTGATGTGATACTCAATGAGCACACCGAGGGTCATGGAGATATCAGATCGCATGCTATCCACAGATTGACAAGTATAGCGCACGCGGTCCCCGAGGTTGTCCGTGATCGATGCATCCCAGCCTTCATGGCGGTCCTTCCGGACACGCCATCAGACCGATTCATGCAGGGCCCCGTGCTTGAGGCATTCGCGGAATTGAGTAAGGAGCAACAGATCTTTGACACCGTTGTTCTCCGGCTGAAGAACAAACTCATTTCCGCCACACATCAGCAAGCGTCGATCTCGTACCAGGAGGACCTACTACTTGCTTTGTTGTACTGCTTCGTCTTTGGATCTCCGAAGCTTGAGAATGGGACAATCCGTAGCGAGTACTATACTGAATATGCCGAGCCTCTCTTGACACGAGTCAGAGAACTCATGGCTTCTGCGAACTCTCAGTACATGTTGGAAGTAATCGGGAGGATATGTAACATTCTATTGCGGGACCAAGGCACCCATTTCCAGAGCACGATTTACCACAAGAATTCAAAATGGATGACAGGAAGTCAGAATGAGCCGGATTCACATGACATCTCTGCATTTGCCCTGTGGTACTATGCAGCACTGAGGCCTGAAGTGGTTGATGCTGACGACATTGTTACCATCTTACGCTCACAAGCTGTGATAGCACTCCAGAGTCGAAACAAAGACCACGATGTGACACCAGCCCTGCGTCTTACATCGCTGGTGGTGAATAAGTTCATTAATCCCAAAACAATGCAAGCTGTTCTGGAAGCTTGCAACATTGAGGTCGAGGCTTTGCTCGCTACACGGATCGAAAGCCCGCAAGCTGTCGATCTTTCGTTCGCAATTGTGAAAGCTCTCATTCTGCAAGGGAAGTCCGGTGCTCTCGCTACCAAATATCTGGCCATGCTCATCAGTCTGCTCGGTACAGCAGACAAACCCGTTGCTCGTTGTTTCGCTGTCCTTCTTGACCTCGATGTGGTCCTGAACAAACAAAATCATTGTCTTATTGACAGACTTCACAAACAGAAGATCTTCCATCAAACCGTACCGTCATTGACGGAGTCGATTCGAACCGCCGAAGCTGCCATCAAAGCGAACTATCTCCTGGCACTTTCCGGTATTCTGGCTTCCATTCCGTATGCAATCATGGAGACCCACCTGGCGTCAATGGTGCCACCGTTACTTCAGACTCTTGAACTCCCTCCTTCGGAAGCTGAGGCCAAAACATCCACGTTGACCATATTTGAGTCCATCCTCATGCATGATCCAAAGGTCGTGGAAGAGCATACTGCATCCCTCGTGACAAGGCTTCTCAATTGTACTATGACAGCCGACCAGTCGAACCCACCAGATGTAAGACGGCAGGCACTCCAGTGCCTTCTCTTGCTTCCGCGGCAACTGAAGAGAGAGAGCGTAGTCCCGTTCCGAAGACAAGTCGCTAAGAGGCTGCAGACCTGCCTTGATGATGCCAAACGGAGTGTTAGAACTGAGGCGGTCAAATGTAGGACTGCATGGTTGGGCCTGGACGAAGGTGTGGATGAAGAAGACTAGGCTCAGCAAGAGATGATGATCATGAAGTTCACTGGATACTTACGCAGATAACTCAAATTAAGATGATACGCACGATGATCCACCACCACATTTTTCACGTGTGAAGTTTTGAAGACAATCAAACCCGAATTCTTGATGGAAAGTTGAAACCTTGAATAGGATTCTGTCGGTGTAGACTCACGTTGGTGCTTCTCGCCATTGTAAAGTCCAGATGTTCAGATCAGGGAAGTGCCTAAATATGGGAACCACCTGGACTTCATAGCGAATGGATCTGTTCATTGATATTTTGATGAAAGACTTGCGATATCGCGCTGCTTAAGAACGACTGAATCCAAACATATCTTGACAAGTCCTCCGATCTCATCCATCAACTAATCACACACGCGTACTCTTACACATCGTCTCTTGAGAGAACCCGTACATGCCCACCAGTATATCTTCCCGAACGCCCAACCTGAATGCCGCTCGAGTCCCGAAATCACCCACTGTAACATTCCTCAAGGTAGACTGAATCCATACCCCGCCATACAGCTCTTATACCGCGAAACCATATCTTGGCAGGCCTCTTGAGGGTTGGAAGCCGTAGAGAAGAGCATGCATTCGTCGCGAGCGCTCTTTTCGTCCTTGCAGACGCAGCAGGGCTAGAGATGTATGTTAGATGCTGCATATGTGGGAGGATCGCCGGCTGTGCGCCTTCTCGTTGACAGCTCGGTGTGGCTAGGAGGACCACGAACCTTTGGCTTGCTTGCCGCGCTCACGCTGCCTGTTGGTTTCAGGTCAGCTGCAAGGTTGTTAGGCTGCATGGTATTGGCTTGAGACTCTGGTTAGCATCCGGGACAGGCAAACAGAGATAGATCACGAACATGACATTGCTTGAGCTGAAGACATGGTGCAAAGACTCCTGTGCTGGACGAAGGACAATCAGGCAATGGAATGTCAGTCTGCATTTGATGACTTCGATAAACTGTGAAGCACGTCACATGCAATTAGTAAGCCACATGTTGGACCTGGACCCTGCGTCAGTGCTCATGTCGAACGGGATCGTCCGCAGAGCCGCATAAACAGAGCTGGGAAAATCCCCCGCACCTCGACATCCCTGCTACAGTACATACAGTACATGTACTCTACTGTACACCGATACCCAGCCTTGGTCTGAATTACAGTCAGATATACCTTACATGCAGCCATGTCATCTACTAGCTCGACCAAGACTTTCTCTTTACGAGGTCGAGCGTTGAAGTTGGACACCGCAGAGGACATCCACAAACATATTGGTCCCCTCGAAAGTAGCGACGATGTGGAAGAGATCCACCTGGAAGGCAACACGATCGGCGTGGGTGCTGCAGAAGCATTAGCCAAGATCCTCGCCACGAAATCTACTCTCCGTTTCGCGAATCTCGCGGATATCTTTACCGGACGACTTCTATCAGAGATTCCACAAGCACTTGATGCTTTGCTCACCGCGTTGCTCAAATGCGAAAACCTGCACACGATCAACCTCAACGACAACGCCTTCGGTCTGAACACCGTCGAGCCGCTACGACCGTTCCTCAGCCAACACACTCCTCTACAACATCTGTACCTCAACAACAATGGCCTGGGACCTGCAGCAGGAACACTCGTTGCTGAAGCACTAGCCCAGCTCGCCGAAAACAAAGCCAAAGCAAGAGCAGCAGGAAAGATCGTCCCTGATCTCGAGACAGTGGTATGCGGACGCAACCGTTTGGAGACTGGTAGCATGGCGGCATGGGTGAAGGCATACACAGCCAACAACAAAGTCCGCGTGGTGAAGATGGTGCAAAATGGTATCCGCCCCGAAGGCACTGCGCTGCTGATCCAGCACGGTCTTTCCGTCTGCAAGCAGCTCGACACGCTGGACTTGCAAGACAATACCTTCACAGCCCTTGCCGGTACAACACTCGGCAACGTGGTGCCAACATGGACGCTCCTCCGCGATCTGGGAGTTGGTGACTGCCTGCTCAGCGCCCGCGGTGGTATCGCGCTTGGTCAAGCCCTGGCCCAAGGTAGCAACCAGAAGCTTGAAATTCTGCGGTTACAATTCAACGAGATCGACGCCAAGGGCGTCAAAGCCCTCGTGACTGCGGCTTCGAGTAGCACCGCGCTACCTCGTCTTCGCCGCGTTGAGTTGAACGGCAACAAATTCGCCGAGGAAGATCCATCGATCGAGGAGTTGCAGTCGATCTTGTCGAAGCGGAAAGAAGAGCACGCGGCGGAGTTTGAGGGCGTGGACGAGGACGATGAGGATGCGTGGGGCATCGACGAGCTTGATGAGTTGGAGGACGATGACGATGACGAAGACGAGGATGATATCGACCATGAGGAAGACGAGGATGAAGTCGAGGCGAAAGAAGAACGGATCGTGAAAGACGCAGAAGTTGCAGAGTCACAACCCGTTGCGCAGGAGAAGGATAGCGACGTTGATGCTCTGGCGGATGCGCTTGGCAAGACCGAGCTCAAATAGAAAGAAATAGAATATATCGTCTTGTTGTTCAGGGCATGGCTACACTACAAAATCCTTCACGTGCATTAGCAGCCAATATCGCTCTTCGCACCTCCTTATTCGACCCATCGCAGAACTTGAATGGAAAGTCCAGGGTTTATGTAGGCGAGTAAGAAGGAGGACACAATGCTGCTCAAATACATGGACTTTTTGTAGAACTACACGCTAGAGGAACATCTTCGAGCGCAATATACGCTCCTCTTGGTCTACGATGGAAGCCTCAAGCTTCTTCGATCACTTCATCCCAAACATGCGTCACTGCGCTTTCTCGCCCTTCTCTCGACCTGCGCCTCGCAAGCTCAAACCCGACCAGCTTAGCAGCCCGCTCTCCTGCGCCATGCGCCACAGACACCACAGATAACAAGCCGCGCAGCCGGCCGCGCCCACACACACGTTGGCTACGACCCAGAGATCCGGCTTGTCGGCGGGTGGAGCGACGAAAGCTTCGACGACATGCCAGGCTAGCATCGCGGCGTACAGAGCGAGGTGCAGGGTTTTGGATAGCGGGTGGAGACGTGTTTCGCTGCTGCTTGAAGCGGAGGAGGTGGAGGAGCTTTCGAAGTACATTGAGAGGTCGAATGGCGGGGCGCCGAGTAGCCAGCTCCATAGACTGGCGAGAACGAAGTAGGGGATGCGGAGGCCGTCGCGCTTGAGGAGCGGGAACATGGTCCAGCAGGCGAGGGTGTTGGCGAAGGCGACCCAGCCACGGGTGGAGGGGTGCATGCCATCGGCGGAGGCGAGAATGAGGGTGGTGGGCAGAAGCGGAAGGAGGATGTTCTTCTCGTGGACCTGGTATGAGCAGAGGAAGAAACCCCAGGCAGTAGCGGCCGTGGCGTACAGCAGTAGTGATTTTGATGGTTTGAAGAATAACATGGCACAAGGCGGAGTGATGGCGGCGAGAGTGAGGAGTAGGGCCGCGCGGCTGAGATGGGCGGCGGAGTAGGCGTGTAGCTTGTGTAGACCAGAGGAGTGGACGGCACACCAGAAATTTGCCACCTTGTCTTCGAAGAGCCCGCGGGAGAAGGGAAAGATCCGGTGGATGGCCTGGGAGAGTTGAACAAGATAAGGATAGTAGAATGCTTTCTCGGAAACCGTGAAAGGAAGGCTCGTGAGCAGTGGTGGAAGTGTGACATCGGATGGCAGTGGAACATTCCGATACGTATCGAAAGCTGTACCAACCAGTAGAGGGAGGAAGAGAACAGCGAAGGACGAAAGCGTAACAACCGCCAGACCCACCAAGCGTAGAGGCTTCGGCTGAGGGAAAGCACATATTCCAGCCAGATATGCCGCGACAGCTGGAGCGTAGAAGAGCGCCATCTGTTTGAATCCCAAAGCTGCGACGAAAAAGACGCAGCTCCAGAGTGGACGACCAGCGAGCATACTCGCGATCGTTGCCACCATGAAACCCAACATGACAGTGTTGTACTGGAAATGTCCATGGTCGATGAGTATGGTTGCAGGCTGCATAAGAATCGCCGTGAGAGCGACAGCTGATTCCCATTGATTCACATTGTGCAACCTGGCAAGTCGACGGACACAGATTATCACCGCTGGCACATACACCAGCAGTTCTGAGACCGCAACGGTCGCGCGCATGAACACCTTGAGATCCGGATCATCCAGGCCGTGCGACAGATAGAGTGCGAACCACTTGGGCTCGATGAGATGCCCGATCATGCCGAGTGCCCAGCTGTGATATGCTGTCAAAGGGGGATAATCGAGCCCCCACCACTGCAGGTCATGGAAGTACCAGTGTGTGACCGGCAGATGGATGGTGAGTTCCATCCAATGCCGTTGCGCTTCGAAGTCGCCGTGCATGGGAGGGCTTCGATACCCCGAGTAGTCCCATAGTGCAGTCGTCCAGCGGAACAAGAAGACTACCATGAGAATGCTTGGGAGCAGGATCCATTGCGAGCTGTTAGCACTCTTAGCTGGCCAGAAGAACGCTGTCAAGGCAAACGCCGGAGCTTCATGGCCAGTCGCCTCGTCATGGATCGTAGTTCCGTTATTCGATGGGTGTGCTATAGCAACACGCTTTTTCCGCGCACGGTGGGAGGAACTCATTGTGAGGCTGTTGTGATTCTCATTGGATCGTGTTCGACAGATATGGACCAGTCCGCACCTGGACAAACTTGGAGTGCCGCTCGTCGTCTCCTATAAGTGGCACGGTCTGGATCTGAAGTGCTTCGTCCGGTGAATGAGGCAGGTTCCAGCAAGATCAGTGTAGTAGACCGATCTGCACCCTCAATCTACATGCAATTGACGTTTAGGTGTATCCAAGCATTCAAAGGACACTGCGCGTGGAATTAAGCTCGCGGCTAAGGGGCACCAACCCTAAAATCACGTGTGAGGACTGCCGGCGGACTTTTGGCCCTGTCATGCGGGAAAGGTGCATTGAAAGTAGTGGAACAGCACATCAGACGTGAGAGGAGAGTAAAGAAGGGGGGAGTAGAGTGATTTCCTTGCGCAAACGTGCGATCAGCTATATCAGCGTTAGGTATCTCGATACCTTCGAGTCCACCCAGCAGCATCGCACGACGAACCCCATCATGAACATGATGGTCTTTTCTTTTATGGTCTCATCGCCATCCCAAGTTTCCACAAACGCCTTGCGCATAGTACTGTGTATTTGGTTCATTCAGTCTCGCGAGCAAAAGCATGTCATCAATAATTCCCGTCCCTGGTCGTGTTGTATTGCATCGCATCTCATCGCGTTATCTCGAACTCAAGCCGCGCCTGGCCCGCCAGCAGCGCCCATGAACACGCCCGCGCCACCCAAGTTGTCTGTGGAAGACGTCGGAGCGCCGGTTGCTTGAGTTTGTCGTGATGCGGGACTGGCAAGGTTCTGGCCGTTGGCCGTCGCCTCCAGCGCCGCCATGTCGAGGCTCATCGGCCACATCTGCGAAGCGTCCACGCCTGGATTGGTCGAGCCCTGGATGTAGTTGTCCCATGCGCCCTGTGTAGAAACGTTAGCTTACATTTTGTTTATATTGATATGCTACACGGGATGGGGAGAGAGGGCGCAAAGGATCATACGTACCCAGTCGAGGTCGCCGCCGAGTCCGTCGATGCTCATGTAGTTGCTGGCGCTCTGGCCGAACATCTGGGTGAAAGGACTGGCGGCGCCGCTGATGCCTTGGCCGTTGATGGCGCCGCTGGTGTCGGGGCCAGAGTAGTTCGGCGTCAGACCGGTACGCTCAGGGAGAGGGTCGTTGAGTAGACTGGCCATACCGGCGGGGTACGAGGATTGCTTTTCTTGTGGCGTGAGGCCGGACATGTTCATGCCGAAGCCTGGGCCGGGCGAGATGCCGCCGGATGACAGCATGCCTAGTGTCATCGCAGCGGACTGCTCGGGAGGCAGGTCGTCGGTGTTGACCCCGGAGAGGTCCATCTGACCATTAGCGAACAAGCCAAAGTTCGGACTGCGCGAAGCCGGCCAGGTGCTCGTCGCCGGTGCAAGTGGTTGCTGGGTGGATGCTTCCATGGCATTGCTTCTCCCTTCCTGCGCACGATGGGCTTTGAGCTTGTCCACCATCACTCGCAAGCATACTGAGCCTTTATAGGCTTCCATGCTGTGCGACCGGACTTCGTCCCAGATCGCGATACAATGTTCCACCGCACGCAGCATCTCGTCCTGTCGCTGTTCTGCATGCAAATCGAGCGAAGATACCGACATGGGCGTGCCGGCCTTGCGCGCCTTTCGCTCCATTTCCACGGTGTGGTGTAGGTCGAGACAGACAAGCATCGCGGCCAGGAGGAAGTCGTGCGTTGTCAGGGAGGAAATATACCATTTGACCGATCTCAAGCGACCTCCAGCTTGAGACTCTTGATGTAGTGTGGCTTGATGAGCCAAGAGCTGCATCGAAGCATCAATGCAAGTCCGTCTTGAATATGCATATCTGGGATTCTCTCGGCCTCTGGCGATGAAACTACGATGGAGAACGAAGAGAGAACGTAGGTAGACCATCTCAAGCCCCAGTCGCTGCATGATGAGGTTCGCAGGATCTCGTGCTGATTCCTGGAAGGTGCGCATCTGTAGTAGGGGCGGATGTGATTGTCGCACCTCACGTAGATCGCTGTCCCATTTCATCGTCTCCTCGTAAGTTGGCGGGTTGCTCACCGACTGTGTCCGCTCCACGATGACACCAAACAATCGTGCAACGCTACTCTTCGCCCTCATGTACGAGATTGGCGTAGCCTCAAAACTCGGTCTTGATGGCGGAAGCGTCTTCATATCCTCGTGCAGTTCGTCGTCGTAGATATTACGTGGCATCTCCGTGTCGATGTGGTCAGTCCTGATCATGGCGGGCAGGCCGAATTGGAAAGAAATCATGAGATCTAGTTGTCGAATGAACGTCCATACTCGCCGCCGAATCTCTCCTTGAAAAGGAGTGATCTGAGGATGTGGGCCCGGATCACGGTGGTAGCCCATCCGCATAGCTAGCCTCACGCATAGACTGGTCAGCAGCAGCACACCAGGGTCGGCATCCCGGCTGCGTCCGTACTCGGCTTGCACATGTAAAACAAGTGTCTCCAGAATCTGCGCGATGGGTTGCGTGATGTCTGAAAGAATCAAACATTGCGCCGTGAGTTTCCTGAAGTCGTGTGATAACTCCAGCGCTCTGTTCCGATACTCTGGAGGCTCGTCGCCTGCTCTGTGGTACGACTGCAATGCCAGCGTACACATAGCAAAGCACATACCGATCCAGACAATCGAGGTTTCGTTCGGCTGCAACCAGTGTTTGTCGTATTGTTTCTGAAATGACGGCCCATGGATGATATGCACCGATGGGTCGTAAGCATTGAAGTACCGCGCGATCAACCGGTCAGCATTAATCTTGGATGGAAAGGCGGCCAGGATCTCCTCTTTGGACTTCTGCGGCGGACCTTGAAGCAAGAACACCGCCCCTGTATTTTCCCTAGCATTCGCGGCCTGCACTTTCGCGATATGATCGGTGTAATCCTGCTTGTGGGACTGGAAGTAGTTTTTCACCTCGCTGATCTCGCCCAAGATCGCATACCAATGCGCGTCGGACGCGAAGACGGCTCGGCCGTTGTCGACTTTCATGATGCCCAGCCCGCGCGAGACCTGGTCGACCTCGCTGTCGTCTTCGTTGCCGTTCTCGTCCTCTTCTCGAATCATGTCGCTGCCTTCCCGGTCCAAGCTCGCTTCCGACCTCGCATGGGTCCGGTCTGTCGCCCTACTCCGGTCGATCGCCGCATGCGCATCAGCCGTGCTACCTGGCTGCTGCCCGCTCGTCATGAGCGAGAGCACCAGGCCCTCCAGCCGGTCGATGCGATTCTGCATATCGTCCGGCGTCGCGTTGGCGGCGCTGGGGCTGTTCTTCTTCTTGTTCCCGGGCGTCGCATAGTTGCAGGATGCGACATCGCAGCGCTTCGTGCAGTTGTCGCAGGGATGGCCGCGATTGCATTTGAGCTTGCGATGTCTGCATGGCGCGCAGGAGAGGGGCACGCGATTGCGCTTCCGCACGACGCGGAACTGATGGTCGTTGGGCGAGGCGCCATTGGTCGAGGAGGTCGAGGAGGGAGGGGTGTCTTGGGTCAACATGTTGGAGAGCATGCGCCGGCGCTGCAGGGAAGGTTGGAGAATGGTTGCGACAAGAAGGCCGTCTTCTAGGAACGTGGGCGCGTTGCGGTGAGTTCAGCTCCGCGGCCACTCGACCATATCTGTCGCAGTCAGGAAGAAAAGATACGGCCAGGGCAGAAGGGCTGGAGGACCGCAGTATATGAAGACCTGAGATAGTTGATGCGACAGTCACGAATGGCTTTGTCAGGACGTCCAAAGGTGGTGCGGGTCGTCAGAGAGAATCGATCTTGGTGGTGATGGAGGGGAGCGGGCCAGAGTGGTGCTGCAGGATCCAGGCGAGAGCTTCCCACGGGACGCCGCCTCCAGCTGCGCAGGAGAGTTTTGGAGCGTCCGTCTACGTAGAAACCGCTGAAGGATCAAGCCAGGGACTGATATGACTCATTATACACAGACTTCTCAGTTCCGGCACAGGATTCTGATTATTGATTAGGTGCAGTGATACGACAATGTTTCTGCCTCGATGGTCTGTCGGATATAAGCGCTAACACCGTCTATCGTGATGATTGTAGGTAGCCAACATGTATAGATGATATATGGTCAATCATGCCAAGACAGGATATCAATGCTATCAACGACGCCGCAACTTCACTCCGTCGTCATCTTCAGCTTCTCGGGCGCATGTTCCACCCCTCCGTTCAGTGCCCGCCCCTTGAACACACTCTGCATCACCTTCTCCAATCTAGCCACTGCCTCCTCGCCGATCTGGTAATGCACCACCAGCCTCCCGCCTAGCAGTCTCAGACCTGCCTTCTCTCCCTCCGCAATGAAGTCGTTCACTTCGATCCCGGCCGCCTCCAGGTCGAACCAGACCATGTTCGTCTCCACCGGGTTCGCCGTCTTGCCGCCGTAGCTCTCCCACAATTTGGCAATCTGCCGGGCCCGGTCGTGCGAGGCGGCAAGCTTTCCTCCGAGGAAGGTGTCTTCGACTGCGACGCGCATCGCCGCCGTCACGACACCAGCCTGCCGAAGTCCGCCTCCGAGTGATTTGCGGATCCAGCGCGCTCGTTTGCGAAAGGCTTCCGTTCCCACAATCACGGATCCGATCGGCGCTCCTAATCCCTTCGAGAAGCACAGCGACACGCTGTCGAAGCATGCACAGTACTCCTTCAGACTGCCCGCGCCAGCTGCCACAGCTTCCCACAGTCTGGCGCCATCCAAGTGCATCAAGATGTCATGCTCCCGTGCCCACGCCGCGATGAGCTGGCATTCTTTCAGCGGCAGCACGATACCCGCCAGCGTATTCTCGAGCGAAATCAGCTTCGTGGGACACGAGTGAATATCATCGGAGATGACACATTGTTTCTGCACATCCTCCAGGGTGACGTAGGTGCCATTGCTCGGGGTGACGGGCTTGACCAGCGCGCCGTTGATCATCGCCACGCCGCCCGCTTCCCATTCCAAGATGTGGGAGCGGTGGTCGGTCACGACGCTGTGTGGGGGTGCGAGGAGGTGCGTGCGGATCGCGACCTGGTTGCCCATGGTTCCGCTGAGCACGAGGAGCGCGGCGGGCTTGCCGGTGAGGTCGGCGACGAAGGCTTCGAGCTCGTTGGTCGTCGGGTCGGCCTGGAACACATCGTCGAGCAGCGTGGTCGAGGCAATGGCCGAGAGCATGCGCGTGGTGGGTGTGGTGACTACATCGCCTGCAGAGACGCAATCGCAAGAGTCAGTTCGTGTGCTCAGTACCTCAGGACATCGCGAGAATCGGACGTACTGCGGAAGTCAAAGGCCGCCGGACCAGGATTTGACCAGTTGTTCACCTTCGTCGAACCGTTCGTCAAGTGGTGAGCTTCGTCCTGCACGTTCTGTGCATCTAATGCTGCAGTAGCCATATTCCTGCGTACCAAGCGCGAAGAGACAAGCAGCGGGAGAGAAAGAGAGGAGGGTGCAGAGAGGAGAGGTACAGAGACAGTGAGCCTACTTGACCTTTGCAAGAGAGATGCCGCTGCTGCTGCTGCCATCGATGTAAGACCAATCTCTGGATCCTGTAGGGCGTGGCATGCGTACCTTACCAATGTTAGCTTTGCGGGTTATCGACCATTGTAGCAGGTGGAGTGGTTTTAGGTGGAGCAGGCCGATTACTCAGCAACGTGCGAGGAATCAGAACGTGAAGTCCAGGCTGACCAGAGTGAAGACGAAGAAAAGAAAAGAAGATGTGTCTGGATCACACTATTGAATACAAATGATCTACTCTATTGTGCCTTCTTGGCGATGTTCGCACCCAATAATCTCTTCGATGAGTGATACTGTACTCCGAGGCGGCTGTGAGCTCCAGCGTTAGAGATCTAATCGAATCCCCACCAGATGTAGCATACAGGGTAGCATCCACAGTAGTGGAATTCCCTGACAATCCAAAAGTATCTTAGCGATATGACAGATAAGTACCGCTGGACGAG
Organism: Microcyclospora pomicola; assembly: GCA_002786065.1. NCBI lineage: Eukaryota > Fungi > Ascomycota > Dothideomycetes > Capnodiales > Microcyclospora > Microcyclospora pomicola. Next base: position 144,898 of record NHNY01000032.1, on the reverse strand, counting down.
CCTTGCTCAGGACGACTAGACACTTCAGCTGCGGAGCCCTTGTCCTCAGGAGGTGCGTCGCGGTCATTCTTATTGACTGCTGCCATACTCGAATCGTTGATGTTGTGATTGTCTTGGTTGCTCAACGCGTCCACGACCAACGGCGGACTGGTTGATGAACTCTGTACAGGCTCCGAAGCTTTGGCGACTCTCCCTACCGACACGCCAGCATCGGGTGGAGACACGTGTTCTGTCTTAGCAGCTGTGTGAGCCCACGGGAGATATGGCGCCGCTGTCTTGGTCTCAACTGATGGCTCATTGGTGTTCGGAGCTTGCGGCGGTGGCTGAGATGCTGCAAAATGCGAATCATCGGGCTGCTCTGCCTCAGGATGAGGACCATTGGACGAATCTGATTTCGCAAGCCACGGCAGAAACGGCATAGCGGACGTCGGAATGAAGTCGCGCATAGTGCGTTGCTGCGGCTGATCACTATGCTTGCGTTTCATGGCTTGGACCTGTGCATCCTCTTTTTGCTCTGCTGCCTCTTGATTTGCTTCGGTCGATACACTAGGCACACCAGATGCGGTAATGCCAGTCAAAGAAACGTCCTTGTTGTTCGAAGTGCCACCCAATGCATCGCTTCCATTCTCGTTAGCGAACCACTTTGATCTCAGGATTGCAGAAGCTGTTGGCCGTTTGGTCGGGTCAGCCTTCAGCACAAACTTCAAGAACTCAATATCCATATCGCCGAGTCCTCGCAGCCTCAACTCCTCCCAATGGCGCCCGGGCTCGTGGCTCGGGTCGTTACACGGAAGAGGACAGTCTTGGTAGTAATCAACATCATATAGATCATAATCATTCGTGACTGCAACCTTGGCCGCGTCTTCTCGCTCTGGCATTGTACCACGACCCGTGTCCAGGTCATCGTACAGTCCGGTCTTGTCAAAGCGTTCTCGAGCTTCGAGGAGATGGCAGTATATCAGCGCGAATCCCCAGATATCGGCGGCTTCGGTAATTTGATACTTCAAGTGAACCTCCGGTGCTCGGTATGCGACGGGCTGCACCTTGCCCATGTCAGGCGACATTACGATGCCGAGATCACCGAGCTTGGTCACAAGGCTACTGCCATCACCAGGCGTGTTTGGGTCGAAGCCAGAAAGCATGATGTTCTGCATCTTCAGATCGGCGTAAACAAGTCCTTTGGCATGTACTTCGCGCAGACCTTGCAGGATTGAGTAAGCCACAGCCTTCACCTCGCCTTTGGTGAAAGGGCGTTTGCTTCTCGCATCCCAAAGCGTTCCCTCTAGGATTTCCAGGACCAGGATTGGAGGCTTGCTCCTATCGTCTGAAGCGGGAATGCGATCGACTTGTTTCCGGATCCATTGCGAGTCTTTAAACAGCTCGTGCATGACCATTTCATGTTGGAATCGAGGCCATCCTGCATCTGTGTCGTCCGCGGACGGAGATTTCAAAACAACAATGTTGCTCGGGTTGCTCTTCTCCACAGCGGTCCAGACATTCTCTTGACCCAATGCAGAGACGGCGAGGTATGTTTTGCCACTTTCACCGATGCATTCGGTACCTTCGGTGATGAACATGATGGAGATTTGAATGAGATGAACTCATCAGTGAATTTGGTGCCATTTTCATGAAGCCTGGAGTGGCAGCGGCAAAAGGGCATTGGAACTGTTGAGGCAACGTCATGGTGGTGCTGGTTGGCCACGTCGGTCAGGTTTGTTGCAAGGAACACGCAAACAGAGGAGCTGCGGCCCGCTCAACAGCCAAGAACACCACTCTCAGACTGGCCTGCTTATACAAATCAACACAAATGAAATGTCTTCCACTTTGCTTTGCGATCATGCCGCTCGCTGTGTTCCGGGAACTACTACGGGACCTTTGAGTGAAAGTGTGCTCGCATGGGACGGCCGAGTACCCTTACAATGCTGCGGTCCATAACGCAGTCGCTGAACCGCATGTCGCCTCACCGTCCTACCGCGAACACCTGGCTTCCGCGGAGCAACAACTTTTGATGCTTCCGAGGTTGACGCGTGAGACACGGTGCGTAGCAATACTCGGATTCTGTACTGGGCATCCCAAGAGATTTGAGCTTTCCACGGAGCTTCATCCAGGCCGTTGCTCATTCGATCCGTGCTGGTGTGGCACCGGACCGTCATCCGTGTCATGCCGTCAGCACCGTCATCATGCGGCATACGGGATTTCAGATGTCTCCTCCGCCTCAACCTTGTCCGAACCTAGATGTCCGGCATGAACAGGCATCTAGGAAGCTGCAGTGGCCGATCCGAGGTCGCCGAAGATCTGCAGCAGGGAGGCATTCTTGTTAGCAAAATATCGAGCTTTGCGCTCGGCCTTCCAACAGATCTTCCAATGTGAATGGACAGCCGTACCTATATTGGCAGGGGATGTACCACGACTTTCTCACTTATCACGGCCAGGCAAGCAGAGCCAAGCAGAAATGGTTTCGAACCAATCTTAAAAAGACAAAGCGCAGACTTATGGCCAGGCAGGTACTTCATTGTAGCTGGTGGCCATCGTTCCATGCGCTGCGAGCTCGGTCCAGAGCTGGGGACCTCCTTACGCCTGCCGGCTGCCGGTGTCTGGAAATAGGCCAATCTTGTCAGCGTGACTACCTCTATTGCTTTGATCTTACATCAACCATGGACGGAGATGAAAGTCATCTCCTTGCGTGATAAATCTGCTGATATCGATATTGTGATGGCCTACCTCAGGTATGCCCGTCCTTTAGTGGTCTGCTGACTTTTTGGTGTAGCGAGTTGCAGCACTGGTTTTCTGCTCCACGGTGACCTTCCCGTCCGCATCAATTACCGTTGTTTGACGTCTGTCAAAACTCACGGCTTCCACTGTGAAAGCCCAGGGCCTGGATGCTGGAATTGCGACTAATGATTATGCTTCCCCGCCAACCTTAATTGCTTCCCCACCCCAGTCGAAGGCGCCATGATGATGCCCGCGGATACTTGTGCTTCCGAATTCGACTTGACCACTGCCCGCAGTCCCTCTTTCGGTAAGTGGCGTCCTCATTCGACTGACACTGGACACGGCTCACGGGTGGCAGGCATCGTGATCTGCGGAAAAAACTGACCACCTGCGTTGTGACGCCAAGGTACATGGAGCTTGCCATGGCCGGCGACTCAAGACATTTCCCCGATTCCACTTACAATTTGTCACTGTCGCAAAGCATCGACATAGCGCAGATATCACCCAGGGAGTGAGACCAGGACGCACGACTTTCCTCGACGAGCCTCAAGTTCATAGATCAAAGTTGTCCAGCAATTGAACCAGGATACTCACCACGTTGCAATGGTTCATGCCACTGCCCACGCGCAGAAGAGGTGCTGAAACCACGGTAGCAAAGCACACCAGCATCATGCAGCATGCCTGTCCCTCTGTTGCCGCATGGATCTATTCTTGGCTGGTGCTATGTGCTGTACCTCAGTAAGGACATGTGCTTGGCAATCACCGAAGCTTTACGCTAGCAGTTCACCTACAGTGAGGGACCTCGATCAAATCACCGTCGACGTTGGAAGCACACATCTCCAACATGTCATAGAACGGGACTGAAAGCTTCCGTTATTGGAATGTCACCTCCTTACTGGACCAATCTTGGACTTGATCGCTGCACGCTATGCCACTTCGATATCCATTGCTGCTATAGCTTTGATGGTCAAGCATCACTATGTGTCAACCCGTGGACAATACACTATCGATGAGTCGGTCTGGCCCACCATCACGCTGCATGGGCTTGTCAATCACAACTGGAGCATGGGGAGGGCCATGCCGGAACGACGCAGAAGGTACAAGTAGGAGGAGTCTTGCTCCATCGTGTCCAGCTGTTCCTCTTTGTGTAGCACTCCTCAGACATTTACTATCTCATCATATTCTTTCAATCTTGCAATCATGGTCGGTCGTTCCCTCCTCACCCTGGCCTCGGCCGCCTTGTTCGGCTCTGCTATTGCATCCCCTGTTGCTGTTGAGAAGCGCGCAAACATCGATCCTACTATCCTGCAGTTTGCACTCACCCTCGAACACTTGGAGAACGTCTTCTACAAGGGTGCGCTTGCAAAGTTCTCAGCCAGCGACTTCGAGAAGGCTGGTTTCGGTTCCGACTACTACAACAACCTCAAGTACATTGCCTACGATGAGCAGACGCACGTGTCCCTCCTCAGCGGAGCGCTCACCGCTGCTGGTGTCACCCCTGTCAAGGCTTGCAAATACAGCTTCCCATACACTGATGTGTAAGTGCAGAACAGCTTGCCGCCTTGCGACATTTGTACTGACCATCAATAGCCAGAGCTTCGTCACTCTCTCGTCAGTCCTTGAGGGTGTTGGCACAAGCGCCTACCTCGCAGGTGCTCCCCTGATCACCAGCAAGCAGTACTTGACTGTTGCCGGATCCATCCTCGCGGTGGAGGCCCTCCACACCTCTTACCAGCGTGCTGCCATCAACGAGGTGCCATTTGCCAACCCTCTATACACCCCACTCGACCCGACCTCGGTCTACACCCTCGCTGCCATGTTCATTACCTCTTGCCCATCCAGCGACACCGGCGTCCTTCCCTTCAAGCCCTTCCCCACTCTCCAGGTCGAGGGCAACACTTGCACCGACGAGGAGCCCGCTGTTCAGCACGGCTACGGCAAGGAGAAGCGCTGGGGCTCCCAGAAGGGATGGCCAAAGACCTGGCAAAACGGCCAGGACTCATGTGCTCCTCCCAAGGCTGGTGAGACCGCTAAGTTCTCCGCCGGCAAGAACATCCCTGCTGGATCATACCTCACCTTCGTCTCTGGCCTCAGCGTCGTGTCTGTCAAGGCCACCATCTACGGCTCCGAGATCGCCGCCAAGATCCCCAGCGTCGCTTCCGTAAGTGCATCCATGCTCGCAACCTCGTCGGATGATTCGAACCTACTGACTAACATATCTTCTTCCGCACAGGGTCAAACTTACGTCTTCGCCACCTCTTCCAACGTCGAGGGCACCTTTGACGACAGCAAGGTCCTCTTCGGCCCGGCTGTGTTGGAGGTTTACCCCACCACCCCTACCCTTGACAACTCTCAGTAAGCGTTCGGCTTTGGGAGTGTGGAGAGTATGTGTTTTGACAAAATAAAATCTTCGCTTGAGCACCAGCTGTTTCAATCTCTGGTTGAGATTGGTCAGAGTGGCGCAAGCCGGACCTGGTGTATCTTTCATACTTCTTCTTAATGTACATAATGTGACGAAACAAGTTTAAAATCCAGTCGTCTCACTCTCTCCTTCTCCCGTGACATTGTTGAGGACCACTCTTCATCATGTACGTGTAGAGTCTCTATGATGTCCTTCCCAGAAATTGGCCAAAATGTGAAAACAGGGCCATCGCAACACTGCACTTGTGTACAGCCTACCCTACTCACACATTTCTCGTATGTGTCCCTCCAATCACATCAGTCAGAATGGAGTCGTGGAGCATCACGAAAATCCAGTGGGGAGTCACACATGTATATGCAGGTAGGCGGAAGACAGTGTCGACACGAGGTATATGGCGAGATCTGAACACCTCTCACCAAGACAAGATCAAACGGTATCGAGAAATCCGCGTTGCTCGCAGCAGCCAACGTCAAGACCTCGAGGTCGCGGAACAGAGAGGTGGCGAGCAGGATCGATGACTACCATTTGCTTTTGCTTCCTTGCCAATCGACGACGATCGTATTTCGAGCGTTTGTAGGCTATGCTCCAGGGCGTTCAGGAATCTTTCCACAAGCTGCTCAGATGTCGTGATGTACACAGGGGAGTAGATCAGTAGACGACCATGGACTTCATAGTGGCAAGCAAGCGTACAAATGATGCAGAGTCACTGATGTTCATAACGCTCGTAAGATATCGTTGTGCAAAGACTGAAGCTCGCCACCGCCGCCCAATGACCTGGGTAAGAACCTGCTCCTGCTGGTCGGATGCTCAACAATGCCCATGACAGCTAATCAAAGAACCCGTTCCCAGAACGAATGCAAAATAATGACCTGACGAGTACCACCCCACCATTCATGATGCAAAAGGGTGACGTCCAAACGTGACCTCACTTAGTATTTCTTTCCAGCAGCAGCCTTCCGGCTCAGCTCTTGTAGCTTTCGCTTCCGCGCTGCCTTCTCGGCTTTTAATCTGTCCTCCTCACGCTGAGCTTCTTGATCTTCTCTGCGTGCAGCGCGTAAGGCCAGCTCCTCCTCCATGCCCACGTCCTCGAAACCGGCTTCCATATCGTCGTCAGAATCATAATCTTCTTCCTCCTCGTCCTCGGCGTCACTCAGATCAGACCAGCTGGCGTAGCCGCCGTACTTGTCCTGGCCAATGCCTTTCTGCTTGACCTTCTCTTTCGGCGCTCCGGGGGATTCCCGACGCATGGTCCCTTTATATGCAAGCGGTGCTGCGACAGTTTTCTTCATGGTTCCCTGATAAGAGAGGGGCTCGGCAGTCCTCTTTGCTGGGATACCGGGCTTGCTCGCAGCATTCGGAGTGTTGCTTCGACTTCGGTCGGCAAGTGTATTCCCAGAGCCTTTCTTGCCGCCTATCTGTCGTGCCTTCTGCTCTTCATACATGCGCATCCGCTCCTTCTTCGTCAGCTTCACTACCGGCTTATGCTTGATCCCACCCGCATTCGCTGCTTTCGCGGCTTCCTGCGCTGCTTTTGCTTGTTCCAGCATGGAAAGAAAGCCTTTTGGCTTTGGAGTCGTTCCATTCGTAGACGCAGATGGTTGTACCGTGGAACCAGCTTTCGGAGGTTGTTTCGGTAGGGTTTTCTGGGGATTTGCAGACGATGAAGGTGCTGTTTTTGGACGCTGCGTGACAGTCCCGGCGGGTTTGTTCTTACTCGACAACTGGAAGCGGTTGCTGGGCGTCTCTGTGGGTCGACTGTGAGCGCCATTGGATTCCGTTTTCACCATCTTGGTTTTCTGTGTGGTATCCGGCTCTTCTGACTTCCTCTTTACCCCAGCAGCTGCATTGCTGGGTGTCAACTTGAAGCGATCTCCACCCGAGGAGATCGGCTTCTTGGTGGGGCTGGACGTGATCTGAGGTTTGTTGGTAGTTGTAGTCACCGGCACCGCACCTGGAGCCGATGGCTTGGCGCCAATCGTGGAAAGCAGCGAGCTGAATGACTGTGGCATCGTGTCAGTCACACGACATGAACCGGGAAAAGATCCGACTCACAGTCATGACTGGTGTGTCTAGTGCTATCACCAGCTCTTGGTTGCAGGACTTGTCGATGTACTCATTACCGTATCTCCCGGAATAGGACTCCAAACGCAAAGAACAAGGAAAATGCTGAAGGAATAGAACCGAGACTTGCAAAGGAATATGCGGCGTGGCCGATGGTGATTGCTGGAGATGTGTGTGCGTGGTGGCACGTACATGAGTCGACGAAGTGTCATCAGAAGCCAGCACAAAACAGCCAATCACGTGTCGGCGGGCAAGGCAGCTGCCGTTGGCGCTAGTCCGGTGCCAAGATATCCGCCCACTCTGGCACAAGACGCTGAAATGTTCCGTCCCGCCAGAAAACACCTTCACTACCCATCATATATCTTCCGGACTCGACGATCTCAGTCTGCCTTGTATACCAGGGCTTAAATTGATTGAGTCTCCTGTTCTTCACACCAACCACCCTTCCACAGTATGTCCTGGCAGAACCACTTGCGCATAATGAGCATCACCAACTAATCAACTCCGCGCAGACACCAACAAAATGAAGCATCTAGCTGCATTCCTCCTCCTCGGCTTGGCCGGCAACACCTCGCCCTCCGCTGCCGACATCACCACCGTTCTCGAGTCTGTTGGTATCGAGGCTGACAAGGAGCGCCTCGACGCACTCCTCAGCGAGCTTGAGGGCAAGGACATCAACGAGGTATGTCACTATATGCGATGGGATATCGAATGAGGTGAAATGCGGACATGTTATGCTGTGATACTGACCCATGGATAGCTCATCTCCGAGGGATCCCAGAAGCTTGCTTCCGTGCCATCTGGTGGTGCTGGTGGTGCTGCTGCTTCTTCCGGTGCTGCCGCTGGTGGTGCCGCCGCTGAGGAGGCCGCACCTGAGGCCGCCAAGGAGGAGGAGAAGGAGGAGTCTGACGACGACATGGGCTTCGGTCTCTTCGACTAAGCGCGTTGTTCCCGTCTAAATTTGCAACAAGAAATCAGGACAATCGTCAAGCCGAACAAACGCCGGTCGCGGATGCGCAAGCATGTTACGTACGACGCTTATGCGGGACGGATTCGATGAATGTCGAAGATAGCCTGGAGCTGCGGACATGACGAATATACACTATGTATATAACATCAACGCAGTTCGTGCTTCTCCCAAATGTTACGCTGAAAATGCCCATTGCATATGCACCATCCCAGACCTTGAAAAGCATCCCCACTTGTTCACCCTCCTGCATACTGCTTGATGTATCGACAAAGAAGTCGTGCAGTCTCGACAAGAACGAGCAGCTCCTCATTTTGCGTTCTCTTCTAATACTCCGTTCTGGCCGACCTTCGTGAAGAAGAATGAGAATCTATTCGAGATGCTTCGGATGCACGTAAATTTCTGTCTCCTACCTCTGTCCGCCATCGCATACCGATGCATGTATAGATACTGTAGCGTTCGTGTATGTACATTCCACCAAACACACATGAAAGATGTACTCTCCAGCTACGCCCACGAAGTCCTCCGTCATGACCCAGTCACGTGAGCGACATTTGCCGTGCACCAGCGAATGGAATTGTTTGCGTGCCTCTCTTACTCAGGCAAGTCTACGCATCATTCCACGAGAAGAACTGCTTGGCCTTTCGAATGTGTTCAGCTGTAGCATGGGAGTTATGCACACCACGACGCAGGGCATAAATTCAATTTCGAGGTGCATCCCGAATTTCGACAGCGGCAAGATCAACCTTCAACGAAAAGCACAGTCCATGTGATGCCCTCATCGTCCGCGCACCCATCGATCGGTGCCTCGACCCCCACTACAACACGGCCGACAAAGAACTCCCTAGATGAAGGCAGTCCTGGCCCTCACAGCAGCAATATCAACGACAAGGACGGCTCCGCCAGTAGCCCCACCAGCTTCTACCCAACGCCCCGACTATCGCCGCTCCAGCAAGTCTCGCCATATTCCTCCGTAATCCCGATCGAGATCACCGGTTGCGATACAACCTCCACCGACATTACGGCGCCCTCAGCTACCTCAACGGTCTGGGAACCGCAGCGACCGGACTACTCGCCTATCACGCCCAAAGTGCAGCCCATATTACCAGCCATCGTCCCGTCGCTGACGGGACAGCCTCCCGTTACGCAGGATGAGCGTGTACCAGAACAGCAGCATAGTAAGGCCGAGCCGGCAACGTCAGCACCAGTGGCGGTGCCGGTAGCACAGGCAACAGAGTCCACGGTAGAAGAGCCGCCCAAACCTACGACACAATACATCTCCCGCCCGAAGCCGAAGCCTTTCTCCAGTGAAGACTCGACTGATGCTATAGCGCTGCGTGCCGCGATCTCAGCCCTGCAATTCCAGAAGAAGAAAGCCCAAAGTGATGTGCGGACGTTGGAAGCTACGCGTAGAAAGGCATTGCAGGATCCACTGCTATTCAAGAATGAGCTCGCAGCGGGACGAATACGAGAGCAGCAGCGTACTATTGGGGACATGAGTTCAGTGTTGGATGCTTCAGACAGCGAGGACGACGACGAGGACGACGAGGACGACGTGCCCGACGAGGACGACGTGCCCGACGATCAAAGCAAAGATGCCGCGCCACGAAAAACCTCGCCACCACAGCAACAGCCGCCATTCTCCAAGATCCCCGGTCCGCAGACCGTCGTCCGCATGCCCCCGATCAATTGGGAGAAATACCACATCGTCGGCGGGCCCCTAGACGAGCTGCACGAGCAGCAACGCCGCTGGCCAGGCAGCACCCCCTACACCCACGACCGCGGACGAGAACATTCCGTCGCTGCGCCATACTCGCCCTTCTACGACACGTTGTATGATGCGAACGGTATCGAACGCAAGGATAGTGCCGCGACGGTCAGTGAGCATCCGATGGAGACGCGACGGAACCGTATGGGATCTTGAGCGGAGTGGCAGCGAGATGCACGACCACACGAATGCTCTTGGGCGGGTCTGGGCAAATGATGACGAACATGAAAATGACCTTTACGAAGGACCGGGTTGGATGGCTAAGGCATAGAAAGGGGACGGCGCTCCTGCATGAATACATGATGAGCATCACTACTCACGAAAACGGAGAAAGATAACACGAATCAAAACGCAGCTCAATCGCTTCTATAACTCTCACTCTCACTCTCTTCAATTATTGCCGTCGCCCTTATCACTATCGAATCGTCGTGGTTTCGTCTCGCAGAACGGATTACGGTATGAAGTGAACCATCCACTTGAGAAGACTGATACGTACGTGACCATGCTTGTAGCGTCCGTATCCACGGCGCCAGCGCCATCATCGCGAGCTCTTCACAGGCCGACGTCCCATCCATCAAGGTAAGTAAACGTAAGTAGGTAATCGCAGGTAGGTAACCGTTCTGCATGACTCTCGAATGGCTCCTTACAATGACTATCACTGGGCAAGGTGATGTATAGTTTCATATAAGTTCATGCTACATGTCTCGATACCCCTGTGCCAGCCAGCAACAAGCCGTGCTTGAGTTGTGGGAGAGTCAGGGAGGTACGTCCACTTCTGTCTTTGCTTTACATCTTCCCTTCTCCTCCATCAGATGTGTAGCAAGAAAGCCATGACGGTTGGGTCAACCTCCTGATACAGTCCGTGGTCGTTAGCAAATCATCCTGCAAAGTCATCCTGCAAAGTCATCGAACGCCTCGGGAACCGTCATGTTCATGACCCAGTCCTCCATTAATCATTGTGGGGTATTGTGAGAAGAAAAAGTTGCTGTGTCGTGTGATAGAGTCCAGCGCATTGCCCAGCTGCGGGATATGTGCAGGACCCACATCGCGGAAACTTTGCGATAGAATGAAAAAGGAAAAAAAAAGGGTGTCAAGGAAAGGAGGGAGGGGCGAGAGCTCAGGACTCAAGCTACATCGCCGTTGGTGACCGAAGCAATCCAGCAACACCGTTATAAAGGTGAGGAGTCACCTTGCTAGCAAGCTCTGCAGTGTCTCACGCAGGCACTCCTCAAGACCAACCCAGGCATGTCGGCCGGTGAAGCGGGTGAGCAGGGCGGCGGCCTGGGACGTCTCGGCGAAGAAGGTCTGGTCGAAGGCGGTGACGGGCGCACGACCGCGACGGCGCGTGGGCGCGAGGTGGTGCAGCGTCGTCAGCAGGGTGTAGGGGATGTACGGCCCCGCGACGGCGAAGATGCGCTGCTTGCGGACGTCTGGGAGGAGGAGGGCGCAGAGATGCAAGAGGGCGGAGTCGCGGACGGAGATGTAGTGGTCTGGTGGCTGGAGTCAGTATGGAATGCGCGGGGGACGTTTCGATCGTCACGGAGGTGGACACTTACGTGGTGGCAACGCGGCCGGCTTGTCGGTCAAGACAAGGACGTTCAGGTGCTTGAGAGAGGCGGGCAGAGCTTGCGTTTTCGGTGCAAGTAGAGGCCCGTAAAGTGTGCTAGGGAGCACTGACTGAGGTAGTTAGCTTCATGTCCTGAACTACTCGGGTTTGATTGACGGGAAGTGTGAGACATACCAGCATTCAACACGAACCGCGGCCGGCGCTGCTTGTACCACTGCCAAATGGCCTGCTCCGTCTGGACTTTGGAGCTCGCAAACACATCTCGTGCTCGATCTTCGACGTAGGGAGGTGGCGCCCACGCAGCTCCGACAGCGTCCATGTTCCAGCTCGCACTCGTCACTCGATGGAGGCCGCGGCTGCCTTCTCGCGTCGCTGCAGCGGTGGAGGAGCAGTAGACGAAGCGGAGCATCTGCGGTTCTTTCGCGGCGGCTTCCAGGGCGTTCAGGGCGCCGGCAATGGTTGGAACGATGACCTCTTGGGGGTCGGTGGAGAGGGTCATGACGGAGGCGCAATGAATGACACCACTACAGTTGCGCATGGCGATGTCGAACGCACCCTTGACCATCATGTCTGGGATGACGGCGGTGGTGAAACGGCCAGGGCCATATTTCTCGCCGTACAGCTTGGCCGTCCAAATGGCTTTCTCGGCTGTGCGAACAGTCCCTCGCACTCGGTAGCCGGCTTTGAGGAGTTCGTCGACGACATAAGAGCCTTGAAAGCCACTCGCGCCAGTGACGAGGACTAGTGAGTTGCGAGGCATGGCGTAGTCGGCTGTGGCTGGCGGCGTGTTTGGATCTGCTCGATATGGTGGTGGTGGCGGGACTGGGAGAGCCTTGTTGAGGAGCCGTCTGCTTCTCTTAGAGGCAGGTGTATCAACACGGTCTGGAGATGGACGGCCATTGAGGTACGGAGGAGGCTCCACGGCGGGTTCACCGAAGACCTCGCGGTAGACTGCGCTCTGGCGCTGCATGCGCTGCAGGAATCGAGGAGCCATGATTGTGGGTGGGGAATGTGTTGAGCTAGCTGGTGAAGAACGTCGATGTGAAGATCAGATCAGTTAATGTTGGGCGGAATCGTTGTTAGAAGCGTGTTGGTGATTGAATTTTCTTGTGGCAGTGAGCTTGGCTAAAAGACCTGGTGCTGTGGGAAGAGCGTCCAGAGCAATGGGTCAGGTTCGTTGGAATTGTCAAGTGAACGAGTCCATCGCCCAGCAATGACCGACCTTGAGTATTGTGGTACAGTGACAGTGACTTCGCTACGAGAAGTTCATGCAACGTAAATGGCCAGCTGAGAAACAAGTCAACAATGCAAGAGAAAGTTGCCGGTCATCGGATGTTGGTGTTGATGTCGGTCGTCGTGGCATTGACACCGGCCAGTCTTATATAGCCTCCAACCAACTCACATACTCCCCAAATCCAACAGTCCACATGTTCACGACGCACAACCTTAGTCTCAGTACCTCGACCAGCCATTGGCGTCGAACATGGAGAACACTAGTCAAGTCCCAAGATAGTACACTGTCCGGCTAAGAAACGTTCAGGGTTGATGTCGTGGTCTTCGACTCTGTGATCTGAGTCTACGGTGGATATGAAGCGCCACCCACGAGCAGAGTTCGCTAACGGCGGGTGATTAGGGTTGCCCAGTCTGAAACACCAACAATCGTCAACGGCTCGTGGACTGTAGCGGGGAGTGGACGAGGCGAGGAAAACGCGAACCGTCGTCAGGTCCATGGACGCACCACCAGACCTGCTCGGGCTCAGCTCATCCCTCACGGTGTATCCTGAGCCATCAAACTGATAGGTCCAGCACCTTTCCATCGTCAGCCTTGTGCCATTGTGCCATTGTGCGGCGCTACACTCGTCATGGGAAGAGACGAAGTCACGGACATACCACGAACATGCCCCTCTCGATCCAGACACATGAAACGCATTCGTCCGCCACCAAATCCCCCATACGCCCACATCACTTCCAGGTCGTCATTTCGCTATGGGGAGTGTGCCGGCACGAGATGAAAAGAGGCACAGCATGCCACCAGAATAGCTACAACCGCAGAAGCATCCACGCAACATCTGTTACTATATCCAGCTCCGAACTTCCGCAACGGTCGTGCAGCGAGGTTGATCAATTCCACCTTCAATCTAGAGCTTACCCCTGCAGTCGAATAGCCTTCCCCGCCAAACGCGGTCGGTGGCCACGCTACGCCCATGTCTTTTGCCGCGCAGCAAATAAGGTCTGCAGAAACTCGACGGCCGGCGGGCCGAAGTGGACGTTAGCTAAATATATGCGCGCGGGTTACAACGTTCGTGGATGCGAAGCGTACACCAGGTACGATGGGCGGGTTTCATGTTGATAGTGGATGAGGTTGACATCAGCCAGCCATCTATGTCGCATTGTGATAGTCATGACTATACATAGCTTTCAAGTGAGGGTCTGCGGCATCCAGATCTCGGTCTATGGACGACAGGATCGCCGTGATGCGTGCTGTCCACAGATCGCCATGCATCATTGATGTACTTATGGCGACCGATGGAAAATTTGTCTATATACATCCGCAGTAGATCCACGTCGCGGAAGACGGTCCAATGGCAGTGTGATGGCTATTCAAACAAGCCATCAACCGTGACTTTGAAAGGAACGGGACACAACATCAGATGCCCAGCGAAAGAGTCGAAAACGGTAGCGAGGGTACAAGTAGAACTTGAATGGTGAACCTATGAAAACAGGCCCGCGACATGACGACATTCAGATCGTGAAGTAGACATGAACACATTTTCTCTCGGATTCGGGAATTTGGAAGATGTTTTCTGGAGAACCAAATTCGCCATGCGTGGAGCATATGTACGCTTAAATAAGATCGATCTGAATTAATGCAAATTTCACCAACATTGAAGAAGGAGCCTTACGCATCTTTCTTCTTCTCTGCGGCGCTGTCAGCACTACTGTCAGCGCTTCTATCCGTGTTCTCGCCACTGCCCTCTTCCTTTTCCGGTACGCGGCCCTCGCTGCTGCGATCCGCATTCCCATTCCCCTCCTCCTTCTCCCCATCACCCTCGCCTCCACCACGACTTTCCTCATCGTGCTGTCGTTTATCCTGCTCGATATCCGGCGCGGGGGCGAACTTGCTCTTGGCGCGGATGGTCCGGCCGAAGAAGTAGAGAATGAAGGGCATGGGGATGAAGAGGGCGGCGACGCAGCCGAGCAAGGTCAGGCCCCAGTTGATGCCGATGCCCTCGAACATGTAGGTGGCGAAGAGGGGGAAGACGGCGCCGAAGAGGGAGCGCATGATGGTGTTGGCTGCGATGGCGGACGCCGCGAACATCAGGTACGCGTCGATGATGTAGTTCAGGCATTGCAGGAAGACCGTGAAGATGCCGAAGCCGAGGGCGAGACCGGCGAGTGTGGGGACGATCCACGGGATGGTCGGAGTGAAGCCGGTCCAGCCGAGCCAGAAGAGGCCGATGGAGAAGGAGATGCCTCCGACCTGGGAGATGTGGTTAGCGTTAGAGACAGGGATGGATGTTAGAGAGATCCAAAACTCACCATTGTGATGGGCAGACGCCACTCCGGGACCGGAATGTTGTTGTTGGCCTGCAGCTTCCGCACGTACGACTTGTTCAGGAGGAGAACGATAATGAAGCCGATGAATACCCCCACAATCATGCCGATGTACGGCAATCCATTGACACCCAGACTAAAGCCATACACTTGACCGAAGATGAGGGCGTAAGCCGTCAAGGACAGATACAGCAGCCCATAGATGAAACTCATATAGACCGTGATAAGCAGTACGATTGGCTCCGTGAACAGGATTCGGAGCGGACGAGACAAGTTCTTCGACAGCAGCTCTTTCAAGTCCACCTCAATCTCTTCTTGCTTCGCGTGGATACCCCAGTTTCGAGTCTTACGTCGCAGCTCCGAGGCTTTCGCCACCAGAATCACGGGACCGTAGGACTCTTCCTGGAAAAGCAAGGCCAGCACGCATGCCGCGAATCCCATGAACGACGGGATGTAAGCCACCCAGCGCCAGCCCAGATATGACTTGGTGATGAAGCCGCCAATCATGGGGCCGCAAAAGGGGCCGTTGATGATACTGGCGGAGAAGATGGCGACGGAAACACCACGCACTTCGTTGTTGAACATGTCGGCGAAGATGGCAGCGACGACGGTCAGCGGGGCGGATCCCATTACACCGGCGAAGAAGCGGCAGATCATGAGAGTCTGGTAATCCTTGGCCACCGCAACACCGATGTTGAAGATGCCGAACGCAAATGCACCGAGGATGATAGGCAGTCGTCGCCCGTATAGCTCGGAAAGTGGAGCGAATATGGTGGGACCGAGGGCATACCCGAGCACAAAGAGAGACGTGCCTAATGTCACGACCTCGCGCCCTTTTTGGAATTCTTCTTCGATGGCGGTGCTCGCTGCAGAGAAGATGGACGAGGCGAGGGTAGCTGCGAGCGCGTCAAGGATCAAGATACTACCGATAAGGACCTTCTTCTTCATCGGCCAATTTTGAGCTTGAAATCATGTCAGCCTCGCTCTGATCACCTCTTCTAGATCATTTCATGTACCCACCGTGACGCGGATCGTCGTGTCCCTCAAACTCCACCACGTACTCGTCCCTCTCCGGAAGTGGAGGGGGATATGGTTTGCCTCCACCAAATTGTGGCAGATCAACCGGCCCCGAGTTGGCCTTCTTTGAGCCCACAGTCATCGAATGCTGTAGACGATGGTCCTGGATCCGCCGGACGGCCGTCGGGTGCCGGTCGAGGTAGGCCATGATATCGGTCTCATAGTTCGTGTTGGTTGACATCTGCGTCAAATGCGACGAACCGCGCGACATGCCCGTCCGTTTCCGCGCGCCTGTCCGGGTGGACTCATCGTCATACGAGCTGACGGACTCCGCTTCTTCGACCTCTTCCTGAGGCGCTCCTTGTTCAGCTTCTGGGCCCTCTTCTGCCACCTCTCGATCTTGCTCTCGTGCGCGTATCGCAGCCAGCTCTCGTTCGTGCGCTTGGGAGTATTCGCGCTCCAACCCGACATCTCCGGAGTACCGTCGAAAGCGTTCCGGATATGCATCGTGCTCGGCATGCGAGATGTTGAGATCCTGAAGATTCACCATCTTTACGGCAGGGTGTTGGATCCGAACACACGACAGGCCTCAGCTGTTGTCCTCAGCGGTGACGAGGAGCGAAAACGTGCCGTAGTCTCGCAGACCAGATCCAATGCGCGCAGTGGCTGGAGGACTGAAACCAAAATGGAGCTCTTCCACGCACTCCAAGACAAGTAGGAGAAACGAAGACGAAGCAGAAGAATGGAAGGAATCTAATCCTGCTCGCACCAGCATCCGCACACCACCATCATCCATATCGACGGCTCCCGCGGGACGAAACCCAACCAAAAACGTGACGTGCATGGCAGCTTGTGGAGCGCGAATAAGGTTTGGGTGGAGCTGAGCTGCCATCGGTGTCATCGGCGTTTGGCACATGTCGGGCTGGCATTGCGTCATGTCATTGGTGGAGCGGCCCAAGCCTCTGCGACCTCCCTGGCGATGCTTATTACTCACGCGACGCCTCTATCATCATTCAGTTGGAGGTCTCATGAAACGCATGTTGTGGACTTCACAAATGGCATGGTCATATGTGTGTACCTCTGAATCCTCTGATATCGCGGTCTTGGATCTGGTCAGCGTGGCCACATCTGTCGATAAATCTACAGGTACATTGCGTGGACTCGCATGGCGGTACGTAGTGCGTCGGCGGCGGCTCAACGTGCGCATTTCTGAGATACCGGTGACTTCCGGATCGCTGTTCATGCATGGCGCAAAAGTTGGGTGAGCACGACTGAAAAGGCGGACGGAATTGCGGAGTAGCCACATGCATAAGGTACATAGCTTTGCATATATAAGACAATTAGATATGTAAAGTCCCTAGGTATGTTCACGATAACGTCCAGCCTAGCGATGCACAGTCTACACCTGTGATGAACCGCATCGTCTGAATCTTCTGGCACAGTCATATATAGTAGTACATACCTACGTGTAAGATAGGTTGCGAAATGTCAAAGTACTGCGACACCATATGACAGGGAACACATGCTCTAGATGGCGCTGTCACGCAGCTCTGGGAGATCTACCGCCTCATAAGCGATACATGATGCTCCCTCGTTACTACGCCTCGTGAATACACGTGCGCAATGCTCATCACGGCCGTATCCCGCGCAAAGCGTCGCTTGCCTTCTTCCAGTCTACCATGTCTGGATCCTGCGCTCGCCGTCGGGTTGCACGCGGCGTTCTTCGAACCTCCGGGGTGCCATCGCCTTCTTCAGCTGCGCCTGAGATGTCGTCGTCCAGCGTTCCACTGACGGGACCTGCGATGGGAGTGGAAGGCTGAGAGATGCGAACACGTTTGCGAGGCGTCTCGTCTTGTTCTGTTTCGCCAACCGGGCTGCGCTTACGCGACTTCATGGCTGACTTGAACGGGATGCCGTTACCGTTGCTCTCCAGATATAGTGTATTATGGTTCTCTGCTTGTGAGATGTCCTGCTTGCCAGTTCCATTCCTGTTCGCTCGTATGTGATATGTTGAACTGGGCCTCATGGGAGCCTCCCATGGGCGCACGTCATCTTGACTCTCGTAAGATTCTGCTCGCGGGGGCTCGTGGGCTATATCTATGCTTGGCTGCCCAGGATCAGATCTGGGTGATACTCTTGCAGACCGAGCCAACGCAGCATTCAGGGCGGTCAACATGTCGCCGTCTAAGCTTGCACCCTCCCCGAGCATCGCGATCAACGTCCCCGCGACGTCTTGAATAGAGTCCTGGCGCGTGGCAACCTTGGCAGGCTCCGGAGCTTTCGATGGAGCATGATCGGCATTGCTCTGTGAGTTGACGAGCGGCGAAGCACTCTCATTGCGTTTCTTCAAGTTTAGATAGTTCTTGATCTGCGCCATCGACGCGTTGAGTTTCTGATCAGCTTCCTTCGCTTTATCGAGGTAAAGCTTGTACGGCTGGATCGTGTCCTCGAGGCGCTTCATGCGCTCGTCTCGAGCGCGCAGGTTCTCCTCCAGCCTGAGGATCCGCTCATCGCGTCTCCGAAGTTGCTCGGCGATAGGTCCTTGAAACAAGCCCGCCGACCCCGACGCACCCTCCAACTTCGCCAGCCGGGCTTCCGTCGTGTTCTGCACATTCTCCACGAAGCTGATCCGATCCTGCGTGCGGTTGCTCAGCTTCTCCAGCTTGCTGGCAAACGCCTGCACATCGTTCCAGCGATCCTCGGCATGGTCGAAATCCGCATCCAGCGCGATCGCGGCGGTCGATCTTGTAGGCGTCGCGCCGCGACCTTGTTGGCTGGTGCTGGCACGGCGCGCCTCCAGCTGGGTCAGTCGTTGGTCTAAAGTGGCGATTGATTGAGCAGAGGTGAATTTGAATGATGGACGACGGTGGGCATTGTTCCTCGTTGATGCCTGGGGCCCGGCATCCGGCATGTCCATGGATTCAGAAATACAGAGGTCGCGCGAGAAAGTCGAAGTGCCCAGAATGAAGGCTGAAGAGCGAACCCCAAAGAAAGCGGATTTGTATCCCACAAGGGATGGAATGGCGCGGCAGACGCGTAGCCTGCGATGGATCACAGGGGATTTCAGGTCGCGAGGTCATCTGCCACAGTGCAAAGCCTTCGTGCCGTCAAGCGTACGCGCATCTTCTTGAACGATATCGACTCCCCCTGACATGAATGTAATGTCGGAAGAAGTCATGACCATTGGGAAGTCCGCTGGTCAATGGCGCGCTAGCATGAATATCCGACGGGTTCGCCCCACTGTTTTCACAGAGACAAAAGAGTGTCGCATACCTAGGTACACCGCAGAACAGAACTGCTTGTGCTTATGTCTGTATCATATAAGATCTAGGGCATGGTACATTTGACTCGCATTCAACATGTTGCACGAGGCATTATCTCAGATGTTGTTCTGCACTGCCAACCACACTGTAAAGTAAAGTAGGTAACCCCCATCCCCGCTTAACGGAGACCCTGCGTAGCGGAATGCACCATCAAGTACCTCACACTTCATTACCACGTATCTCTCACAACTTAGAGACGTCATGTTCAGCAATAAGGCATTGCCTTCCTTAACCTATCCTGCATCTATCCCGCTTGCTTTCGTGCTGGTCCAAAGATCTTACACCCAATCTTCTTGGCAAAAGAACGCGCAGGTGCATTGCTTGCCAATCTGTGCATTAGTGTATTCTTCGGTCTATAGCCATTTGCAGCGGCCCAACTGCTCCCAAGTCTTAGCAAGGGTTTCGATACGTCTACCGCGACAGATCCCGCTTTGCGAATGTATTGTTTCTGGGTTGCTTGCTGCTACTGCAGGGTTTGAGCATGCGACGAACGGTACTTGCCAAGACTTGGAGGGGCAGGCAGCAGATCGGGCGTCGCCGCAATAGCCGGCGTTATCATGAAGCAGCTACATAGTGCATTGCGGCCGAAGAGAGGCTCTCTCAACCTTACGCGAGTCATGTGTTTGAGTATCCACAAGCCTGTTCGACATCAGCAGCGCTGAGCGTTGTTTCAACATCCTGAATCTCGAAACTCGAGCAGTAAGGGTCGCCGCTATCGTTAGACCAGTATGAGTCACTCTCCCTCGTCCCTCCTTTCGCCAATCCCTCTTCCAGTCTGTCGACATGCGTACGCCTTCGCGGATCTGCCCTTTCCAGGTCACGGCCATCCCGTCGTAGCACAGTCTGGAGATGGATCTGTACGTTGCTGCAGATGTGAGCGATCTCCCTCCTACGACCAGATGGTAGTGTCTCTACGGTCGCTTGCGACGCAAAAACAAAAGTGTCACCTTCCTTCTCTGCTGCGGCATATCTTGGCATAAGGCCGTAAAGCAGCGGTGCGCGTTGCGGTTGGAAGAGCAAGTTTGTCCATAGGTGCGTCTCGCCGTCATAGCAAAAGTTGGGGAAAGGTTCCACGGGTGGAAGAGAAGCATGATCACATTTGATAGTAGTGAACGTCGTAATGTGCTTTCTGACATGAGATGTAACAGTGTCGCTCCTACCTTCAGTATCAGAACGTAGTCGTGAAGACATGCTCCGGGTGTAAAACATCTACATCCTGGATGCAGCGAAAACAGAGATCATATCCTGGAGGGACATGACACACAGTGCAGTGATGCTGGATGTCCACCAAGTCCTATAGAACGCTTAGCATATCTGAAGAGCTTGTTGCTCGATGATCGATTGGTTCGACTTACGTGCCCACAGCAATCGCAATAGCCACGGACTCCTCCACGAGCAGGATGATCGCTAGGTGCATTGCTTGACGTGCTGAAAAGATGTGCGGTCTGTTGGTGACCTGAGAAGACGGCGATTTGTTGCGGTGTCCAGCCTTGCCAATCTCGCTTAGCCTCGTCTGCGCCGAATCGCAGAAGTAGTTGGACCACCTCTGCCTTACCGAAATATGCAGCCCAGTGTAGAGCAGTCCATTGCTGGTTGTCGGTCTCATTGACATCACATCCTTTAGCCATGGCGCTTTCTATCCCGCTGCAGTATCCGTATGAAGCCGACATCTGCATTGTTGATCGCCCCAGGCTGTCATAATTAGAGTGATGGAGAAGAATTCCACTGGCTTCTAATAGTTGGACAATCTCGCTGTGACCATTGAGCGAAGCTGCATAGAGCGCATTGGTGTAGATGCCTCCCTGCGCGTTGACATCCGCGCCTTTCTCCAGCAGCAGCTTCACCGTCTCGCTGTGACCTCCATATGATGCAGCCTGGAGTGCGTCGCCGAAGTAGCCTCCCTGCCCGTTGACATCTGCGCCTTTCTCTAGCAGCAGCTTCACCGTCTCGCTGTGACCTCTATATGATGCAGCCTGGAGTGCGTCGCCGAAGTAGCCTCCCTGCGCGTTGACATCTGCGCCCTTCTCGAGCAGCAGCTTCACGATCTCGCGGTGACCTCTATATAATGCAGCCTGGAGTGCGTCGCCGAAGTAGCCTCCCTGCGCGTTAACATCCGCGCCTTTCTCTAGCAGCAGCTTCACCGTCTCGCTGTGACCCTCTAATGATGCAGCCTGGAGTGCGTTGCCGTACTCGCCTCCCTGCGCGTTGACATCTGCGCCTTTCTCTAGTAGCAGCTTCACCGTCTCGCTGTGACCCTCTAATAATGCAGCCTGGAGTGCGTTGCCGAAGTAGCCTCCCTGCGCGTTGACATCCGCGCCTTTCTCTAGCAGCAGCTTCACCGTCTCGCTGTGACCCTCTAATGATGCAGCCTGGAGTGCGTTGCCGTACTTGCCTCCCTGCGCGTTGACATCTACGCCTTTCTCCAGCAGCAGCTTCACCGTCTCGCTGTGACCTCCATATGATGCAGCCTGGAGTGCGTCGCCGAAGTAGCCTCCCTGCACGTTGACATCTGCGCCCTTCTCCAGCAGCAGCTTCACCGTCTCGCTGTGACCTCTATATGATGCAGCCTGGAGTGCATTGGTGTAGATGCCTCCCTGCGCGTTGACATCCGCGCCTTTCTCCAGCAGCAGCTTCACCGTCTCGCTGTGACCCTCTGATGATGCAGCCTGGAGTGCCTTGCCGTACTTGCCTCCCTGCGCGTTGACATCTGCGCCTTTCTCCAGCAGCAGCTTCACCGTCTCGCTGTGACCTTTAGATGATGCAGCCTGGAGTGCGTCGCCGAAGTAGCCTCCCTGCCCGTTGACATCTGCGCCCTTCTCCAGCAGCAGCTTCACCGTCTCGCTGTGACCCTTGAGCGAAGCTGCATCGAGTGCATTGGTGTAGATGCCTCCCTGCCCGTTGACATCTGCGCCCTTCTCGAGCAGCAGCTTCACCGTCTCGCTGTGACCCTCTGATGATGCAGCCTGGAGTGCCTTGCCGTACTTGCCTCCCTGCGCGTTGATATCTGCGCCTTTCTCCAGCAGCACTCGGACATTTTCGAGATGACCATGTTGGGACGCTAAATAAAGTGCACCTTCTCTGTCCTTGTTTTTCATCTCGAGATCGCCGAGATCCTCGAGGCTTGCAATGACTTCTTGCAGATGCGTCGTTAGGCCGAAGCACGCTGTAACATGTAGAGAACTGGCTGTATTCAAGATGGTTTGCGATATCCTTCGCTCAGCGGGCACCAACTCCCATGGTCGCTTATTTTTTTGTGCTTGGAGCATTCTATCGTTCCACTTGGCGAACTTGTTTGATTTGGTAGTAAGCAATGCATCAATTTGTCGGGCGATGTGTGATCCGCCGCTATTTCTGGTTGCATCTTCTGCGTGAATGGGCCAGTGTACGTCAGCATATTCTAATGCTACGAGGGCATCGTGTCTCAATATCAGATGAAGGCACGCCGACGTCGCCATGCAATGCAACGATACTTGTGCAAATTCACTCTTCCTTTTCTCTAGAAATTCTCGGACTGATAAGTGCGACAATCTGAACTGATCTTGCCCCTTATCAAGCCTGACTAAATCGAAGCACATGTCAAGAACAGTTTCTGTAGAGATGTCGGGCTCGTCTGGTGCGCATACCAGGCAGCACAGTTCAGAGGTAGTAAGAGGTCTTTGCGCCACGAGTAGCCACGAAAGTATCCGTCTCACCACCTGCGCTTGCTCTTCGCCGAGCTGTTGCATGTTGTGTTCATAGAGTTCAGTGTATATTTGCTCTAAGCCTGGTGGCAGCTTGTCTAGACGCTCAATCAGTACACGGCGCATTTGTATCGTATACAGGTAGTTCAATTGCAACTCGACCCAGCGGAACCTACAAATCCACATTAGATCAGATCAATGCTTGCCAGCCTTGTGTAGTGCTAAAAAGAGATGTGTACTTACATGCCTGCAGCGCCCTCACAGAGGCTGTCTTCGATCCTCTGTCGCAAGTCCTGCGATACGCTTTCGGTACGAAGCAGCTTCTTTTTGTGGATTGCGTTATGAACACTGTGCTGGACAAAGCGACGTATATCTTCGTGGTTCCGGGATGCATCGATACATAAGGCTGGATAGCCGTTCATCGAGTGTACGATATCCCAATGGTTATCTCTGCTCGTAACAAACACTTTTACAAGGCTGTGTGATCTCGCAACGATGTGCTTCACAGCATCGATCAAGATCTCTCGCTTCTGGCGGTCGCATTCGTCTAGCGCGTCGATCATGATATACGTCAGTGGGCGGCTTTCAATTGTGTCGACTATGATGTTGGAAGCTTCGTCAGCCGATACGTCGCCGGCGACACGGCGCTTTTCGAATCTGTCCTTGAGCGCGTGATGCAGAGGTGGACCTCCCGGAAGGTCGGACACTTGTCGCATTAGGGAGCGCAGTATGTATTCTGGATCCGCGCGCTCTGATTCAGCAGTGCTTCTCGAACAGAAGAAGTACACCGGATAAGGCGCCTGCCGAGTCTCGTGCGCTTCTACTAGGGACTGGATGATCATAGAACTAAACGTAGGTTAGCGTAGTTGTCGTTCAGCCTTGTCGGCTACTCTTTGCTCACATCAACGTGCTCTTGCCGGATCCTACACTACCGTGGAGCCAGAGTATTTGAGAACGGCTGCAATTCTGCCAAGTAGTGAATTGGTCGTCTTTGAATAGCCATGTTCCAGTGCCAGTAAGCGCCTTCTCTCGAGCCACTTTGAAGTGTTTCTGGAAAGGAATCTCGGACGCCCAGTCCAGAATACTCTGCTTCTCGTTGCGGTTCAAGATATCTGACGCAGATTGAACTGCTCTCTCGAGCCTTAAAACAGGTTTCTCGAGCTCTGTGAGCTGATCTCTGATCCTCAGAATCTCAGCATACTGCTCCTGATGGTTCTGATTGGAAATCTGCTGGGTGTAACTCGCGATCGACCGTTGCGTGCTAGCCATTTTCACGACATCTTCGTTGAACTTCGAGCCTGTCGAGAAAAAGGCTTGGGCGATACGCTCTATATGAGTATTAGCGCAACTCTAGGTACCTCTCATCTAGCGTTGTACTTACGTGGTTTATTGCGAAGAAAGCGTAAAGAGCGTGCTATGAACGTAAGTATTGTGGTGTAGAGGTGAACGAATTCGAGTTCAAGCTGAGCATTTGCGTCGAATGGGACCGTCAGACAGGCTTCTTCAATCTTGCTCCATACCAGGTAGTAAGAGATCTTCTCGATGCCTTCTAGCACTGCAGCATGTTTCTCGAGGTTGTTGATCGACATCTAGTATATGTCATGAGCCAGAGTCTGGAAGTATGCCCATGCAAACGTCCTACCTGCAGAACAAGCCGTACTAGAGCCCATGGCAAGGCCGCATGGCCCGGGTCGTATTGCACAGCTACGTCTCCAACTTCAATAAACCGTTTGGTCCATCGAGAGACTTTTTGAAGCACATCTCGCACGAAGAGCATCTCTCCGCTTGGCAATTTTACTGGTTTGCCTTTAGATTGTGAGATCCATGTTTCGAGGTCGACAACTAGCTCTTCCGGCTTTGTCGCAAAACCCGGCGGTATGACGGCCTTATCCTTCTCACGCAAGGCATCGTGTGCCTTCTGCCAGAGCATACTACTACAAGATGGCATCATATCAGTGGTCAAGACGACTCTAGTCGCATCACCATGCAAATGGACTTACCTTTGGGGACTCATCCTTCTGAACGAACAAGATGCGTGACTTGCGCTCTCCAGGCGCTACCAACACCGTGATTGCACGTCTTAGGCAACCATCTACGAATTGCCCCGCAGCAGTGATCTCGTGACTTAGAGTTGTAGAATTCGTGCCGCAACCGTCTGTCACCTGACTCGCATTACGCTGCGGCACCTCAGCTTGATCCGGTTTAGCTGGATCTGATCGGCTACTGCGGCTCCGACTAGTTGCGAGATGCCTTGGGCAACAGCCGTGATCATGCGCACAACCTTGCAAGAGCATCACATCCTTCGAGATCGACATCCAAACAGAGTTGGTGAAGCGAAGCCAGATGAGCTTGACGTCTCGTCGCGTTTTGGACTCGTCGATGCCGACTATGTCTGCCCTGGAGAGATCAACGCAATATTCTACTATCGAGCGAAGGAGACGTTGACAGCGCTTCCGTCTCACTCTGGTCATTCATCAGACCCATCACCATAGCGAAAGTGAGCGGGATAGACTCGGGAGCGAATCAGTAAGCGACTCATGTGTCGTTGAAGGTGACGCACGCGAAGTTGTCAGAGAGCGGCGGGTGGAAAGAATGATGTTCCTGATTATTCTTCCGCTACGTAGGGTTTCCGTTAGGCGGGGATGGGGGTTAGCAATTGCAACCATCCACAGCTTTCAACAGCCCAGTATCAGTAGGGACAGAGAGATGGATTCCACATAATACCGAAGCCAGGAAGTCTAGTTGTTTGGCCTAG
Source organism: Microcyclospora pomicola (assembly GCA_002786065.1). Lineage (NCBI taxonomy): Eukaryota > Fungi > Ascomycota > Dothideomycetes > Capnodiales > Microcyclospora > Microcyclospora pomicola. The sequence goes on along the minus strand of NHNY01000032.1, from coordinate 119,071 downwards.
CTACAATGTATATCGCTGAAGAGACTGCCAAAGCTATGAAAATGCTCGCATTCGCGCTTGCTGTAAACGCTCACTGATGATTTGCTCGTCTCACGTTGCTCAGTCATCCTGCTCCATCATATCCAAGCATTGCAATTCTGTCGTGACGATTCTCTCAAACTCCTTCCGTTCCATACCCGCACTTCTTGCCAGTCTGAACAGGCTTTTGATATCAGTTGAAATATGTTGCTGGATACCGCGCTGTGCCCGGTCATCGCGATGCTGAGATCGGCTCATGGCAGCCGCTTCTTCCTCTAGATGGTCTATACTACCGACAGAAGTGGTCGGTGAAATCGCTCGAGGCATTGAGATGGATTGCTGAGGTGCTTCTTGCGCAGGATTCACATCGATACGTGGATTTGGCAAGGAAGCATTGTTGAGATGATTGGTGGGTAGCCCGGCACGCCCGAGAGCGTCGCCGTTCAGTGTGCTTTGGTCAGCGACACCAGGCATATCCTCGTCAGGGTCGTGGGAGTCTAGAGCCGGTTGCACTTCAGTGCCATATCGATCGTAGTAATCTCCCTCGGAATCCATGGGCTCCCTGCTCGTGCTTTGCCTAGACTGCTGTGCAGGTGGAGCTGGAGTGTTCGGACCAGGAGTCTGGCCGGCCGCTCGATCGTATGAAGCCCAATAGTCATCTCCATCATCTTCATCTTGCTCAGTCTGGGTTTGCGCAGGAGGCGTAGGGTAGGCGTGGGCCCCAGTGACAGTGCCGTTGGCATTGCTGGGTACTTGGGTAGTAGCGTAGCCAGCCGCATTCGCTTCCTCCGGACTGCTGTACCATGTCGTGTTATCCTCGACATCCTCCAGGGTCTTGAGATCGCTAAGTCTCCACCCAGGTCCGGTACCAGCATGCTCGTCGTCGTCCACCCAGACATATGTAGGCAGGAGGTCGAACTGCTCCACCTCGAGTCGTGCTTGCAACGTCTCTTCGTCCAATCTCCTGTACTTGGCGGGCGGCATGTCATCCAGCTCTATCTCACCAGAAACGGGATGTGGCTCCAGTACCATTCTTTCCACGGCAGCTGGGAGTTTGGAGGCGTTACGATTGTCCCACGAAAGCAACAGTAACCAACCATCTTTACCGGCCTGCCCGCCAGACGAGAGATAGCTGACTCGCTGTCGGAGTATAGGTGTGAGGAGTGGGAGGAGCGCTGGCGGTGCTTGTGGTGAAATGAAAGACGTGGGCAAGCACGCGAGCAGCGGTGGCAGGAGATCTCGTGGATTGGGCGGTGGTAAGGCCATGTTGATGATTCTACCAGTGAGCAGCCTGTAGGACGCTCGAACACTCTGCGGTATGATATGCTCCAAAGACCAGCGAGAGGTGGTGGGACGCTCAGTACAGACAGAGGCACACTATCGGTGTGTTGAAGCTCCGGAAAGGCAAGGAAGCTAGCGGTGGCAGTCAAGACAGTCAAGTGAAGTGAGACAACTTACGACGTGAAGAAGCAGAAGAGTCTACGAGTGATCGTGGCTAGTAGTTGCAGAGCTTATCACATTCCCTGCCTCTAGTCAGACATGTCAGTGAAAAGCGAAAAGAGTCGAGGCCTGTGATGGATGCCGGATAGACTCCTTTGGTCCGGCCGGCAATTGACGCCTCAGGCGATAAAGTCGCCGAAAGCTGACCGCACTTCTTTCGGAGGCTTATGAGCTGGACAACTGGCTGACACATGTATGACAAGACTGTTCGGCGGGCGATCTTGCTATCACAGCATGTACCGAATCTGTTGTCTTCGTCTTGAAGGAGTACGCAGATGTATCTAGCCTTTTACACGCGCCCGGCGGCAAACAATACGCGAGAGAACGTGGACCCCATCGATCCGTTTCAGATTGCACGCGTCGCGGGCCGCCCGACTCTGTAACAGCATCTGGCGCTTCTGAGACACCACCGCCGTCCACTGCTCACCAATGAACCTCACATTCATCTGCTTGGAGGCCTCCGTCTCAGCTTCAACCCGAGCAGCGAGGCATTCATCCCCGGGTCTGCATGGTGAGTGTGGAAGCGCCCTCGTACGGCCAGTCTGTGAGGCCGTGGCACGGTATGGAGGCGGAGCGCGTGCAGATGTCGGACCACGTTGGACGTGAATAGCTCCCTTCATCAAGCATCTTATGAAGAGCTCTTTGTCCCTAGCTATTGTCCTGGTGAGGATTTCCCTGCAGCTTTCTTCACCTCGTGCGGTATCATTGCATTGCTTTCACTATTGTTCATTGCGTCCGTTTCTCCACCCTCCTCATTCCATCTGCTTCACACTTGTGCTGGTTCACAAGCTTTCCCATACATTCGCTTCTTTCACTCGGAGATCCCTTGATCTACCACTCTAATACTCTTCAACATGGGACGACTTCTGTCGGCGACCACTACCGCCTGTCTGCTTCTCACTGCCAAGACCCTCGCTGCTCCTATGCAAGTCCCGCATCAGTCAGGTGGCGTGGAGCACATAGTCATCATCGACAACAATCACCCGGCGTCGCCAGAGATCGAGGAAGTGCTGCAAAGACTCGCACTCAACACTTCCCATCCGGACGTCATACACATCTACAACAACACCGGCTTTCGCGGATTCTCCGCCTCCATGAAGTCACATTGTCTGGACAACCTGGCCAACATGACCGATCTGCTCATGGTAGAGCAAGCCGTGTTCGTCTCGAGAAGCAATGTTGAAGCTAGCCAAACCTCTCCAGCATACGATACGCGACCCCATGCTCCATGGGGGCTGCAGCGTATCTCATCTCTCTCTCCGGTACCTGGCAATGACAGCATCATAGACTACACATACTCCTATGCAGATGCGGATCTAGGAAAGGGAGCTGACATCTACATGGTGGACACGGGGATCGAAACAACTCACGAGCAATTCGGTGGGCGGGCGAGCATGCTTTGGAGTTTTGACGATTCACTCGAAGACCAGATCGGCCACGGTACTCACGTCTCGGGCACCGCGGCAGGCAGTACTTTTGGCATCGCTTCCAACGCGAATCTGATCGGTGTCAAGGCCATAGGCCCTGAGGGTGGATGGTCCTCAAGTGTGGTGGCTGCGATCGACATGGTGATGCTGCAGCACGCGAAGCGAGAATCAGATCCCGACTTCGTAGGCAGTGTGATGAGCATATCCTTGAACACTGGTCCAGGTGCAGACGTCATCACCACTGCGGTCAGCGCTGCGGTGAGCATCGGGGTCCACGCTTGCATAGCTGCAGGCAATAGCGCCGAAGACGCGTGCACAACTATCCCTGCCTCTTCCGGTGGGCTGAGAGGGCCGGCGATTACTGTTGGATCAATCGACCCCGACGACTCCATGTCGTCCTTCTCCAACTTCGGGGATTGTGTCGACGTCTATGCTCCAGGCAGCAACATCATGAGTGCGTGGATCGGAGCGACGGACGCCGTCCATGTCATGGGAGGCACCTCGATGTCTACACCTCATGTCACTGGCCTGGTAGCCTACGCCATGAGCAACGCGACTCTGGCTCGTTCGCCGGCGTTGATGAAGCAATGGGTGCGAATGACGGCGTTACAGATCTCGAATGGGACCACGACCTTTTCGCTCGCCAATAATGGCATACACAGCATTTACACCACTGCCGGACTGGAAATGCCCCCAAGGATTGGACACAGTAATCCTACCACTAGCAAGCGTGAAGCTGAAGATGCTCGCCCTGCGAAGAGAGGTCTATTTGGTCTCGTCGAGACCGGCGCGAGACTCCAAGGCGAGACCTGGACCGATAAGTCGAGAAGGACTGTGGCAACTGTTGGTTCTGTGGGTACGCTTGCGCAGCTTTTCGAAAAAGGTGCATGGGTACGTGCTACGAGCTGGATGAGTCGGGCGGATTGATGTGGTACAGTAACTCTGTAGATGCGACAGGAAGATGATAGATGAAGTGTAGGGTATCTAAGATCATTCCAATCATTTGTCTCAGCGACGAATGACGTTAGATTAAACGAACCTATACCGTAATAATATTCGTACCTGTCGTATGATAATAAGACGTCCATCCGGCTTCCTGTTGCCGAAACACGCGCGCTCAGCCGCTTTCCGTCTCGCCGCGTCCCACACGCGTCTTTTCTGGTGGAGACGCTGATCTCGCCTAGGTTACACGGGATCTTCTCTATAGCATCGCTAATTCTTCGCTTCCGTAGATCAGAGACACAGTCGTCATGTTAATTTGGGCAATCAGGTAGCAGTATCAGTAATCCCTGGCAACCTTGCTTTGATCGTACTGCTCGTACATGTAATCTGCAGGACTATGTATTACGCTTTCGTTAAGACCATGATTTCCTGTGAAATCCCCATGTCAATCCTTTCGGGAATCCTGGGGGTTGTTTGTTGACGGGACCGCACCTCAGCTCCTATCTTTCTGCCTTACCACCCCGTCTGCATAGCCATACGTTTAAACATACCCTACATTCAATTCCTGTCGCTATGTTCCACGTGTCGTAGCTTGTTGCGCCCTTCCGTTTCTAGGCGACTCATACTAAAACAACGACTTTGTGGATGCAGAGCAACCCGCAAGCTGGCCCGGGATTCCAACTTCCTGTCCTCATCCCTGCAGGAACCACCCCATCCTGATTCACTCAGAAGGCAGTATCACACAGGCAGGAAGTGAAGGAGAAGGAAACACGACATCCCCCGAATACGGCCTGCCGCGGACGCTTCGCGGATTCCTAGCCCACGCAGCCTGCGATGAAGGTTCGCTCGCCGATCTCGCCTCAGGTTGTCAGCAGGCGCTTTCGGGTCAAGAGTGGAGGAGAAGGTGTGTCTAATGTCGCTTGCGATGGTGCGCTGCGGATAGCTCGCTGACAAGACGTTATGGTGACAGACAATCCGACCAATATCCGTATCGAGGAACTCCCTGGTATCACGGCGATGAACGGCTTTCAGGTTTATCCGAGCAATAACTCGCCTACGCAAGGCACGCGGGACGTTTCACCAGGCCCAAGTCTGCTGACGCCCATCCCCAATGGCGTGCGCAAGGTCAGTGGAGGAGAGGTGACCACACCATTACGGCCGATCATCAATGGAGCAGCGCCGACCACACCTATCGTCTTGCCGGGGGAGAACGACCCTTCCACACCTCAATGGAGCTCAGCGATCGGGCATGCAACAACGGCGGGAAAGTCGGGACGAGTGATAGAGCGGTTGATGACAGAAAATGACAAGTTGAAACGAGATCTGGAGCTGCAGAGTCTCCGAGTGCAAGAGCTGGAGAAGAACGCGCAGACATACCGACCTCAGATCGACGCGTTAAAGGAAAAGGTCGACAGCTTGAGCCACGCTAGCACCATGGATTCGTCGCTGATCGCACGACGAGATCGTCGGATCGAAGAGCTGAAGGCCGACAACACCCAGATGCGTGAAGGTCGGGATAGTCTGCAGCGGCGACTGCGCGAGGTGGAGAAGGAACGGGACGAAGTCCAAGAGCAGAGCCAACGGGACGTGCAGTCACTCACCGAGAGCACCAAACATGCTACGGTACATGCGGAGATACTGGAGACAAGCCACAGACAACTCAAAGCGGAATACACCGCACGACGAGAAGCATGGGAGCATGACTTGCAAGCGCTGCACGACGAGCGGGACGAGCAGCGATCACGGATTGCGAGGTATGAAATTGTCAGCGAGCAGATGCGGGTCGAGTCGGAGAGAATAGCAAAGATCCAAATAGAGACGGTGGCGAGATGGGAGGAGTATCGAGATGCGGTCCACAGCACGAAGCATTTGGCAGAAGACACTATTGCCGAGATGCGGGACAAGACCGAGGAGATGGACGAGGTCGTGAACAAGATGCGGTGGGTCATGGGCCTACACCAGTCGCGAGGGAGCTCAACAACAGATGTCAAGGAGACTCCATCTGGACGGGGCTCTGCTCCCACATCTCCCGCCTCGCGGACGAAATCGAAGAGGTCAAAGAAATGATCTCAGATGCCTGGAAAGCACGGTCGACTGTGGAGTCCTTTGTAATGGTACTGAAGGGGTGGTTCTGGCGTTACAGCGGGCAATGCATCGAGGGCCAACATGTGATATGAGCTCTGCCGCAGCATTGCATAGAGGCGTTGACAGAGAGATTTTGAGTGCTCCGATTGGGGCACCTGGGCATCATTGGGAACCACATGTAAGGAAATGGGAGAATGGGTATTGGTACCACCTTGGATCACGCGAGCCGGCATGAAAAACAGCGAAGCAAGCAGCCTACCACATAATAATTATCTATAATGTCCGTACTGATCCTGATCTTCTTATGTCTAGGTAGGGACTTGAGAGCGCGTTTGTTTGTGGCTGCTGACCTTTTTGCATACCTGGACTGAGTACGATATTGTAGGCGTACAGAACCAGGTGAAGACACCCCTTCACGATCATGTTGTCGAGAACCGCGCTGACGTTATGCTACAGACGGTGCTTTCCTCGACACAACCGCGGTCGATATCAACGTGGATTCCACCATTGCCACGCGACGCATGAACATCGTCAGCGTCAGTGCTCCGGCAACGTTGTTTGTTATCTCCTCATTTCACCTCGCCTTCAACTTCCGCCAATCCTGTCTGCTACCTTCATAACACATTCGATCGACTCCATCCAGTCGCCCTCCATGGCGGAAGCTCATTACTTCCACGCCACGCTCTACCGCTTCACCACCCCTCAATCACGCGCCGAAGTCGTGACGCGCTTCACCACTGCGATCCGCGACGTCTCGGCCAGATGCTGGTACAATGTCGACAACGACGTGAGCGATTGCCTATCCGTCCGTCCATCCATCCATGATGCGTCCACTGACCCATCCCAGGTCTTCGAGCTCATCTGCCCGCAAGCTGCTGGGTTCGCAGCTGATGAATGTCTCGGCGCCACCATCGACAAGTACATCGAAGAGGAACTGGGGGCTGCGGAACGCGACGACCGTCCAGCCCAGGTCGAGCAGTTACACAACCATTTCCTCGACGACGTGCCGCCTGATCTGGATAATGCGGACGCGTTTGAACCTGCTTTGGTCGCACGACCGCTCCTGCCGCAGATGATCGACAAGGTGCGCACGGCGTTTGTCATCGATATGGAAGGAATGCAACGCTCGCATGTGCGGCTGCTGCAATCGAGAGACATGCCGGACGAAGTCGTCGGCCGCACCCTGGTGGATCTATCGAATCGCAAGAGCGTACGCGCGTTCGGTCGTGGGTATCGAGCTTGTGCTGTGCGGTGGGACGTTGTAACGAACGCGTACATTTTCAACGGTAGTCGGGGCCAGCAAGCGACTGAACCTGCGGCCGTCGAAGAGAGCTACATGCTTGCTCTGAATTTCTGGCATACTTTACAAGGCACCCCGGCTCCTGGTCGACCCGCCAATGCTGCTGTAGCTACCGAAGTTGATGAGGTTCGCCGTTGGAACTTCAAAGGACAAAAGCCGACTGTCTCGCAATGGCTTTCTGGCATCGGCGAGACAGAACCAGAGGGCCGTCCAGCTGAATCCGAACTACCACACGATACGAGAAGGATGCTTGCTAGCACTCATAGCACATTCGATACTGTAGCGATAGGCAGGATCAGAGTCGCGCAGGGTGCTCCCCTCCTGTCCGATCTGCCGGAGGAAGGGGTAGACAGCGACAGCGAAACCTCGGATAGTGATTCAGAGATTGAACCAGTCGACTTCAACCAACTCTTTGCTTCTGCTGAGCCGCAACGCCAGCGTACCCGTTCGCTTAGTCCGCAATCTGAGTCGGACGCGGACTCGCATAGCGAGCATTTAAGTTTCAACGACCTGCTTGCGATCAACCCATCAAACGCAAGGGCCAATCGTGATGTCAGTAATCCGCCACAACAAATTCCGGAAGTGCGCATGGCTACTCAGGGGGTAACGGTACACGGCGACGTGACGCAGGTGCGATCGGCGAGAACCACCAGAGAGAACGAATCTTTCAGTGGTGGTGGCGGTGAATCTATCACGAAAGGGACCGAAATGATGGCAAACTCGTCAGCTTCTGCTATCATCGACACTATAGGTCTGAAGGGCCATGCTACTATACAGGCCAAGTGGAACCTCGATCATTATGAGGCGGATCGTCAGCAAGTCAGGCGCAGACCAACGGCATCTACCAGCGGTCTTCGCCTACGTAGCCGTATGCAACAGTCAAGAGGAGGCGGTCCTGCTAGTGTCAGTGATATGAGTAATTTCACTCGAGAACAACTTCATCAGCAAGACAGTGCCAAAGACTGGGTCCCAGTTCCGGCTCCTAGAGCTGATCCTGACTCGGCTGAACTCGTGGACACGCGCTTCGAACCTGGCATACGGACGACCAAGCTTCCTCCTGGTCTCCAGCCATTTGAGCCTAGAAGAGTTGACCGGCCGCCGCAAAAGCTCTTACATAACGGGATCGCCAATGAAGGACCTATCAACCACGATCAGCCACTGATCGACCTCAGCGGATTTGACCCTGCGCTTGCCCGCCACAATGCCCCTCAACTGTCTTTGCAGAGCGGAACCCTGACCCCTACGAGAAGAGGCAAAGCACGTGCATCCGGCGAGGAAGTTGTAGAGCGCTTGGCGCAGCCGAAGGCACCGCCCACCTTGAGACACACTATGAGGCAGAAGGCACGAAAGAAAAAGAAGAGTCAGCCCGTTTCCAACGGCTCTCAGTTTCAAGCACGATTGCCACTTCCAGATCCGATCTTGCCACCACCAGGAAAGAAAAAGACAAATATCGCATCAGCTTTGCCTCCGCCGGGTTCTCGTGACAATAAGGAAGCCATTTTGATTAAGCCAGGTCCGTCGGCCGGCGATGGAACCAGCGTTCTGACAGATACAACGACCGGCATCGACGCGCTAGGGATATCGAAGCTTCTGTCGGAGGGTCCAGAGGCTGCAGATGCCAAAGTGACTCAACTTGAAGAATTCCTATCTGCTGTACGTTCATCTCTCATGCGCAATACATCTCGAATTGTGGTGCAGTTCGGCAAATCATATTTTGACTTTCCAGGCGGAAAGCCACCTGTCGGCACAGATCCAACCGAATTGACAATGGAACTCAACTCCGATCCTTCAACGCCTGATGTGGTTTTCTTCAGCCGCTTGACTCAATGTCACATGGATGCTCTCCAAGTGCTGATGCTTGCACCTGACCAGCCATGGGCTCGTCCAACCACATCTTACCACTACGATATACATGTTCGCTCCACTGAGGGCAAGCTTCAGCGATTGGTAGCTCGCTTACAAGGCGACAATGATGGCACGATGTCGCCTGATTCGCCTGTAAAGGTCGTAAAAGTTGCTGACGCTTATGTGCTCTTCCCATACCGATCATTCGACGCACACGTCTCAGCGGAAACACTTGACACAGGCATCGACAGCATGCTGTCGGATTGCAGTGAATGTCTGTCTTCGGCAAGATCTTTCGCTAGCTCCCCAGAGACGATCGCTGCAGATCCGTCTTTCCAAGCATACGCTCCGAGTGGACTACGTATCGAGAAGATGTCCGCCAGGACTTGCTTCACTAGTCACTTGGCGTATGATAGCCGTCTCAAAGTCAATCGCATTCGAGAACTGAAAATCGAACCCATTGCGGACAATGGTCAAGGATATAACATGAAGGCCACCATGAATACGGAGGATGTGAACGCAGAATGGTGGGAGGCACAGCTCTGCTTTGGTCGAGGCATCCGAGCGGGAGACCTCCTCACTCTGGTGGAGAGCATTGTCAAAAGCATGGATGGAGTGGGTTTCAAGAACCAGGGTCCATGGGTCATCGAGAATGCGATGGAACTGTCGCGCAAGGGGAAAGAAAAGGAAAGCGCGGCAGGGTTCTGGTGAGGCGGACGATCATCTGGTCGCGGCAAGTTGTCTGTCGGACTTTGTGGTCGCGGTCTTCATTCTCTTGGGCGAGTGGGCGTGAATAGGCGATCATCTTGCTTCATGTCTAGAAATACCAGAACTCGAGCGTAGACGCTTGAGCTGACCTCGGTCTTCACATGTGCACACAAGGAAGCAGAGCATTCAAAGACCGAAAAAGCGGTTATGTCAGATAGTCATAGGTTCTCATGTCATACTGTCTTTGATGATTGCCGAATGCATGTCATCCATCCCAACTTGCCGTTGTTCATCAACGATTCAAGGCCCACTTTATTCCATGTCTCATCGAAGTGAAGTCTGACTTCTCTTAGTGTCTTGATGCCTGAGGCTGCAACACGCCCCGCAAACCACAAACCTCAATTCCTGGCCGCGCTGGAGTGACGTTCTTCCTGAGGACATACCTTACCTTCACTGTCACCCAGGTACTGCTCTGCTTGTACCTCGACATCTCCTCCGCAGACCGCTCATCTCTCTGGGTCCAGCAACCACCAGCCCGTCCTCAGCACCGCTACTCCGTCCGATTCCCCTTACCGACCTCCTCACGCCGCTGCTGCGGCCTCTCATCCTCGACGCTTCCGCCCCGGCCGCCTCTTTCCGCTCTTCATCGGCTCAACCGACCTCGCCCCAGTCGCCAGACTTGTCAGAGCGACAACTTGATTCAATCCACCATCGCCTCGAAGGCCACCCTATTCATCCTTCCCACCGGCGCACACGAGCGAAGCGTGACGTTGCAGCGGGCACGGCACGAGCGCAGCGGTCAAGATGGTGGAAGCAGATGGCCCGCAGCCACCTACCTGGAAATTCACACAGTAAGTTCCTGGTTTTCCTTTTTGAGATCTGGTGCGGTCGGCGGGGCATGTGCGATTTTTGGTCAGAGGTATGGGGCTATCTTGATGGTGTACACCGCCAAGGCCGCAATGGCGGGCGTGATATGATACAGCGAGCGATGTGGAAGCATGCTTCGTCTACGTCTATGCGAGCTCGCATCACAAGCATTGCGTTTCGTCGGGCTTGGTCCTGGTGCCTTCAGCCGCGCGCATGGATGTTGCCTCTGCTGGTTATGACATGGCACACGAGCAACGGCGGACTCCTCTAAATACGGAACGAAAAGTCGTCAACGACGAAGGGAAACCATGTGATATTACATGATTTTACTACAGGCGCAGGACCAAGCATCATTGTCTTCTAACACACACTGACCTTGACGCCTACAGATGTTTCGGCGACAAGGGAGATGTAGAAGACATTACTGAAGCCGACATCATATCTACCGTGGAATTCGACCAAACGGGAAACTATCTAGCTACAGGCGACAAAGGAGGAAGAGTGGTTCTGTTTGAGAGGAACGAGACCAAGAAGACATGCGAATACAAATTCCACACGGAGTTCCAATCACACGAGCCGGAGTTCGACTACCTAAAATCGTTGGAGATTGAGGAGAAGATCAACAAGATCAAGTGGTGTCGAAGACAGAATGCATCGCATTATCTTCTTTCAACGAACGACAAGACCATCAAGCTGTGGAAGGTGTTTGAGAAGTCGCTGAAGGTGGTGGCGGAGAACAACCTGTCATCTGAACTCACACCTGGAGGAGCCGGAAACGCAAATGGTGGCGGTCCAGTGCGATATCCTAATGCTCACTTCCGCACTGTTGGCGATCTCAAGTTCCCGCGCATGACACACCACGACACCGTTGTTGCTGCAGTTCCTCGGAGAGTGTACGCAAATGCGCATGCATACCACATCAACAGCATCTCGGTGAACAGTGATGGGGAAACATTCATCAGCAGCGATGATCTGCGAGTGAACCTCTGGAACCTGAACATTCAGGACCAAAGTTTCAACATTGTCGACATCAAGCCCGCGAACATGGAGGAGTTGACCGAAGTCATCACGGCCGCTGAGTTTCATCCACAGAGCTGCAATTGGTTCATGTACGCTAGCAGCAAAGGAACAATCAAGCTTGCCGATATGCGTCAGAAGGCACTTTGTGATGAGCACGCTAAGCGTAAGTGGCATTTGAAGTTCAACACGAGGAAGTATACTGACACCAAGCAGAATTTGAGCAAGAAGAGGACCCGTCGTCACGGTCTTTCTTCTCTGAGATCATCTCCTCTATCTCTGATGTACGGTTCTCGCATGATGGACGTTATATCCTCTCTCGCGACTACCTCACAGTCAAGATCTGGGATGTCAACATGGAACGCCAGCCTGTAAAGACGATCCCGATCCACGAGCATCTGCGACCACGATTATGTGACACCTATGAGAATGACAGCATCTTCGATAAATTCGAGGTGGTGTTCTCTGGTGACGCCAAGAATGTGATGACTGGATCTTACAACAACAACTTCATGATTTACCCGTCGGAGCACGGTAACGACACCGAAGTTGTTCTCCAAGCCGACAAGTCTGCATTCAAGGCGAAGAAGGTCGGCATTCCCACACCCATGAATGCTGCGACCAGCCCAGGCACAGGGAAGAAGGGTAACAGCCGCGCTAACAGCCCGGCTGGGGGCGCTCAGCGTATGCGCAAAGAGACCGACGCCGACCAGATTGATTTTAATAAGAAAATTCTGCATATGAGCTGGCATCCGCAAGAAGACAGCATCGCCATTGCAGCGACTAACAACGTGAGTGTCCCTTTCACTTCAGCCTGCCATGTTGGCAAGCAGACATCGAACTTGAAACTGACCACTGTGTAGCTCTTCGTATTTTCGGCGCTCTAGATCTGGCTTGCTTGATGAGAGTGACGCTGGCTTTCGAATGTGTAGAAAGACAAATGGCCGTTGCCAGCGTGGGAGCAGGATTACGCATGGAAGTTTGACGTCGAAATTGATCCTTCTCCACGGCATGATCAACCACGACACCAAACACGACGACGGCGAACATGGGACTTGGGAATTAATGCGAACCTGCTTTAACGACTGCTGCATGGCCTGGCATGGCGCTTTGATGTGATGGTGGTGGTGGTGCAAGCGGCGTCGAATTGTCCTCTCTCTAGAAAACCCCGTAATCGCAAGGTTGCTGCTTCAGCCTGCAAGGGGGCTTTGCAGGTGGCTCGGTGGTCGGCACGATGGCTATCAGACGAACCGGGTCTGCTTCTCTTTTCTGCGTTGGTCCAGCACAGATTCTCATTCACCTCATATACTGTCTTCACGCTGTATTTGTGAAGAAATGGGATCGTTGTGAACAATCGCTGTGGCAGATGAGGTAAACCATGCTGTGAGTAAGAGTGAATCACGTTGTTGACTGTTACTACAGTGGGGCTCAAGTGATGGTAAATTTGTGTAGGAAATGTTCGATTTGATCCCTGCCAACAGTGTCTAGCCACGACCTGCTCCGGAACATCTTGATATGCTCGGTTACAAAACCATCCCAGCAATGCCCACAATGCTGTGCAAGGATACGTTATAGCACTGAGCACATAACATTGGCAGGACGTGCCAACAAGCTAAGTACAATGCCTACATCTCAAAGAAGCTTTCGACGGGCATGTGATAGGTAAATGCTGTTCATGATAAGGTATCACGATAGGCGCTGCTACACGATGGGTTTCTACATATATCTACATCCACGCATCTTGTCGAGCGTGGGCTGCTTCACTGCTCGTATCCTTCATGGCGGCGCGCGCCACTCCAGGCCCGCCGGACTCTGCTTTCGATCTGAGCAGAGTTGGGGACTCACGCATCAACCACCTGCCATTGACGGGAAGACTCAGAGGTCTTGGCCAGTCTCTCTTGCAGTTCAGTGGCTGCATCTGGTGAGGTCGGTATAACATTGCAACCGAGCAGGTCCACCGGGAGGTCGTTATGCTAACGCGAAGAGAGCGTGTGGCGGGCTCACGGATCGGTCCAGTCGTCGCAGAAGCTCGATCATCATTATTCAGTTCGGTATGTGTATCGTACATCAGTCTCATGACACCAGTCCATCCCATGCTGCAGGTCCAAGGGGTTTCGGGTCTTCGGTCCTTAGCCACTCGCCGTTGAACGCGTTGACGAGCCAGTCGCTCAATTCTGTGCTTGGTGTCAATATCTTGTTACGGGGAATGGGAAAGATGAGACTTTGGCTAACTTACTGTTGTACACTATCCTGTTTCCGTTATGGAAGTATATTGAATGGTCCGAATCGGGGAAGATATGGACATCGTAGTTCTTGACGTTTGCTAGGTCAAGATGATCCAACAATGAAAGTGTGTTCTGGAAATGGACGTTATCGTCGCTGGCGCCGTGCATGACCAGGAAGCGGACATTGTTGCCTAAGCCGTTCATGTCGGAGATGGATGCATTGTCGTAGCCGGTGGGGTTGTGTTGCGGGGTGTGCATGTAGCGTTCGGTGTAGATGGAGTCGTAGAACCGCCAGTCAGTGACAGGCGCAACAGCCATGCCGTACTTGAATGTCTCTCCAGCATCGGTCTCAAGCGTCTTCAAGGTCATGAAACCACCATACGACCAACCCCAGATAGCGAGCCTGTTGGCGTCAACGTACTTCTTGGCAGCCCAGGCTTTCGCAGCCGCGATCTGATCATGAGCCTCCCAGTAGCCAATGTTGCCACGGACGACACAGCGCTGTGCACGACCTTGGTAGCCCGTTCCTCGACCGTCCAATGTGACGACTATATAGCCAAGCGATGAGGCGACATATGATTGGAAGTTGACCGAGAATCTGTAATCCACCTCTTGGAAGCCTGGCCCGTTGTACAGGTAGAACAGTACGGGGTATTTCTTGTTTTTGTCGAAGTGCGGTGGCCGATGTTCCACCAGATTGAGCTGGAAGCCGTCCACTTCAAATTTCTGGTAGTGCTTGGTGGGTAGTTCAGTCTTCTTCGCTAGTGCCTCAAGAGCAGCATTAACCTCAATACTGATATCTGTCTCGTCTCCAACGTTTGATGGAGTTGATACAACCTTTTGCCATGGAATGTGTGGTCCATGGTAGGAGAGCAGCATGAACTCGCTTTCAGCAGAGAATGAAGCATCGTAGTACCCAATTTCTTTAGTGTCTGTTACAGCTTTGATACTGCTAGGACCCTTGAGCAGATCAGCGGTGTAGACGTGGCGTTGAGTACTACCGTCTTTGGTGGAGATGAAGTAAACCAGATTATTCTTGAGATCGACGGAAGACGGCGCTGAGACGACTTCCCAGTCGCCGTCCGTAAGCATCTGCATGGTTGAATTGTCCAGAGGTGAGAAATAGGCAAGATGATCATTGTTGTCATGGATGACAGTATCAATGTAGCCATCATGAGGGCGCCCGTTCTCGGGATCAGCAGGCACGAAGGTCGTCTTCTGAGTTACTTCGAACCATCCACCGTCAAGTTCAAGCACATTCCTCTCACGAACAGTCTTACCAGTGCGGTCTTTGGCATCAATGAGAATCGTTTTGAGGATGTCACTCTCGCGGTTGGTTTCGCGAACGATGACTTTGCCCGTCTTGCCCGCCCATAGTACCTCCGTGATCAGGCGGTCATCGTCGTCAAAATCTCCTTCGATCGTAACAGCAAACACCTCCGCCTTTTCCACGTCGTAAATTTGCAAGTTTATGATGCTCATGGGAGCTCCAGCTTTGGGGTACTTGATCTGTCGGACCTCCGGATAGTTCTCTTCTCCTTCTTTAGGCTTTTGACCCGAAGGACGGCTGAAGTAATACTGGACGGGAAACTCGGGCACTGCACTCTCATTTGTCCTGAAGAAAGCGATGTACTTTCCATCGCCAGACCACCATGTAGCAGAATCACCAGATAATACTTCCTCCTCGTAGACCCAGTCCGGGATACCGTAGAACAGATCCGGCCCTCCATCATCGGTAATGCGCTGTACAGTATCGGAGTTCAAAGGACGGATGAACATGTCGTTGCCCCGAGTAAAAACTACTGCAGAGCTGGTCGGACTCCAGGAAGCAACCTGAATGCGCCCATCGAGATTCTCCGGATCCAGCGCCTCCCCTTCTTGTGACTCAACATCAAAGATCCAGTAACGGGCAGTGCCGCTGTGGCGCCAGTTGCTGGTGTAGTCACTTTGCACCAAGACCTTCTTGTGGTCTGGGCTCGGCCATGCCTCAGAAACATTGATCAAGGTATTGTCTACCTTGAACTGTCCGTGCTTCATCAACGTTTTGCTGTGTTGGATCTGTGTAGCGATATCCTCGCCCCGAAAGCGCACATCTTCCACTACCAGGTAGTCACGTCCTTGTTGACCACCCCGCTCCAGCAACAGTCCGTCTTCGCCGTTCGGACCTGCGATCCAGCGGATGGAGTGCCTCTGTGGATACCACTGCCCTCCCAATACTTGGTCTAGTGTCACCTTCTTGCCATGACCAACCACACTCGTAGCATGTGGATCATGCGGTCTTTCACCGTGGGCTACATGTCGATCTTGTCCCACGAATAAAAACATGGCAGCGACCCATCCGACCACGCCGATTGCAATCAAAATATACAACACCATCCTGGCTTTCCTGTCTGAAGGCTTCATTTGGCGGTTCCATGCCATCTGATCTTCCAATTCCAGCTCGTCTACTGGGCCATCGTGGTATGCTCCTTCCTTTGCTCGTAGTGCCGAATCATCGGACATGTGCTCGAACACGAGAGAAGAGGTAGATACTGAGGAAACGGAGTGAGGTCTATCATGTCTCTCATTAGCCGCAGTCGCAAGATCGTCGTCTTGTGTAAGCGGCTGCTGCTCATAGCTCAATGAGGGCGCCATGATGAGCTACCGTCTTCGATTGACAGCGTTATCCGATCGCATTGGTATGGGCGCCCAGATCGGATACAACCCCGTATCGACCGTTGTACCGACAAATGGTGGCAGGGATTTGGGTGCACTGGTAGTGCCTGATCTGAGGTGAGGTCGGCTGTATACTGGCGTCGTCACCTTGCCTAATTGGGAAGTCATGGTCTCCCAGGCACCACGACCTAGATATTTTCCCGTGTCAGACCACGTTCTGAAGGACGAACGAGTACAATCTTTTCATCATGTCACCTGGACATTCCCTTGGTTGAATGGACTTGTTGGAAAAAAAAATCTCGAGTTCTTGTTGTGGTTGTGGTATCTAAAATTGGCCTTCAACGTTTGATGCACTCCAACCACCTACGTGCGACGTGCGCATACTACTCACGCCAGCTGTGCAGTACGTTGATCCATCTTCCCCGAGACAACATCTAGCAGATCCAAGACTCTTCCTGACATCGACTACAGCGACACACTGCATTGTCTTGCATATTTGTTGGGGTCCAGCCTTGCCATTTGGTGCACGAACGCATGCATACTTTGCAGCCCCCACGAAGGCTGAGCAGTGCAGACCTCATGCACTGATCAGCGCCACCCGCCTGGAATAGAAATGGAGATGAAGGCTGCTACCAAGCTGAATATCTGTTCGCATCCATATCCGTATGTTCACGCACCATCATCTGCTCAGACAGCAGTTTCAGATCCATGTCATGGAAGCATTATGCACGGCAGCATCTGCATGCACTGCTCCACCACCTTAAATAGGCCTGGGCGTTGCAACTGTGCCATATCGCTGCATCAGTCCCCGGCTGTTTCCATTCATATAGACAGATATGTATCAAGCAACGACCCAGTACCAGGTTTGTCTCGTCCTTCTCTTCGATGTTCTGTGCTGCCAAGTATTCTGCCACGTCTTCATCATGCTCTCCTCATTTCTGCTACTGCTATGGACTTTCCATTACTGCTTTGCTGCTCAACTTGGTGACCTGATCATGCAAGACCTTGGAGAGAGAATGTACAAGGATAGTGTTTCGACTGCAACCGTCAGCTCACTCAGGTCATGGATTTCACAATCAACCATGGACTCGACTTCGGACAGATCTTCAGCTTCGGCTTCATCTCTACGAGTACATCAACCCAATACTACGGTACCACACACCTTACCCAGTACCGGAATAGTGCCTACTTCAGCACCGACAGGTTCCGCCAGGAAGATCCATCTTGGCCGCACGTTGATCAACTCAGGGATTGCAGACTGGGACTTAGGCCACGGCACCTCAGGCACATTGACCTGCCAGAACTGTAGCACTTTCGGAGACCTGTCCTTCACCACAGATGGCTTCGAAAACATTCATAATGACAGCAGTCGGTGGGATCAATTCGAACATTTGAAGGATGGGTCATTCCTTGCCAGATTCCATGGCGCTGGAGGTACGATGCAATTCAGGTTAACGGCTGATGGAACGCTTAGCCACAGTGTCGTCTTCTTGGACATCCCCACACCTATAGGCTTCGTGATTCCTCGTTTGGGAAGTGTTGGCTTGACCCTGGCGGTGGAAATACCCATATCATTGATGGCAGAAGCGCCGGTCGATATGACCTTCGGCTTCTCATACACGCTTCCAGACGACGCCTTTGTCAACATCACGCTTGGCACGCTGGAGGACTCTCACGCTCATGGTTTCACATTCGAACAAGGACTGATATTCCAGAAGTCGTCTCCCGAGTTCCACAACACGAACGTAGATCTCGTACTCTCCGCTTCACTGCAGACATCCTTGACTCTCGGCTTCACGTTGTTGGATAACGAAATATTTGCTTCGGCCGGCATTTTCATCGATACTCCGGGGTTGTCAATCAATGTTGAACAGGTTCCAAATTGCAGCGACACCGTCGCAAACACTTTCACAGAGCCTTCATCATTCGTTTATAGGAATGCGACCGAAGTCTCTGCAGTCATCGGCGTCGATCTTGGTGTGGATGCCAAAGTCGGCATTCGCAAAGTCCACACAGAAGACAAGGCCACGAAACTTCTCCAAACCTCTCGCGAGTTGCTAAAAACGTGTATACACAATTCTGCAATGGAGTCAGGCCCTACAAGGACCGTGAGCGCTACCGGTCTAGGATCCGCATCGGGATCGTGGTCACCTGCTATCACCACCGCGCCATTCCGAGTATTTCCCTCGGTCAGGGTGACAGGGCCAGTTGCGACGTTGACGGCATCCTCGCTGTTGTCTCCAGAAGCACTCTCAACGTCGGCTTGGTCAAGTGCCATGGCAATACTGCCAACATCAAGTGCAATTCCAGTCCGTGTCTCGTCGGCAAATTACTCAATGACGGCACAGACCTACACCATCTCCTCTTCTTCCTCGACGACAGTGACGACCACCTCATCACCCAGCACGACCGCTAATGCTGGTCCAGCTCAGTATGACGCAAGTCTGGCGGCTCTGGTGTTGCTGCCGTTTACATACTGGATCATGAGTACAATTGCAGAGATGTGGTGAGCCAGACGTGGTGGACGAGCGACATGCAATGTACGATGAATGAGATACGACTTATGAACTTTCTTTTCGCGTTTTGGCTGCTCGTACGGATTCCTTACATCAATACAGGCTTTGAAAATTGGCTGAATTGAGGCGAAGGTGGCCTTTTGGTGTTTGTTGTCATGGTCACTCAAGGTTACGCGAAAGCCTTGTCGATGTGCACGCCGTTCGGATCTGTACATTACCCATCGTAGACGCCTTCGAAGATTGGAAGTGCTTCGATTGGATCAGAACATAGGTATACAGGTAGTCGTATAATGCTAGCCTCAGGTCAAGGTCCCGTGCATTCAATCTCGACGGCTTTCCTTCCTGTCCCCGACACGTTCCCAGAGCTTGACAGAACATCGACCTCTTCCACAACACAACAATCATAGGTACCTTATCATCACAGAACACTCTAAATTGTCGTGGAACACCCGATTCGGGCTGAAGCTGGCCTTGCACGTGCAGCATCTAAGTTCGATTAAGTTCAGCCTTGCATGTGCATCCTGGTCGGCGCAACCCTGCAGACGCAATCATATCAATATATCGTCTTCGACGAGGGTTCAATGGAGCCTTGCAAGATGCGACCATTCGCCATGAGAGTGCTTGTGATTAGCTCACCCATGCACATGCAGCTTGATTACCTTTTAGTTTGTGACGAGTTGTCTACGGCTACATTGCCTACAAGATGCGGACATCTCCCGCGAGCTATTCGTGGTGGTTTGACACAGCTGCACCCGATACTCTTCTGCGCAGCACCATGGCAACGTTCACCGAAACAATGCAATACACATTGACACAGTATACATTCGTTTCGGGAAACGCCAGCACTGCAACTAGCACTACGACCCAGACCGTTAGCACAGACACTTTCGAGCCTACGCCCGTGCTCTGGGTTGCACTTGATCATGACATTACGGTTCAGATACCGATTTCTGCCAATTGTTCAAGCTACTTCTCCTATGGGAGCTCCTTGGAACCTAACCCTGATGTAGCTGGGCTAGGTGTACGTATCATGACTACGATCCGCAGAAGACTATGAGCAATATACTCAAGCTTGAATTTTCCAGATGATCACGGCCTTCCTCATCAGTGCCTACGCTATATTGCTCTGGGCAGTCTTCGCATACGTCTTCGGGTTTCTCCCACCGTTTCTGTTGAACGCAGTTGATCGAAAATGCTTCCGGGTCAATAGCCGCCACTGCCACAGTGACTGGCAAAAAGTGGTGGAGAAAGCCACCGTGATCGTCAGCGATCAGCAAATCATCACTGGGATTGGCATCATACTGGCGGGCTATGCCAACATCATGACTTTGTCCGCGAATCACTGGCAAATCCTGATGTACCTGGCGTGGACGAGCTCCAATGTCCACTTGACGACCTTGAGTCTGTTGCGCAGTTGGCTGATCGCAAATCCGACGCTACGCAGATGGCGTGTTGTGGGGATGATTGTGCTTATGTTCTTGCTGGCAACTGCTTTGATCCCCACTACGAGCAATGCTTGGTTGCTGGCAATAACAAATGGAAATCCTGGTCCACCAGGAGATGTTCCGTATCTCGGGTTTGCAACGCCTGTGAGTATCAATGCATGTTCTTCATCCTCGCTGTAAACATCTAATTGGCCCACAGATTCGTTGCCTCTGGAATTCTGGCGCGTATGCTGGGGGTGTGAACATTGATGCTATCTTCTCGTATGTGTTGCTACTCATCAGCTATGTATCGAAGGTTTGTCAAATCCACAGTCGCAGCAGCGAATGCTTGCACAGGGCACTCCGTTGTCTCCCAGAATGGGTGCTTGAGCGCTCTTTATTGCGGGAGTTGCATGAAGATCGAAAACACAAGCTCAGTTCTCGAGTCCGCTGCAGACTCTTGCTTCTTGTTTACATTCCACTGATGGCATGGTTCGAGTTCCTTGAATCCTTTGTCGCAACTCTCTGGCTGCTCGCCGTGGGCCTTGGCTGGGGCACGCTCCAGATATTCTTGCCACGATCTCAGGTACCACTTGCCGTGGTCAGTCAGGAAAATACATGGGCGTTTGGGCAGGTTCTACCACTACTTCTGCTACTCCTCCCAATAGCAGCTCTACTTGAACACTTCTATCAGAATAGTTTGTAATTCAACCCCAGCACAAGGGTCATGAGCTGACTTCACGTAACAGTACCAAGTATTGAAGCGACACAACGCCAGCTCGAAGACTCAAGTGAGGCTTTACTACACTTGCCACTCGACCAACAATCTGCCGGGATGGACATCGAGAAATTTTCTGATGTCCTACGAGCAATCTAACTGCAGCAACCAGCAGCCAAAGCACGATCGGCCGGGCTTGAGCCGCACGTTGAATATTTGTACTCTTCAAGGTTCTTCCTAGCGACCATCTGGTTAGTCCAATTATGCGTCTTAGCGAACGCAGTGCTATTATTCAGCATCATCGCGACATCCGGCGCCTTCGTTTTTGGTGAAGAGTATTACGTTGTTGCGCTGTTCATGCTTCCACAGCTCAGCTTCTTTTTCGTATGGTCTTATGGCGGAAGCTTCTTCAGCAAGCTGTTTCGATGACGACCTGAGACCCCACCCTCTGACTAGCGACAGAGACCTATGCAAGACCGAACCTGTAGATAGTTGTTCCGATCATCACCGGGGTCCTGGGCTCTAGATTGTCCCAGCCATTGGCTTCTTCTAGACCTGAGAGATTCGTTCTAGCCACGGACAAGCAGAGGTCAACTATGTTAACGAGTCATAACCACGATACATAGTCCTGTACAGCCATGAGGCGCTCCTGCGAGTGGTCAGAGGAGAAAGATGAAAGGGAGAACTGGAAGACAAGAAGTGAGATAAGAGTACGGTACGATGAGACGACAAGATCATCATTTCCTCGTAGTCACGATCACAGTAACAAATGCAGGAAAGATCAAAGTTGATGCGCAGGTCTTGCATTGCCCACACGATATGTGCATGACAATTGGAGCAATATTCTAGTGGACTTTGCGTAATTTTCGATCTCCGCCCGGTGACATAGGTCGCACGAGACGTACGGTGGTACTCTTTCCGGCCACCACACTCGACCATGCACTACGACACGGAGAAATGCCGACAAAGCAGAGTAACGGAGAAGAGTGCAATAGCATGAATCGTGTGAGCGTTCAAAAGAGCATCTGGAGGTGAGGACGGCAGAAACGGGAGAACTCCAGCACCCGACTCCGCCTCGCGCATCAGGGTACGGTGCCGGGCTACGCTCCGATATACGTCAATCGGGATCCGAGTAATACCCGCGTCATTTTAGTCTTGCGTGACTGCATGAGCTCGATCACATCAGACGTTTGTCTTGGGGCTCGTATCTGGAAGGATTCTGTTGGTTCTCATGCGGGTTCGCGGTGGCACGGCAGGTCCGGACTAGCGCGTATTGGAGACCGGTGAAGGGTTGAAAGCTGATGCCTGAGGATGCATTTGGATCGGTGTTTCTTTCTATTGATGTAGACATGCCAAATACGATTGATGGTAAGGAAAAAGTCAGACTTTATTCCATAACTTTCACAGAGTACCGTAGAGAAAATCGTCCAGCGTGATGAAATGCATAATGGGTGGTAGATGATGATATAAGAATACAACGGACGAGCAGACTGCGCCACGAAGGCCTGGCGGATGAGTAATGGGGTCCAGGCAGCAGTCTTGCGCCAAACGCTCTGTTGCCTGCGACATCACCTGATGACTACTCCAGTCGCTACCACCGCACTTCCACTCTCTCTACTTACTACTACCACCACCACCAACACACACACTCCCACATTACCTCACTCATACTCTCCCGAACCCCATCTGTCGTCACTATCTCTTCGCCCACGAGTCACCGCCCGTTTGCTCTACGTGGCCACTCACCCCTCCATTGCCTGGCCTGGCCGCCATCCATCCCTCCTCCTGCATCAGTCAGCATTCCTGGAAGGCTGCCTAGTCTGCCTCATATCAAGCGTCGCCGGCCCATTGCTGCTCACAAGCACATCGCCTCTCGCTCCTCACCAGGCACCTGTCCATTCTCACTCTCCGCACGAGTGTGCTGAGGCCGCCTGCCACTCCGCTGCCACCGCCAGCCAGAACGGCCGCCATTAGCCGGTCTTGCGTCTGCGTGCGTTGCCAACATCGCTTCTCCGATTGAGGTACACACCCTCTCTTCCACAGCTGCACCTGGTGAGTCACCTCTCTCCCCCGCGCATCTCCATCCAGACACCACTGACAAGCCATCGCAGATCACCCCATCTGGTACCACTCGCGCTCCACCCTCGATCGATCTGGCTCGCCATGACGACCCCGGCCGCCCACCCGCGCCGCCGTCCGGCTCGCGCGCCATCGCCGACCATGACTCCCTCATTGATTGATTGCTTCCAGAACATGTCCATCCGCAAAGGAGACACCTTCCACAACACATCCAGCGCCGACCCTCTATGGGATCCGCTTGAGTCTAGCTCAGCGTCACCCGCCTTGGGATCTCGCGCTCCTACGTGTCCCAAGTCGTTGGAGGACTTGCTCATGGGTGCTGGGGAACGACGCGCTGCTGATCTCCTGGCCCGCGTCGACAAGGCCATTGAGGCGAACTCGAAGCTGGCATTGAGCAGCGTCCTCACTGATCCGGAGGTCCTGCCCATTCCAACAATCTCTGCTGGAGAGCAGCCAACCTCGAATGAGGACCCAACCACACGCAAAGCAGGTCTTCGCACTCGTAGCCACAGCCACTCCTCCGATAGCGGGCTGGGCGCGAGCGTGGCTGGCACAACAGAATCAGTCTCGGACAAATTGGCCGAAGACATTGGTGAGTGTCCCCCATACATATGCAGGTGATAGCACTAGTATAAACGCTAACATATATAAGACTCCGACTCATCCTCCACAATTGGTGGTCGATCTCTTTCTCAAATTTCCGCCGCCAGTGACGAAGAGCGCGGTCTGAGCGAGTACGCTGTCAAGCAGATCAGAAAGCATATAGTCGACCCCATCCTGCGTGAACCACACTTGTCTGAATTTCACCCTCTCATCAGCGGTGTTCCTGAGCGGATCGGCAACAAGAAGATCAAGAACCTGCGAGAGCTGGAGAAGACGTTGATCTTCCTAGCACCGGTAAGTCCAGGCTGCCAATCTGATGTTGATTGTGCATTTACTTATGGGTGTTGTGGCGTTCAAGGAATATTCGCGTTCTCCTTCGACTTACCTACGCTTCTGCGAACGAACCGTCCGCGTCCTGCACACGACAGTCACGACCCTTCACGAGTCCGACCAGAAAGCATCCGCCGATCGACCGTACACGCAGGGGTATTTCTTTGAATTGGTTGACCAGGTCCGTTGCGTCGGCGTGAATGATGTCCCGTGCATGTTATTGATGTAGATGACAGATTCGGCGTTACGCCACCATCCTCGCTGTAACTCGTGAGAAGCAAGCCAAAGGCGAAAAGCTCGACGAGATGGACTACTCACCGTAAGTTCCACCCGCTGCTGATGCACCACCCACACAGATGGCACGTGCAGAGCATTGTGTGTTGGGTGGCGCAGCAAACGACAATAGCACTCCATTGAGTATTGTGGATCGCAGGTCACGTGCTAACCATTCATGCAGGGATGAAAGTGTCTCAGTCCTGGGGGGCATGACTCACAACGGTAAACCAGCTGAGCTAGTCCGACACAAAGACGGCAAGGTTATAAGTATCGCCACCGGCCTGGCCATCGAACCTGAGGACCTTGCTTCCTCATCCATGAAGCGTCCAATGCTTGATGCTGAAGACGATGACGATGATGATGTCCTTCGTTCCATGGCCCGGCGTAAGAAGAACGCCAAGCCTGAGATCCATGCCTGCTCCATCGCCGGCTGCGATAAAGAGTTCAAGAGGCCATGTGATTTGACCAAGCACATCAAGACACATGAGCGTCCATGGAAATGTCCTCAAGAGCAGTGCAAGTACCATGAGCATGGCTGGCCGACCGAGAAAGAGCGTGATCGTCATGTCAACGACAAGCACTCGACAGCGCCGTCGCTCTACCACTGTCTCTTCTCACCCTGCCCCTACACCTCCAAGCGTGAGAGCAACTGTAAGCAGCACATGGAGAAGGCCCACGGCTGGGACTACATCCGGTCGAAGAGCAATGGTAAGGGTAAGGCAGTCGCTTTGACTCGTCTCCCACAAGGCTCCATACCGCCATCACCCTCGTCGACTCTGTTCACTCCTCTCACGCCCATCGCGCCTTCTCCATCCATCCAGTCCTGGTCGGACGCATCGCATCGCAGTTCGATGCCGCCTCCTGGTGTCGCTGGGCCGAGCACATACAGCACGCCATCTTTCGTGGACCCCTCTCCAGACTTCGCAGGTCACTTCAACATGGATTTTGACTTCAACAACATGGATCATGGGTTTAATGCTGGCTTCCCAATCACCCCTGCTATGAGTGAGGATCGTCGTAGTTCTAGCGCCGCATGCTCATCGCACTCTGGCTTCCAGGCGGATGCCAGCGCCTTTGATGACGGCCTCTCGCCTCATCAGCTGAACCTGGACAGTTACAACTTCGGTGACTACAACAGCTTTCAGCAACCCACTCCAGAGTCGAGCGCCGTGCCGGGGTCTGGTCATCTATCGGTGTCGCACGCCTCACACGCCTCCCACACCTCTCCTGCCGCTCAGCTCGACCAAACCTTTAACGGCAACTACTACGACGACATGAACATCGACGGCGCGTTTCCTGACGGTTACAGCAATCCCAACGAGGACTTTCAGCTCTTCGGCAGCAATCCTCCTGCTCATGCCGTCACCACCCCTGGCGAGATGTTTCCGAGTATCAACAGTGAGAACAACGGCTGGAACAACTTCGGCAGTCAGTTCCCGCAGATGAAGAGCGACAACTCCACTCTGGACGACCTGTTCCCGGAGCTCAGGAACCACTAAACTTGATCTGTTGGGAAGAGCGCATATGACATAGCTACTTGAAGTCCTTGCTGCTTACTAGCTTTTGTTGCTCATGATTTGGCTGGACACGAACTGCATTATGACGACACATGACGGCGACGACATGGAGGACGAGAATACTCCTAAAAATACAACAAAAACATTGCACTCAGATCTCAGTGCCTGCGACTGCTCGCGAATTCTGCTCGTCGACTCGTCTTCACACACGCAAAGTTGAGTCTGGCAGTTCGGCTTCTTGAATACGACATGTTTGCCAAAAGAGGAGTCCTCGGGTTTAGTACAAGCAATATGGCGGAGGAAGAACAAAGAGTGAAAAAAAAAACACAAATGGGAAAGGTGGAGACACCCCTTAACCACACTAACGAATGAAAGATGTAATACTATCGAAGAGCAGCTCGACGGCTCGCACTCATGACTTGTGCGCGCGCGTGCGAGCTGTGTAGGATTCTGGAACCAGGAATATGGAGTTCGAAATACGGATATAGGATCTATGGGATGGGGAGGAGTAAGGGTACATCAACAGATCCGACGACGAATGGTCATCATCGTCCATGGAATAGGGTCCTT
The DNA here is from genome assembly GCA_002786065.1 of Microcyclospora pomicola. Classification (NCBI taxonomy): domain Eukaryota; kingdom Fungi; phylum Ascomycota; class Dothideomycetes; order Capnodiales; genus Microcyclospora; species Microcyclospora pomicola. Next base: position 92,449 of record NHNY01000032.1, on the reverse strand, counting down.
GCGAGGAGCAATCATGTAGTCCGGTACCAAATTGTCATGATCGATTTCTCCATCACTCACTGTACTGCTGTCTTGACGTCCATGTGAGGTAAGGTAGTCGTCTTCTACGTAAGTGTCTTCTAACGACCTATGATTTGCCTCCTCATCACTCTCCCTCCCCACCGACCTTTTCGCTGCATGACGTTGATCCCATCATCTACTTCCTCTCTGCTTGAGTTTTTGGTGCGACAATCACCTTATTGCACTTGTTTGCAGGCACAGCGAGATCCTTGGCTTTGGCTCTTCGTGTCGCCTGCTCTTCACTGAACTAAATTGGGAGACGTCGATACCGGCTCGTGATTCAGACATTCTACCGCTTATACATCTATTGTTCCATCGAACTCATCTCTCGGTCTCGCTCTCGCGTGTCGTGCTCTCCATCACGCTCACAGTTGAAAGGGCAGCGGAGTAGTGGAGCAGCGAAGCTCAATCAGCTACTACTCTGTCCTCGTGGGATCTGGACGGAGATCGTACTTTCAGACTACCAGGAGAATCGGCACTGTTCATCTTCAACGATTACCAGATAGTATCGTCAGGCCAGAACACGATCTCACGCAAGACGCTCTCTTTCCTAGGAGAAAACCCTCTCAAACATCGACGCTTTCCGCAGGGGGAGAATGGCCCTCCACGCTCTCCAGCAGGGCTGTAATCACATCGCGACGTCGATGGGGCGTGCACAGGGCTTCGATGGCGCGGATATCAGGGGCCGATGGGGTGGGGGCGGAAGACCCACTCGCGCGGCTGGTGGAGGGTATTTGCCGCTTGCTGGCGGGGATTGGAGGGATGTTGTCGAGAGTAGTGGTGGACCTGTGGAGCGTGACCAGGATGGCTGCGACGAGCGGCGGTTGATCGTCGCAGATGGGCGGGCTGCGGAGTTGGTGGCGAGCGGAGAGGATCGTGAGCAGATACAGCTTGCACGCGCTGGGGAAGGAGGATCGCGGCGAAAGTCCAGTACGGATGCGGCGACGCTGCGTAGTTTAGGACATCTGACCGACTCAGGGCAGGCGGATTTAACACCATGTGGACGGGCTTGTCAGCATACGCCTCCCCTGATTGACCCGAGCCAGAAGTCTTGCCCTGCCACTACAACGCCTGAGCCGGGAGAGTCGGATGTAACGACGTCGCCCTCTGCAGCTACAAATCTGCCTGCTGCTCCACCACGGGCGCATGTCCGCCCCAGCCAATACAATTTTGGCGCTGATCTGGCGCATGAGCGGCGGGTGTTCGAAGCGGCTCTTTCGCCACAGCGAAGGGCGGAGTACAGAAGTCAACGGGAGGCATGGGCACGGTATGAGGAAGAGGAAAAGCAGTACGCTGCTAACAACTGCAATCCCGAGAAGCGGACGTTCGGCAAGCGATTGAGCGAGACGGCGGAGTCGTGGGGCCGGAACGTGCGCGGGCGAGTCGGGTCGTTGTTTGTGGCTGGCGGATGGAGGAGGGACTCTAAGGATACTACCACCGCTGCGAAGGATGCAGATGAGGCGAGACTGTTGTTGGCTTCGGATGGACAGGACGGCGATGACGCGGCGAGCTATAGTAGCGTGCAGGCGGACGAGCTCGCACGGCAAGGTGAGTGCCGTGATGAGCTAGACGATGAAGAAGATGAGCACGCATATCCCATGGGCACGCGGACACTGTCGAGGGGAACGTGTCTGGACGAGTGGGAGGCCAAAGTCGTGCAGGCGAGTGCGCGGCAGAGGAAAGCGGAGGCTCGCGAGTGGAGCGATCAAGCCACCGAAGCTGTCCATTCTGCGCTGCACGAGGGCCGCTTCGACGAGCAGGCAATAGACGCGCGCTTCGTGAGATGTGCCCGACGTACGGCCGATGCGACTTATGCGCAAAGATTGTCGCGGCTGTTCCGCGAGGAGGATGCAGCACAGCGAGAGCAGGAGCATCTGAATTGGACGGTCAAGCGGACTGAGCAGAAAGCTCAGCCACAACGATCGTTCTGGAGGTGGCCGAGGACGGAGCCGAAAGCTCGAGTAGAGCGGGCCTCAACTGTGCAGCCGCTTGCAAGAGACGTGGATATTCCGTGGAACATGACTGATCTGATGGGTTATGCGTACTGAGAGGCTGTCGTTCGATCTGGCAGGGAGAAGGTCGTGGTCGTAGCACCAGCCAGATCAGCCCGCGTGAAGCGCTTGAGGAGTCCAACTTTCCATGTTTGGAATATGCGAGCGCCTTCAGGGAGCAGGATTGCGCTGTTCTCAAGACAGCGTCGGAGCTCTTGTACTTCGGGGGCGGCCATCTCGATGTCGCCTTCAGAAATGGTGTGGCTGTTCAATTTCTCGTCATTGATACCAGTGCTTGCTTCCTCGTCCCACATCACCTTGGACATGCGAAATGGCTGGTCGGGCTCATCGGTCGCAGAGGATGATACGTTCAGATCGGGTGTGAAGATCCAGAGCTTGAGAGCTTGTTGTGTTGGTGATGAGGCTGGGGTTCGAATGACGAATTTGCGCACGCCTTGGCTTTCGATGGCGTTGAGGAGAAAGCATGATAGCCATTTCTCGGTCGGAAAGGTTGTGGCGTGGTCTTGCTTGGGTGTGTTGGTTATGCTTAGATATGGTTTGCGCAGTCGATAGCTCTGGTCAACGGCATCACATGTGCCAACAAAAGATTTGCATTTAGAGCATGAGACGTTATCCTGATTTAATTCGGAGGGAATGTTCTACGCACGAACACTGATCAGCATATGGAGAATAAGGAAGGATAATGCAGGTAAAACACATGGGTATATTTCGATGCACTATCTGTATCTATTCACGTATCCCGTCCAGCCCATGAGCTCCAAGACATGGCGGTCAAGCGTAAGACGTCGAGTTTCGCGCCGTGCCACCAGATCACCCATCGTCATGACACGAGGTTGATGCTGGGGCCAGCTACCAGACTATTGTTTAATATTGGACTTTTGTATCCCGACGCCTTTCTGCAGAGATGACCTGTAATGAGTCTGAAAGGGCCGGTTCTTTTTCGCCCGGATGCTGTGTGATGATGATTGAGATGGAAATGAGAAGAAAGAAAAAACCTACCTCGAGATTCTCACAGTCGTCCGCAGCAAGCAGCAGCTCCATCGGCTTGACCAGACATGTTCCCGTTACGTGGAGTAGCTGGCTGCTGGCAGCATATCCTTTCTTGATATCGGCGTGGTCATGGTCATCGTGCGGCACATCGGGCTTGTGGCAATGCCAAAAATCCATCATTTCCGCCCAGCCTTCGGAAGGCAGATCTTTCCAATGTTGGATCCGATGTCGTTTCACAAGAACAGTATCGCAGGATTTGCAACAGATTTGTACATCAGGACCGAGGGACATCGCCGTCCATGGAGTCAGGACTTCGCTGTCCACAGCTTCGCTGCCGAGGACATTAGTAGTACCTGGCTTCTCATCGATCCTAAGTCTGAAGGTTATCTCCTTAGACGGAGCAGGGGGGATGACGAATGTCGCCCGATTCTTGCCGCTCAATAGCTGAGCAGGAAATTGTATTCGGGCAGTTTCGCCCTCATGCTCTAGGCTCAATGTCTTGCCATCGGCGGAAAGAGTGGATCTAGTTTCCTTGTTGGATGTGGTGGATAGTGAGGCCTGGATAGACAACATGCGGATGTTGAGTAAATGCTCAGCATAGAGGTGGATGTTGGCCATGATGGAGCATTGATGCCTCGTTTGTGATTGGAAGTGAAGTGTTAGAGCAACGCGCAATGTCGCTTCGTGGAGGGTCATGTGACTGGGATTTCGGTGGACATTTGCACATTTGCTAGGGCAGCTCATGTTAGTTCAGAACATGCATCACTCACTCATCCTGAGAACGTCACATGGAGGTACACAACTACCTTATCGGACGCATCCACAACATTGTCTTTTGGCGGCACATAATTAATTCAGCCATATATCATTAAATCTATCTCTGTACAACACTTGATATCAAGATTTCATCTTTTCCTGCACCTCATGCTTCATCCTCGAGCGCCTCAGCCGCTGCAAACTTTTCCTCGGGTTCATCCAATGTCTTTCGCCTCGATGATAGCTGGCTCTCAGCATCATCCGTCTCACTTTGTTTCCGTACTGTCTGCTGCTGCAGTTGTTCCATCAGTGCAGCAGATTCAGCAGCATATTTGCACCGTTTCCTTATCGCCGGGCCATATTTGTAGAAGAGGAATGGCATCGGGACACATGCCAAGGCCAGGAATGCTGGGATTGAGGACGCCCAATGTATGCCCAGAGCGTCGTACATCTGTTGTATAGTACTATTAGTTGCTGATCCGGCTTGACGGGCACTTTTTCAAACCATGACTTACATATGAAGTGAACAAGGGGAACACCACGCCGAAGAGGGACCGTAGCACGGCATTCGCGGCCAGTACAGACGCAGCATATATCGTATAACTGTCGATGAGGTACGACATGATCCCGAGGAAGGTCAAGATCAGGCCGAAGCCGAATGGAGCCGTGCCAATGATGCTGACTATCCAAGGAATCTCTGGTCCATTTGTCCAGGCAAACCAGAACAAACCCACGACCAATGCAATCCCTCCCGTCATTGTGACTGGAAGTCGGGTCTCTGGTGGTGCGAAGCCGTGGTATTTTCTGCTGACTTTGATATAGCGCTGGTTCTCCCACACGGAGTACCCGATCGACAAGAACATGCCAACGGCGACGCCCATGAAAGCAAGACCACCGACACCTTCAGACCAGCCACGGTACTCTTGGTATACAATCGGGAAGGCGCTGAAGCACTATGAAAGGTCAGCATGTGTTATGGCAGTTCCGTGAACAAAGCAAGATAACATACCATGTACAATGTCCCATAAATAATGGCCTGTCGTGATGAATGTCAGTTTGAATACTTGAGTATCTTCAACCATTAGCAACTTACCATGTATATACTGAGGAGTAGAACAATCGGTTCAGTGAACAAAAGTATCCATGGCCGAGACAAAGCAACTTTGAACAAATTGGCCGGTGACTTGGGTCCTTGCTTGATCTCCTGACGTGTCTTGTAGACCTTTCCGGTCATCTGTGAAAGCTTCTTGGCTCTCTTCTGAAGAAGCACTGGCTGGTATGTTTCGGGCAACAGCACGGACCCTACCACCCAAAGCACGGTGGTGAAGATTGCGATAACGCCCAACATCCATCTCCAACCAACCGACTCTGCCACAAAGCCGCCAATAGCTGGTCCAAGACATGGACCTAAGGTCGGCGTGGCAGCAAAGATGGCAAGTGCTATCCCTCTCTGCTCTGCTGGGAACATATCTGCGATAACACCACCGGCATTGGTGAGTGGGGAGCTCCCGATGGCGCCAGCAAAGAAGCGAAGAATCAACAAGGTCTGTACATTTCCAGAGCCGCAGACTGCAGCGTTGAAGATGGAGACGCCAAGATAAGTGGTGATGAAGAGATACTGCCGACCGTATAGTTCACTTAGTGGAGCCCATCTATATCATGTCAGCCGCGAACTATCCATACGAGAGTGCATAATTGCTTACAGTAAAGGTCCGATAGCAAAGCCGAGTACAAACAGAGAGATTCCGAGAGTGAAGACTTCCTCGGAGATATTGAATCGCTCAATAACTTGTTCCGCACCTCCAGAATAGGCACTCGAGGCGAACGAGACAGCCAGGTTCGCTACTCCATTGAGGATTGTGATGGCCCATTTCTTCGTGAAACTGTAATTCATGGGGTTTCGTGGGTCTTCGTCGATCCATACCACGACATATGGATCATCTTCCGTGCCTGCACCCTCGTACGGCCATGCCTCAACTTCAGGTGTTACGCCTGCTTGGTCAAGGACTTGACGGAAATGAGGAATTCTGGTCCTGGGTTTTTCGAGTTTATCGTCCATGTTGGGTCTTCAAGGGTCGCTGGGGCACATTTACCCTGACAACAAGGCGGAATAGGACTCTCTTATAAAAGAAACCTTTCGAAGGAGAATGTTGACTCACATTGATGCCAGAATGGCACAGGCAGAGAGAGCTGTTCACACAGTTGGGAGTGTCCGCGGACACTCCGTGGACTTGGATTGCAGCAGTCGCCGGTAGAGCTACGGAGTAATTTCAGGCCAATCATCCGTCCGAATCGTGCATTAACGCCGGACAGGTGGATTGTCGGGACTCGTGACAGCTTAGCATCGCTAGAACGAGGTTGTGGCGCGAGAAGCAGGACGATCGGCGTTCGAATACCCGGTGTTGGCGTTGCACATCTCATGCATATCTGTGCCGACAGCCGTTGCTGGGAGAGCGGTGCCAAATCGGCGAACAGCCAAATCCATTAGCAACAGCTCATGGACGGCCAGTAAGGTAGTATATGTGATACCCATTTTGGCCGTCCATCAGGTGATGAGGCTGGGTTGCCTTGATGCAGTCGAGACACATTAGAATGCATGGAGGCTTGGCGAAGCTTGATGGGATATGTGGGCCTTCCACGTGCACCTCTATTGCTCGTGGTTTCACATTACGCATCGTTCGGAAAGGCGAGCTCGATGTGGCCACATCGGCATTCTTGGGAGCATTGTAGCATTGTCTTACACTTCCTGCTGCGTGGTGGGGGCTGTGGCAGGTATATGAGTCTGTAAAAGCAGATGATCGATCCGTTTCGACATTCGTTCGAGGCATTGGTCATCGTTACTGGCAAACGAAGCGGAACTACTTCTGGTCTTCGTCGCATACATATTAACAATATACATGTTGAGAATGCAAATGGAAACCGCAATCATAGCGCAAGATTCGTTCAATCACAGGACCAGAGTCAGTAGAGTTTATTACGACCGCACGAAGATCAACATCTATAGGAGCTGAGCAAAAGAAGTGCCATGAACACGATCCTCCCATTGCGACCTCTTACGACTCGGCAGGTATACAATCTGTGCTCCGCGCCACACTCAGCAGAATATCAGTCGCGGCTGCGACGTCCTCGGGCTTAAAAGGCATGCGATGACCACCTTGCCACTCCATGACTTCAGCAACATCATCCTCCACGGCATCATACAGCACTTTGCGATGCCATGCTAGTCCGGGATCGAGCATGCCAAAGATATGTATTGTCGGTGACGATACACGCAGTGAATGCATATCCGCCGGCGTCTCGCTGCCGAGCAGATTCAACAGAGGTAGACTGCCGGCGCTGAGCACCCCAAAACGAAAATGTAAGTCCTTGGGTTCGGGATTGGCGGCGTCTGCTGGTTTGATGCTGCCGATGGATTGCCGGATCTCAGAGCGAAGCATCAGGCTAGCAGCCAGCTTTGCTCCCTGACTGAAGCCCAAGATCGCAACGATCGAGCCGGTAGCACCAGCTTCATCGTCTTCGCGAATGGCAGTGGAGATGCAGGCGTCGATATCGCTGATCCACGATTCGTCGGCGACGACCATGTCGGGAAGTGGGTCGGGCAGTGGTCCAGGTCGTAGCCATGCTCGGAAAGGACCCCATTCGCCATATACCGACTCGACGTCTGAGCCCGGCGTGGTCAGGTAGGGCGCATCCGGGAACACGAGACGAAAAGAGGATGCCAGAGGCTCGTAGAAGGACCGAAGTTGTGTACGAAAGATGCGTGCGTTGGTGCCACCGCCATGTAGACACAGTAGTCGTGGAAGATCTAAGCGTTGCTCACGCTTTGTATCAAGAGCCATTTGCGTGAGATGTTGTATTTTTGTACTGATCTGACTTGATTTGCTGCACCCAGCAAAGATGCGGGGTCTCCAGATTCTCGGGTGCAGCGACGAAGATCGGCAACAACACAGGTCACCAACTATTGAATCGAGACCCTGAGCAATTATACTGTATAGACTGATCAGCGTTTGATGTCACGCTCGTCATCTCGTAATGTGATATATTACTGCCAATTTTACTGCTCAGTGCTATCCATGAGCAGAGGGTCGCTATTCCTGGAATCAGAGAACCAAATTTGTCGAGTCTACCAAAGCAACCCGGCCAGTCATTTGTCGGTAAAGGATGGATCAGTGATTACTCTCTGCATGAGCAAAGCGAAGAAGGCAAGAATGGGTAGCATGCAATGGGTAATGTTCCAAAAGAAACGGCACGAACAAGTTTTACCAAGGTCTAGGAGATGTGAAGTACTAGCGGCGTGCTGATGAACAGAACCGCGGCGTAAAATAGCCTACTTCAGCTCACACACACATATGCATCCCAATGCTTGCGAGCAGAAGGACGGCAGATCATCAGCTCGTGGTGAAATCAGCTCGTCTTCTACACTCAAGCGGCTGAACTCCTCATGTACGAACGTACGGCGATCTACGAGTTCTGCCCATCTCCGCCTATCCAATCCACAAAGGCACCCTCCATAAAGCTATTAGTCCATTCATTGAGAACGTCCTGATCAGATTCCTTGCTTGTGCTTTGCGCGAAGTCTGCAGGCGCAGTCATGGCGAAATTGAAGAAGTATTCCCAGTCAAGCAAGTTACCGTGCGGCAAAGGATCGGGTAGCGACAAACCAGAATCTGCTGTCGCGCAATGCGTTTGATCATCTGCGCGATCTTCGGTCAGCACTTGACGTCGGAAGGAATGCATATCACATACGGTCTGGATAGACGATAGATCTGGTATGCCTCACCAAGACAGTCGCGATGCGCTCGAGCTTGGCGGCCAATTTGTTATGCACACTCATCTTCATCAGAAAGACTGGCAGCAGTTCCATCGCGGCAAGGGCCTCCTTGTTGCTTCTTGAGTCTCCCTTACCATTGGAGAGAATTTCGCCGAAGAGGTTGAAGAAAGGCGTGAAAGGCGAGCATACCATATGCCAAATAATCCCATTATATGGCTCTTCGGAATCGGAGGCCATTTTCTCAAGCAATCTAAGCATTTCTTTGGATAGCTTCGGACACTGCGATTTGTAGCGAGGCGACGACTGTTTGAGGAGGAGGGACAGCCAGCAATACTGAAAATGGCGATTCACAAGGCCGAGATCAATCGAAGCTGAACCTTTCGCGTTTAGGAATGGCTTCTCAGCGGTTGCAGCAGCTTCCAGAACCTATACAAGTTTAGCATTCAGGCATGACGAGATCACAATTCTGTACCTCACTGCTCGTGATGACCTGTACCAAGTATCCAGGCGTTCAATCGTTGCTCCAATACTACGGTCATCTCGCAAGCCATATCCATGGAGACAATCCCATATTTCTCCAATCATATCGCTGAGGTGCATGGTTTGCTGAAGAAAGTGGCTGCCAAACAGGGATGGTACCCTTGTGTTGTCCAAGTGCGGTTGAAAGCTGTAGAGCTCTTGAAGCGTGGGCATGGGGATGTTTTTTGTCATAGCCTGGTGAAAGCTAGGTGGTCTGCCGAATATAAGAGCTAGACTTTTATCCATGATGTTAAGATACCAGAATGTCATACGCCTACGCTCACGAGTGTCAGGATCAAGCCGACGATAGCTGACACCCAAGGCCTGCAGCATACGGCAGGCATTCGCTATCAGCATCCAAGAGAGTGTCGGTGTTGTGAACTCTTCGACATGACTTGCTAATAGCGTCAAGGCCTGGACATTCGCTTCACTGGGCTCAAGAAGGAGTCTGACATCGTTGAGGGCCAGCCAGAGATTGCATCGCAATTTTGCTTTGGTTGACTCGTTCTTGGGTTCGGTAGAAGAGACAAAGCTCAAGATGATGCTGTAGAACATAACCAGCCATGCCCGATCGAGTATCTTTTCTGGCTGTGCAGCTCGCAAGTGGTCCAGTATAGCCGCAGGTGCTGGCTGAACTAGAGGCCGACCTCGAGCAAGAGTGGTCACAAAGACTGTCGGTCAAATATCAGCCGGCTTGTCACTCCTACAACCATGAACCTTGCTCAATACTACATGCCTTGAACCCAAGTTTGAGAAAGGTCCTCGAACAGGAAGTAGTGTTTGCTCGCTCTATCGAAGTCTGACCCATCGTGCCAAACTGCAGCGTAGGCTTCACTTAGTGATGAAAGCGCTCCTAGCGAGCTCGTCTGCAAGCCGTCTGACTTGGTCAATCTTTGACGAGTTATCTCGATGTCGGTTGCCAGCTGAGATTGCAGATTGGCTTCGCTTGTATCGGTATCGACAAGGACTTCATCATCGAGCCCGGAAGTGCGAGCGCGATTGCGACTTGCAAGGCGGCCTGCATCGTTCGAAGGCTCATCGAGCTTTCGCTTGTTACGACGGATCACACCCGTCCGTGAGTAAGTGCATATGTTCACATCTTGTGTACATTTCGCGCATTCGGGGAGTGTTTTCGAACAAGGGATCTTCCGTCGGTAGCATCTGTCGCACTGTCCATATCTATATCAGCATCTCTGCACACTCAATGATGATGCGCCGCAACACACAGCATATGGAGCTTGATCTTCCGTCTCACTCATAATTGCAATCAAAGTCGTCGAGTGTGCAGAATAAATGCCATGTCCCGAGAAGCAGGAGTTACCTGTAGGTGTGAGACGGAAGTTACAAAGCACGACGGAGCTTAAGCGGAGCTTAGTTGTAGAAGGATGAACGGCGGCGAGGTCGTGATCCACTGTCGGCCACGAACTGGCATATATATCTGCATACCTATGATTATCACTCAAGTTCTTTGACACACTCAAAGAAGTATCCAGACTTATTAAAACCCTCCAATCCAAGTACTAATCTACCAATCTCGTCATGCCACCTCCGATAGCAATCATTGGGGCAGGTCCCAGTGGTCTTGCACTCGGCCGACTACTTGAAGTTGCCAAAATTGACTACATCATCTTCGAGCGAGATATCTCGGCGTCTTGGGCCATCGGTCGAAGCGCAGGCGGGTCACTCGATGTTCACGGCGACTCTGGACAGCTAGTAATCAAGGAGGCCGGATTGATGGATCAATTCAAGGCCCTTGCGCGGTCTGAAGGAGTAATGACCACGCTTGCTGATTTCAACGGCAAGATCTATGCACAGATGGACCAGAGTCTTGATGCAGACAGGCCCGAGATCGACCGCAAAGATCTTCGCGCTATGTTCCTGAATGCCATCCCTGCACACAGGATACGCTGGGGCAAGCGCGTGCAAAGGGTGCAGAGAGACGAGCATGGAATCATGACGATACATTTCGTCGATGAGAGTGTGGAGACCGGCTTCCGGCTCGTCGTTGGAGCAGATGGAGCATGGTCCAAGGCCAGGCAACTGGTAGGTACAAGGCAGAATTGCGGCAGCGATGCATACTGATGCTAACGTAAGGCAAGGTCACAAGTGCGAAACCACAATACTCAGGCTACCTTTACTTTACGTCAAGGATCAGCCCCAATAATGCAGCATACAACGAGGTAGCCTCCATGACAGGAAAGGGTAATTACATCGCGCTGGGATTTGGTAAGCAGATTGCTGCACAATTCCTTGGTGACGGTTCATACCACATTTATGTTGGATTGCAAATGCCAGAAAGCTGGGCGGAGGAAAACTGTGCTCTCCTCCAGAATTCTGCTGCTCTCCGGCAATTCTTGTTGAGAGACCATTTTGCGCCTTGGTCTGCAAAGCATACAGACATGATCAAGCACAGCGAGAACGGGTTTCGTGCTTGGCCACTCTACGCAATGCCAATCAGCTCGTTGTCATGGCCGACCGTGCCAGGTGTGACGTTGGTAGGAGATGCAGCGCACGTGAGGTAAGCAGGACGTCCGGGTTCTTTGGCCTCGTACAGCAACTGACCAAGCGATATGTAGCACACCATTTGAAGGCGAGGGTGTGAATTGTTCCATGTTCGACAGCCTGCAATTGGCCCAGCAGATCATCAAGCATGGTCTGGATGACCTTGATCAAGGTGTTTCGACCTATGAGAAAGACATGTTCGCACGAGGAATCAGCCTCATCTCGCGCAGTGAGGCGAACGGCAAGCTGCTCTTTGCACCAGATGCTCCTCAATGCTTTCTTGATTCCATGGCCGAAGCTCTGGCCGAGGCGAAAGCCTCACGCAAAACGTAAGAGGATTGGAGGGTTTTGGGTATTGCGTTTGTCAGCCTGCCTGCCACTAGAATAGGAATGTATTATTGTCCTCTATCAACGCTGTAGATAATGAACGGAAGCGTTTCATGGCACCCGTTTCCTCAGGTTTGCTGGCATGGTATCACTCGTGCTGCAGCGCAAGAATAGATCTTTCTGATAGGCAGGGCAGCGGGACCTGGAACTGAACATCCAAGCCAACCAGATGACTTTGATGGAGACGATCTCGAAGTGCAACAATGTGATGTTCACGGAAGCTGGGTTGGCTGAACGTGCCCGGTTAAAGATAGCACACGGTATCTACAAGGTACATGGTCTGTGCGTCATGCCTCGACTTCACTCTATAGCACCCCTCCGGTATTCTCTTCAAACCAGCATTTCAATCAAGCTCCGTGCATTACAGACTTTCCATAGCGAGACCGCTAGCTTGAGATCATGCCTGGCCAGAGCTCGCAGTCTGCTTCTCATTTAGGGGTGAACTTGCAGCATAATCGCAAAACCGTTTCCCTGGAATGTGATCCAGAAAGCTGCAGATATGAAACCTTTCTGTTGGCCCCGGTTCATCCTACCATCCCATAGCCATGCTGACCCATCATTATCCGTCGCGCCCGATCAGATACCACAAATGCATATTGGACATCCCGGAGAGTCCTGCATGAAGTCTTCGCCAGCCCAATGACATATTCCAATGGATGCCCAAAGTAGAACAAAAAGGCCGATATAGAACAACGTCACCACTCGAAAAGCGTTTTCAACACGCTGCCCGCCAACTACATGCTGCCCGCCGCCGCCGCTTCAACCTTCGTGCCAACACAGGTGATGCAAGAGGGGAGAGAACTTACTTCGGGGAATGCTGCTATTTCAGCATAGCTTTTCGACGTCCACGCTCCTGGTACGTCGCGCGGCCAACGCATCATCGTGGGTTCCCAGCCGCATTCTCGAGCCTCAACTGGTGTGAAAGCACACTCGAAAAAGATCCTAGGCACGGAACTCTGCATTTTGGTACCATATACTGGTCGCACTCCGTCGAGAACATCGGAACGGACGGCTTTTTGCCGAATGGAGGAAAGCCATGGACTTTTCGACGCTCCATGATCTCCGCGAATGACTGGTTGCGAGAGGGAGGAAGTGGGATTATTGTGTTGGGCTCGCTCCTCAGCAGTCGTTCTCTCTCGATGGTAAACGATGTCAGATGTACCTCAGACTCGGGCTCGCACTCAGAGTCGTGTTCTGACTCTGCAGCAGGCGTGCCAACACGGTTAATATCCGGTGTTTCCCGATCATCTCTAATGGCTTCATGGAGAGGAGCGAAGAAGTCGGATGCTGCATTGAGTCCTCCCACGATCTCTTTGTCAAGATCTGCCATGTCGTCCACATAACCGAATTGGTACGCAGTCCTGGTCCCAGACAGGAGATTTATGTACGCCTCTCTGCCCTGAACGCGGATTTGAGACAGAGGCTGCGTGTCGAAATCTTGGGGACGAGGCGCCATCTTCTCTACAGCGTAGCCCATGGCGGCAGCAGCAGTGAAACGCTGGCTCATCAGACGATACAACTCATCTCGTACCTCGTAGTACTCATCAGCCAGCACTTGCTCCATCTCTCTAGCAAGATAGTGTATCTTGCAGGTTAGCTTGACTGCCCTGCCGATCATTCGCCACGCGTATGATAATCCATCTTGGTGCTTCGCCGACGTCTTCAAGGCTTCGTACCTGGACCATTCGATGGTTTTCGGGGCTGTCACGGGAACGTTGGAAAGCGGAGCCAGCAGTGGATAAGATGCAATCGGTTTGATATCCAGGTCATGCGCCAGCTGCACACGCGTCTCGACGTCGGTGTTTTCCTGGCCGTGCCGAGTCTGCTGGTCCCACTTTGTGAAGGACTGCAGTTGGTGGTCGCGCTTGCGAAAATCCTCTTCCCACCACTTGTCTAGATCTTTCGGCATACATTCTGCCACTGATGCTAGCTGTGAAGGAGCCCCGTTTGCTATTGATGGCAACGTTTGGCTGCCCGGGGATCGTGTACTACGGCTTGTCACTGCCGTCACGGGTGTTGATGAGTCTTTCACACCTCGGAGCTCTGGCGCTGCAGCTGCGGTATGATGGCTGATCGTAATGTTCAGTTGCATCCTTTTGGCGGCTGGAAACACCTGCTCGAGGTATGGTAGAGCAGTGATGACGCTAAACTTCATCTCTTGCTTTGTCGGGTTCCATGGATATATGTGGTAAATTCGTGCGTTCTGATCCGCGTTAGTGTTTTCAGTCCGACTGACATTGGTATTCAAGCTTACTCCATTCGACATGTGAGCCATATCTGCTCGCATTTGACCCGGCTCATACTCAGCAGAGGAGTAGATTATGTCGACATCACAACAGTTCGAGTCTCGAAGCACGACTGCCCATGCCTGTTTCTGCTCAAGCATTGCCTGTTGCAACGGACCGGTCTTAGTGAGTCTCAGCTGCTCTGGTACCTTGAAAGGCCTCAATCCTTCTGCCTCTCGAGATCGGATGATAGCTTCCTCCTGCGGTGTAAGCACGTGCATACTATGGAGGATGTTCTGCATCTCGGTAGTCGTAAGCCTGGCATGCAGCTGCTCCCATATCGGCACCACAGACTCCATGTTGATCGCGAACGCAACATGACAACAAGCGGCGAGTGTGAGGTCGTAAGGCATATACTTGCGCCGACGCAGGCCCTGTGCAGTTATGGGCATGCTGTATACCTCATTGCACCTCATGGCCCGAGGAAGTTCGTTTAGTGGGCTATATTGAGCCGGCTGCTCGTTTGCTTCAACCTGGCGAGTCGTCATGCTTGTGAGCTTGATGAGTGAAGTACAATGAATGACCAAGAAGCAGTGCGAGAAGGAAGCGGTACGTCAGTAACGACAGTGAGGTGTTTGCCGATATTTGTAGATGGGTGGAAGTGCGAAATCTGGTGAATGGAAGATGTGAAGGTGAGTTATGGACGTGTTTGTGAAAGGCGAGATGCTAACGCGAGCTCAACAAGCTATGGTAGAACCGGCAAACCAGAGCGCGTCACAGCAGCCATTGTCACATGTCAGGGGACTGGAAGAGAATAGAGAACTTGAACACTAGACTTGTCTTATGGCGTAGAACGGTATGGTCATCGCCAACGCAAGCAATACTTCGACCGACATAGTATCCATCGATCTAGGGGCGCCATCTTCTAGCTTTAAGATATCAACGAGGCTACCGTCTCGGGCTTTGTTGCACTCTACGAAGCTATCTTGGACGCGACGCCTCTCTGATTCACAAGGGGCTCGACAGCAGGCAGAGATGCTGTAGTGGTGACCATGTCAAATTCACACTGACTATCCACACCTGCCGCTTCTAGACTCATGCGAAGCCAGCCTAAGGAGGGCATGACGCTCGATGTCAGCCACGGCTAGACTGTTCCTCACGCAGTGTGCATAGATGCTGGCTTGTAACGTCTGATAGGTGAGTACTTGAGGCCGTACGAAGTCGCCTAGCTATAACACGTGAGTTGTTAGTTATCACAAGATAGACGTGAAGTCAAAAAAGGGGTGTGGCTGCTTTCGCCACAGATGTATTTCTGGATGCAGATCATTCACAGTACTTCATGGGCTTTGAGTATAAGACCTACGTCAGATTTTTCCATACACACATAGATGTAGAGCCAATGGCATAAACGACAGAAGTGAAGCACCGGAAGAGAAGCGCAGACGATTACTTGATAGGCAAGATTATATGCCTATAGCATGATATGCATGCTATTAAGGTTCTGTCAATTTTGGACGAACATGAAGACATAGGCAAAGACAAGCAGTACGTTGGTATCATTCTCTAGTTTGAAAGTGTACCAATTGCCTGCCGTGCCGGGCTATAAAGTTTTTTGGTGATCGAACATCCAGCGACAAGATACCGCTTCATCCCATCTGTACCGGAACGCCTCGCTACTAAAAGTGCATATTTTGAAGAGCGCAAGTTCTCGGTATGACCACGTTTGCTTCGTCTCAGATATTTCAAAGGTTGGCTATGCAAGAAGTCATCATTGCAGAAGTGGCCTGGCTTTATGTTAGCGCATATGCATAGACACATATCGTAATCACATACCCAAGGTAGTCCTCTCGTATGCTGCCGATTGCGAACATCTCGCTCATCTCACCCCGAATACCTTTAATGCGTAACCGCACCTGCGAATTGCGCTCGACTGTCTGCTCAGCATTGTCGGTGAATGAGGGCGTCGAACCATCCACGGTGTATTTAAGCTGAGGCGGGATCATCTGGCAGTACTTGTCAGCCGCCGCATGATGCGTGTATACAGCCTTGAGCTTTGCGCTTCAATTGTGCTATGATTCGTATAGGTGACCCCACTTACTGCCTTGCTCACAAATACACTCAGACCTGCCACGTCCACGAAGAAGCCATTGTTCACAACGCTGCTCACCAGCCCATCAACGACCTCTCCTCGAAACGGCCGGAAGATGATCGCCCGATAGCTGATATCGTACTGTGCTTCTCCTGTGCCTGGGACGATCTTGGGCTCGCTTATGTCCGCAATATCGATGATTGAGATGATCATCATGATTCCCATATTCTGCCCCTCCACTTCTTCGTATAATCGTGTCATGACATAGTCGAGTGCTTGGCCGCCGAGGAAAGAAGGGTGCAGGTCGATGCGGTGTTCGAGTTGTTTGACGAAGAACATGGTCGCAATGTTGCGCGCGGAACGCTGCGATGTCGATTCGGCCTGGAAGGAGCGTCAGACACGAGTATGAGCGCTGATGTTCTGACCCGAACGGGCACACTGAATGAGCTGGTGCTATCAAAGAGTGAAGGCTTCGAATTGAGGTGGAGTAATGTCGGTCGCGATCACTTGTGCAGCAAATCAAAGTACTGAATGTTGAGGTCGCCGAAGGAGCTATTTAGCTGACAGGACAAGAGAGCGTGATATGGAAGCCTTTCGAATGCGACAAGGTCGACAAAGAGATCACATCTTCATGTCGTGTGCTACATTCTTGTGATGCTCCAACGCGAGACGTGCGGCGGATATAGCCGATAGGGCCGAGCGCACGTGGAGTTGATTCTACATACAACATGAAGGTATAGCCACGCATGGTGGTTATTATCGACAATGGGAGAAGCGTTGACATTACCAGTTGATGTTCGTACCTGAGGTGGATTGTGGACTAAGGATGATTAGCATACTCACCTGTATTGGTCGCGGATGGTCATAATGTGATTACAAGGACTGGATATCGTTTCAACGCTTCGAAATCAGTTTCCAGAGTCTATATATGTAACACAGAATAGGTAGCGCATGCAACCACCAGGAACACGTCTCAATACAACCTAAGCGCCATATGCCCTCGCTAATCGTCCGCCTTGTAAAGAATCAAGTCTGGAAGATTTGTGTTTTGTGCGTTTTCACCAATCCTGCCATTCAATGCTCGTGTCGTTGATTATCGTCAGGGGCGACTAAAGTTCTTGATCCACCCGATGTTCATTTGGCGTGGCCATTCGCCTTAACAGCCTTGTCAGCCCTGAACTTAGAAATCTCCTTCTGGACGGCCTGATCCAGCCTAGATTTCAGTTCTGGTCGATACCCCAGCATGAAGAGGATTTCCAACCATACAAAGAAAGGAGCCAGGAAGATAGCTTGCACCAGGTTGTCCAGCAAAGCCGGGGCTCGACCCTCGTAAACGCCATGTCCCACGAATTGGGCGAGCCATGAGAATACGTGTACACCGATAGCGATGTAGTTTGCCTTCATTCCGTACGATGAGGTGAGATGGTTTGCGTAAGCCGTCCCACCAAGAAGTAATGGTGCGAGCATTGCGCCTGCGACTGGCTCCATCAATACATAGAGTGTGGCATAGATAATGCAGGCGATAGTGCCAGCGTTAGCCGGGAGATATGGCACGGTGGCCCATGCTGGAAGGGGTAAGGCCGGTGAGTTGGTACCCTGTAGACAATGAGCTCGATGAGCAACCCGAACATGTTTGATGTGAGACGTACAAATAGGAAGCCCGTCAACAAGAGGATTGGCACACATGTGATGTGGATGCCGATGTTGATCTAGTCAAGCGGCAAAATTGTCAGTCCGCACGTTTCTAAGATGTCGAGCGGAACATCATACAGGATCATGATGGTAAGCACCATACTAGATAAGACCTGTCAGCATCTGCTACATGTATAGGAAAGTGACGGCCAAGTTACACACAAACTGAAGTTGTCTTTCAAGATTCAAAGCCATGGCCACAACGTCTGCCTAATCTGCCGTTTGCCCAGGAGGTGATTCAATACGACCACATCTGATGACAAGAGACAAGGTCAAGACAAGAGGCGGACAGCAGCAAGCACTTTCAACAGTGTTGATGTTGTCCTGTATGCAACGAGTGCGATGAAGTGTTATAGCGATATATACTGTAACGAGGGAATTGTTTGAGTCGAGTGAGAAAGTAGTGATGACTTGAAATCCCGAAGCTCGCCGAAGACTTCTTGACTTAGCGTTGGCCCGTGCTGCGACGGCAAAGCCTTGCTCCTAAGCTCTCCTCTCACTGCTCGACGACTGCACCACCACGACAACCCCATCCCCAATCCCATCAACTACTCTCCGCTCATATCACGAACAAGTCGCTGTGGGAGCGGCTACATCATACCAATCACCCTTCATCCATCACACATACCATGATGAGGACCGCATTGAGGACTGGTGCTCGCGCTGCCGGTGCGCTTTCGGCCAGCAGCCGAATTTCCGTCGTACGTCCTATCCCCATCCACGGCCATCATCAAGCTCCAATGCCTATCCGCAACGCCTTCCATCGACTCAATCCCATCTGGGGAGATGAAGACTGGGTTGCTGGATGGGGCTGCGAGCTGTTACCACCTCATGGCAGCTTCAGGGAGAATGGCGCGCTAACGACAGCTTTTCATTGCAGCAACGCACCGCACCTGTTGTCAGCACCATCACTCGCAGCTATGCCGCTGACGCCAAGGCAACCCCTACCGAGGTGTCCTCCATCCTCGAGCAGCGCATCCGTGGCGTACAGGAGGAGTCCGGCCTCGCCGAGACTGGTCGTGTTCTCTCCGTCGGGTATGCCTGACCGCAAGACAACCTCGAAAATGGACAAATGGAACTGACGGGATAATCAGTGACGGTATCGCACGTGTGCACGGTATGAACAATGTCCAGGCCGAGGAGCTTGTCGAGTATGTACCCACATATGGAGCGAACAAAAGCGTTCAGTGAACGCAATGAAGAGGACACTGGAAACTGACTCGACGGCAGGTTCGCCTCCGGTGTCAAGGGCATGTGCATGAACCTCGAGGCCGGCCAGGTCGGTGTTGTGCTTTTCGGTTCCGACAGACTTGTCAAGGAGGGTGAGACTGTCAAGCGAACCGGCGAGATTGTAAGTGCATAAATGCGTTTACGAATTATGCATTGGCAAGCCAAAACTTACACACATCGTCAGGTTGATGTCGCTGTCGGCCCAGAGTTGCTCGGTCGTGTTGTCGACGCCCTCGGTAACCCCATTGACGGCAAGGGCCCCATCAAGACCTCCGAGAAGCGCCGTGCTCAGATGAAGGCCCCTGGTATTCTGCCCCGCCGCTCTGTCAACCAGCCCGTACAGACTGGTCTTAAGGCCATCGACGCCATGGTGCCGATCGGTCGTGGTCAGCGTGAGTTGATCATTGGTGATCGTCAGACCGGAAAGACTGCCGTCGCCCTCGACGCCATGCTCAACCAGAAGCGATGGAACAACACAAACGACGAGACCAAGAAGCTCTACTGCATCTACGTTGCCGTCGGTCAGAAGCGTTCCACCGTTGCTCAGCTTGTGCAGACTCTTGAGGAGAACGACGCCATGAAGTACTCCATCGTTGTCGCCGCAACTGCTTCCGAGGCTGGTACGTCCAATGACCCCCATGATCTTTGTGTGCTAGACATCAAGCTAACCATGTATCTTAGCTCCGGTATATTTACCTTGTTCTTGTATCCGGGAATGATGAACTGTGGACTGACGATCGCATCTAGCTGCAATACATTGCACCTTTCACCGCAACTGCCATGGGTATGTATTTCCCTTCTGCTTACGAAGCGAACATCTACTAACGATTTTTCCAGGCGAGTGGTTCCGTGACAACGGCAAGCAGTAAGGCTATATGAGTATCCCAACATGTGGACGAGTTATTAACATTTGCCTTTCAGCGCCCTGATGATCTACGACGATCTTTCCAAGCAGTAAGCAGACTCCGCCTGTACATTCGCCGATTATCATACTGACTCAAGTCCCTAGGGCCGTTGCCTACCGACAGATGTCCCTCCTGCTCCGTCGTCCTCCAGGACGTGAGGCTTACCCCGGCGAGTATGTTTAGTGAATCCCCGCTCACAATAAAAGCTTGTGACTGACAACCACCCTTTAGCGTTTTCTACCTCCACTCCCGACTTTTGGAGCGTGCCGCCAAGATGAACGACAAGATGGGTGGCGGATCTCTCACCGCTCTTCCCGTCATCGAGACCCAGGGTGGTGACGTGTCTGCCTACATTCCCACCAACGTCATTTCCATCACCGACGGTCAAATCTTCTTGGAGGCCGAGCTCTTCTACAAGGGTATCCGCCCAGCCATCAACGTCGGTCTTTCCGTGTCTCGTGTCGGCTCCGCTGCTCAGCTCAAGGCCATGAAGCAAGTCGCTGGTTCCCTCAAGCTCTTCTTGGCACAATACCGTGAGGTTGCCGCCTTCGCTCAGTTCGGTTCCGATCTCGATGCCGCCACCAAGCAGACCCTTAACCGTGGTGAGCGTCTCACCGAGCTGCTCAAGCAGAAGCAATACTCCCCAATGGCCGTCAACGAGATGGTGCCTCTCATCTACGCCGGTGTCAACGGTCACCTCGACAGCGTGCCCGTTGCCAAGATTCTTCAGTGGGAGTCTGACTTCCTCAACCACCTCCGCAGCAACGAGAGCGATCTCATGGCAACCATCGACAAGGAGGGTGCGCTCAGCAAGGACCTTGAGGCCAAGCTCAAGGAGATTGTCCAGACTTTCACCAAGAGCTTCTCATAGATGGTGCTCGCTTAGATCTTGACTCGACGAATGCGGGTTCTGATGCGGCGAGAGTGTACTATACAAAAGGGCACGCTGAGTAGAAGGACTCGAATAAAAAAGTCCATCCAGCAGTGCTCGGCCGTAGAAAGAGCAAGCGTTTCACATTGAGTTAGCATTCTGTAGATATGCGCGGTATTAGTTCCCTTTGTCAGAATTGTGAGCATGGATGTGATGTTTCAAATGTGCTGAGGTGTCTACTGATAATGTCATTCTACAGGTTACATCGAGAGAACAAGGGAATAAGCGATCGCTTTGGTCGTACAGCTTTTGCTTGTATGCCCAGGACGTATACTTTTCGTCTCGGGTACAGACAGCCTCTAGCAAGAGTTCAATTGCCATCTCCTAGGCCGAGACCTCGAGAACCTTTACGTTGGCACGTGTATGGTGCATCTCGATATGTCACGTGTAAGTCAAAAGTCGGCGTCCCAGCAGTTCTGCATCCGACATTATTTTCTCCGCCATAACTTTCACATGAAAGCTTGGACAAGAACATGTAGCCATTTTCCGAGCGTCGTGGACGCTCAACAAGTCAGCGAACATGTCCAGCGCCAGCACAGTACCTTCTGCTGCGCCTGCAGTGCAGGCCAAGGGCGGCATGCGTATCAACGGCAAGCAGTGGCACGCCACGAAGAAAGCCTTCCGCCCTACCGCCGGGCAAACCTCGTATGCCAAGCGAGTCGCGAAGGAGGCCCAGCATGCAGAGACGAAGAAGCTGGAGCAGGAGATGAAGACGGAGAAGGAGGAAGAGCGTCAGGTATGGAGCTTCCGCATGGTTATGACTCTATAGGTCGGCCAGAGCGGATTTGGACAAGCTTAAGGATACTGACGTGCTACTTCTTAGCGAAAAGTTCAAGCGATCAAAGATAAACGTGCTGCGAAGGAGGAGAAGGCGCGATATGAATTGATGGCAGCTAAGATGCATGCTAAGCGTGTCGAGAGACTGAAGCGGCGTGAGAAGAGGAATAAATTGCTGAAGTCTTGAGGATAGCCTACGCTGCTGAGATGATATGTATCTGGTGATGACCACAGGTTGGCTAGTGGAATGGGGCTCAGATATCAGGCTCTCCATTGTCGTGGTTCGTGCAATCAACGCAGAGGCCACAACGGCGCGCAAGATTGTGAAAGAGATCTGGAGTGGAAGACATCGTGAGTCCGCTGGTGCCGCGTAATAGAGCACGGCTGAAGGTGCTGATGGACAAATTCGGGGAAGGTAGCGCTGAACGGTGCTCTACGCGGTAAAGAGTGAGTACCGGGGCCCCCAGGGGAACAAAGGAACTCTTGCTCGGGTCACAAAAAGGGCTCGTCAAGCAAAGGACCACTGGTGTCAGTCGAGATACGAGCGCCCAGAGGCACACCAACATTGGTTGCTTCACAAGAGAGACACCGTAGCTCTTGGTGTAAATCGATCATACACACGAATATGATACATAAACATAATGTCAAGCAGCGAAAGCCAGAAGCTGCAGAAAGCCTTCAATTCTTCTTTGGATTTCCCACAAGCGAATCCTCGTTCGACACATCCAATCAGTGATCTGACAATCGTTTTGCAAACCCCCTGCTGTTCGACGGTAGGAGCGTTGAACGTGAGTAGGTACGTCCATGTTCAGCCGATGTACACAGCAAAGGAAATGAAGAAATGGGAACTCGAACAATGAGGAAATCGTCTCGAAAGACAAGACAAGGCTCGTGAAGCCGCAAAGGCTGTTGCAACACCATATTGATCAAGACCATAGCGTTCGTGTCACAAATGACCAGCCTGATCGTGCTCCGGCACGTAAGCGACACTCTTTAGGAATGCGAATATGTGATTTGACGTGTCCCGGTCGGATGAGCAGTCATGTGGAGAGAGAGCATATCAGCGTCCTGGTTAATTCATTATCCCTCGTAAGTCGTGAAGGGGATTGCTGTCGTCACGGCCCAATGCTCATGCACAGTTCACACGTACGCGCAACAATGGCATACCATGCCATACTGCTCGACCTGGAAACCGGGTTTTCCTGGCCATGATCCGGCACATTGTGTCAGGCTGCGCTCTTGTTGGCCTACGTCGAGGACGTGGTTTCTGTAGATCAGGCAGCGGCCTACATGTCCACGCATAGACGAGGACCGGAAGTTCGGATGAACGATACCGTACGGGCGGATCACCAATTGTAGAGTGTGCTTGATATGGATCGGATTATCGAGATGCGCGTGATCTCCTGCTCAAGGGACGGCTACTACACGGGTGCTATGTCTGGACGTATCGCAAGAGCTTCCGCCTCCCGGTCTCGCCATACCCATCATCTACCTCTGAGGTTGTCGTATAGGAATGCTGGGTTTCGAAGCACTGAATCCTCCCCGTTCAGCATCAGCGTCACTCACAGTAGCGTCGCACAGCCCAACAAGCCGAACCAATCTGCAGATAGAGAGTGGGAAGCCAGCAAGAATGAAGGTGACATGAGTCAGAGAGCAGGAAGAGAGTTCCCAATCTTCGATTTTATACGCCAATCATAGCATTCCGGAAGACGGAAGATATGTACGGTTCAGCATTTGTCGTCGTTCCTGACAGAAGCGATGCGGCTAGGCATGCGAACGAAACGACCGCCAGGATTGAAGAAGCGAAGTTGGACATGGAGTTTGTTTTGGCAATAGGTTGGGCTCTGAGGCGGGCGCTAGCTGGTTCATGGCACCACAGTAGAGGGTTCGGGCCAGGGCGGACCAGCCAATGCTATTATGTGTACCGTCCATGTACCTACATCACATGGCCAGGTTTGCACAAAGATGGATATCCAGCCAGTGCCATCGCGGAGTTGATCGGTGAAGGCAGGTCATGAGGATCTCACGCTCGCGTCGGGCCCAGTGGGCTCGGGAGACGAGCTTGTTGTGGACGTCACGAAGCCTTGCTCGCTCGTTTCCGTCGAACGACACCGACTTCGGCACGCGTCTTTATCTTTGCTCATCCTACTTCGACCTCGACATCATCCGCACCACGTCCACTGGAGCGTGTACAAGAATTGCTTTTATGAGGGGACGTCTACTGTTTGACGCCCAAAGCCGTGACGGGATGAGGCCGGGAAGTACTAACGGCCGGCGCGTCGGTCCCGACCATTTTCTTCCCTTCTCTCATTCCCTTTCTGCTTCTCCTTCTCTTCCTCTTCGATTCTTCTTTGGCCTCATCTTCATCCAGGCTATGGGTATGAGCTACTGTGTGCTCGAAAGGTCGGACCACGTGCGGTCACAATATGAGCTATCTGCCAATCGTACACAGCAGCACAGCGCACGCGGACGACGCACAAGCTGAGACATGCGGCGCGTTTCAGCATCACGAGCGCGACGGCCATTCCTGGCCAGTCTACGCCTGACCTGGCTTGAACATGGTTACAAGCTGACCTCACGCCATATAGCCGGACGAGGAAGAAGATCTATGGACTGCCATGCTCGGAGCGGAGCCAGTGCGCGTGCATGGAGTGTAGGTGCAGCGGAATCATGCAGCAGCCTGGTATCGATTGGCCGGCAATGCTGGATTCCTGCATGAAGCGTGCAGGCTAGGTCTGCAGACATACCCGACCACCCTCTGTCAGGCTCTCCTCTACTTGTTTCGGCTCGTATCTTGCCTTCCGGATTGTCCCTTCTACTTTGTCCCTGGACCTCCACAGCGTCAGGTCTTGGCTTGGGCATCGATTGATGCCCGCTTCAACCCGTCGCTCTCTCCCACACACACCCCCCACTCGCCTTCTTCCTCAGGCTACCACTTGACACTATCTAAACCAAGCTCTATCCTCCTGCTATTATTCTCGCCATCACTAATATTGTGGTACTGCTATCCATTCACGTTTACTACTGTTACTACTACTACTTCTTATCCTCCCCTCGTTCCTCTTTCCGTCTATCTCTTCGCCACCTCTACGACCATTTGAGCAATTGATTTGCGCTCTTGCACGCCCAACTTCTCTCACCGTCCAGCAAGCGTCTTGCTCCGCTGCCACTACCCTTCCCACCACACTACTCCGGTCCACGCGACTCCAGACGCCACCGGACACAAACAGATCACTTGCTCGTTCGCTACCGTTTGTTGCAGGCCACGAGTGACCTGACGCTAGTTCCCGCTGCACACCGCTCCGTCCATCAACGTGACGAGCCCGCATCTGTACATCCTTTGATCCAGTGAGCTCGAACATGGCCGCATACTCCACTACTCAATCTGGTTATCCTCATCCGCAACAACAACAACAACACAGCCACCAACAGGATCAACAAATTCGTCAGCAACAAGCTTCGCAACATCGTCAATCGCTGTCACAGCAAAGTCAGCCTACCACCACACTGTTTCCTGACGACAACGACGCTACTGTGTTGAATCCCTCCGTCTTGGATACTGGCTTCGTCCAGAGTCCTTCTATGACCATTGCTGAGGACTCTCATACCGGCTTGAACAACAACGGTACCCAATCCTCAGATCCCCAAGCGTGGGAGCAGCACCAGTCCTTTGACAACAGCTTGTCAATTGATACCACGGCCGGGGGTCAAATGTCCTACCGTGGCGATCAAATTTCGCCCTTCCCACCTCATAGTGTGCAATCGTCGTCATTTGCAAATCCGTCCGCGCAGTGGCGTTACAATCAGGACTCTGGTAGCGGCGCCGTGAATGATGAGTCGGAGTTCATGCCTCCGCTTCCAGCATTCGACAGTAATCAATTCCATCATCATCGTCAGGACAGTGTGCACGGTAACCTCAGTCATGTGCAGCCAAGCTTCCCCACCTCCCATCAAGACACGACTTACAGCATGCAAGCACCTCCAGTACAAACACCCATGTCCCCTCATTCCCACCAAGACTGGATGGGCATGGCGCAACAGGAAATGGAAGCCCGGCCAATGCAGAAGAGGGTGCGGCCTAACAGTCCAACGTTGATGGATCTCGCTCGACAAGACGGGATCCGAAAGAAGAATAATCGGATCGAGATTCCTTCTGAGCGGACGCTTGGTAACATTGACAACATGATCGACAATGCCCCGGATGAGGAGACGGTTAAGGAGTTGAAACAGCAAAAGCGATTACTTCGAAATCGGGAAGCTGCGTAAGAATGTCGCTACCAATATGATATTTTGATCACTAACATGAACAGACTCGCTTCACGGCAACGCAAGAAGAAGCACACCGAAGACCTCGAGGTGAAGGAGAAAGGGTACACCCACCAGATCACCATGCTGGAAAAGGATGTCTCGGAACTGGCGGCCGAGATTCAGCGACGCGAAGATGAACGGCAAATGCTCATGCGCAACACGAGTGAGGCTCTCCGTGCGAATGAGATGCTTCAAGAGCAAATGCGAGTCATGCAGATGGATCATCTCGAGGAGACCTCCAGTCTGCGGAAGAGGATCAACATACTGATGGAACAACCGGATGTGTTTGCACCGCCGATGTCTGCAGAACCAAGCAGTGCTGGATTCACCGACTTCAACGCGGAGATGGAAGCCTTGAACATGGGTGCGCACGAGTGGGAGCGGTTCATGTTCAACGACCTGCAACCCGAACAACAAGATGACTACCACTTCGACCTCCGGCAAGATGCCCACAGCCAGCCACCGACCTTGGAGAAAAAGACATCGACCAGCACCATTGTCCCAGCACCGAAAAAGGTCATGGATGGCCTGGCAGATCCTCCGACGGCGTCCAGCTTGCTGTTCATGCTCTTACTGTGTGGCGCCTTTATCGCTTCCAAGCCACCCAGCTCGCAACCCCAAGACATGATCAAGATGCCTGATCATGTCCTTGCCGCCGCCCCCACCATATTGAGCCAGCTTCTTTCGGAGACTGGGGATCTGAGCGACCGTCAGAGTGTGACACATCAAGCTCATGTTCCCCAACCATCTAAGATCCCATTTGTCGAAAGCGCTTCCTCAAATCGACTCGAGCAAATACACTTCCGCCTCACGTCGCCGACCAAACAGCAAGAGATCGACCAAGCTTTCGCACTCACTCCCTCTCGATGGGCATCAATCGCCAATGTCGACGTGACCAATGAGGCAGCTGTCGAGAACGACCATAGCGCTAACGCACCCCACCGACGTCGCACTCTCGCCGCAGCACTGCAGGAGATGTATCCGGAACAGCCCAGTAAAGCCGAGGTGTACACTCGAAGTCTGCTGTGGGAGCAGGTGCCTCCTGATGTCGTCAGGCAGTTCAAGCAGATGGTGCGCGACCATTCCGAAATCGAGGCTCGTCAGGGCGACAAGCGCAACAGCGATGGCTCGATCGCTTATAGCTACAAGGTGGAGGCCTGAGGCTGCACCGGCGCGCAACTGCATGTTGACATTCGGCTCTTCTACATCTTCTCTTTTCTTTCTCTTTTCTTTTGTTCTTGCTGTATTATCTGTCTGCGGCTGCCGTGGACACGGCGGTGTTGGGACAGCATGCCGCAAGGTTTACCCAGTCTCACGACTGTCGATGATACATTACTTCTCACGACCCCAACGACATCCATGTGCCACGACTATCCCAACACGAAACAGCTTGGACACATTGTTTCACCTTATCATATCGACGCACTTCCCACGATGCGGAAGTAGAACCATGACCTCACGGACTTTCTTCACGACGACACCTGACCAAACCTTCTCGTTTCCTCTCTACCAATCCATAATCTTGGACTTTTTCCACATGAACACATTTTCAGCATTGCAGATCATCATGCGCAACAGCGCGCATTGCGCTGGGCACTGACGATCCCTTTCGGAGACTCTACTCTTTTGTCCTGTCGAGCCTACTAGCGAAGATCTTCTCACTCAACCTTTCCCCACAATCATCCTGTCACTTCTACAACAGGAGCAGTCTTGTCACACCGCCAACAACCCGCCACACGCGGATTATTTTCTGGTCTATAATTTACCTATATTACTTTATCTAGCGATCTTTTGACGCCAGCGCAATAGCGAGCGAGCGAGCGAGCAAGCGAAATGCATACTTTGTTACCTTTTTTGACATAATGAGATGAATTTTACTGCATCCTACTGTATTCCTTCCTTGCGGTCAATGCCCTCTGCAGCATACATATCAGCTGCGCCCACGCGCCTTTGGGGTGTCGAAAGTGAGGAACTTCTACTTTCTTGGACAATGTGTGAGAACTGCTTACGCATGCTTGATGATGTATGACGAACCTCTCTCATGACGATGTAAATGAGATGATTTACGATAGCTGCGAAGGTGGTTGCACAGCGGTGGAGATGTGTATGTACACGAATGGCCTTAGCAAGAACTCAAGGCATCATCATCTCTCAGCACCGCTCCCATCCATCTCGTATCCTCGTTACCTCGGACGTCGTGACAGGGCACGGAAGTCGTGGAACTGTGGAACTCTTCTCACGTGGATCATCTCACAAAGAGGCATTTGAGAAGGGTAAGGCAGTAACGGGGAAATATCATGGATATGTACATGTGTGCACCCGTCTACGTGCATATCGTAGCGTCATGCCTGCATCGCCGCACGTGGGGAACATTTAGTGTATGTTTCATCCGGCGGGAGGGTTGTATTTATCTTTCCAGATCCTGAGGACGGTGGCGTATTAGTTATCAGTCGTGCATGAGATCAACTCCGGGAGCGCGAGAACGATAGGGAAGGGAAGAGATATAAGTCATCTAGAGAGCGAACGTGGCTGCTGGCGTGGAGTGGTAGACTTGGGGAGGTAGATTGGAATGGTGGAAGGGTAGATGAGCGAGTACATACCATGAATTCCCCACGGCTTTGCTGCCCTGCTTCTCGGCGAGGCGGAGGTATTGCGCGGCTTTGAACTAGATTGGAGAGGAGACCGGTCAGCTTCATGTTGGGCTTTGGTTGCGGTACATGTACATATGCCCGGGGTGGTCTCAATGTCATGCTAGAAAAGAAACGGGATGCCGGTGGTGGATGCTGAAGTTCATCGTTCGGGCCGACCGATGTGATGCCGGACGGAGCATCCGAGAGACCGTCGGGGCGGGGAATGTGACGTGCTCGTCTGCATCAGAGAGATACCCTATTGCTGCCCGAACGATGGGGCAAGAGTTGGAGGGATTTGACCTGGGGTGGTACGAATGATAGGCAAGCCCCGCGATTTGACGGTATCTGGGTAGATATCATGCCCTTGTGATACACTTCGAGGAGGCCTGTTGCATATGTCATGCGTCCACCACGCGAGAAGTCGTACATGTGGGAGTGGTGCGACACGGGCATGGGCTCGGGATTGGGACAGATAATAGGGTTAGGCACGTATGGCGTGCAGGATAAGGTAGGCAAAGACATGACACAACATGCACCGCCCACACGTGCCAGCAGAACAAGATCGCACAGGGATCACGACATACCTTATCCTTCGGGCCTCCGAACCCCTCTACATAACACCACGCAGCCTCGTCCATGGCGTCCGTGTCGCCCAGATTCGCGGCGGTCTCGTAGTACTGGCGAGCAGCTTTGGCGTCGGGCTTCACCCCCCAGCCGTGGCGGAAGCAGTTGGCCAGCTCGAAGATGGCCAGCACCAGCTCGCCCTTGGCGGCGCCGCCTTTCTTCATGCCCGATGCCAGCGCTTGCTCCTCGATTGAGGCGGAATTGGACGCTGCGAGAGAAAGATAGTGGATCGCCTTCTCCGGGTCAGGTTCATACCCCCAACCGTGACGGAGGGCCAGACCGTACAGGACTTGGGCGAGAGCGTTGTTGGCGCCTTTCGGATCTGCCAGCCGCCCGAACATCGCCGTGGATAATCGCAGCTCGCCGATCTCGTGCAAGCGAATGGCTTCTTGGATGTTGACATCTCCTTTCGCGTCCGAGATGGTAGGACTTCTTTCCCTGCTCTTTCTCGTTCCGTGCGCGTCTGACTCCCGGGAACGGTCATTGTGCAGTTGCCGCGACTCCCCTTCCAGCAATGGATTGTGCTGCGCAAGATACGTCGCTCGTTTCTCCCACTGTGCTTCCCGCTGTTCCTTGACCGCGCTCTCATCCACCGCACCGCCATCTGCTTCCCTCACTGGTAGCACGACCGAACTCGGCGCTTCGGGCAAATCCTCCGGCAGATGCGCGCTGGGCTCTGCAGATACCGACCGTGGTCGATGGAGATGTAGCCGCTCCGACAGTCTCCGTTCCTGCTTCGCCTTCGCCGGCGACTTCTTGCTATCCGTCTCTTCCACCTGCGCGGTCGGGTCTTTCGTGAATACGGCATTGGATGACCGTCGAAATCCCAACGTCCTCCTCTTCTCCCCGGACGCGCGCTCCTTCGCAACCTCCTTCTCCTCCTTGTGCTCTGATATCACATCGTTGTCGGGATATGTCGGCAGCTCCAGCACCTCCTGCGAGCTTGTGGTCGTGCGCAAGAATTTGAACTCGGGGATGGGATTGGGCTCTTCTGCAGGGTGATCGATCGGCCGTTCTGGCTGTTGCTGCTGCTGCTGGTGTTGCGCCAGCTTGTCCTTTTTCTTCAACAGATCCCGGAGGCCGGTCATAATGGGCTTTGGATTGCGCGGTGAAGGGTGGTCCAGAGGTCAACTCGCGAGCCGCTCAATCGCAAGAGAAGCCCTTCTTCACGCCCGCCAATTGACGCGACGGCAGTCGAACGAAGAGCTGAAGGAAAAAGCAGGAAGAAGAGAGAAATGGGCAAGATGACGGACGAAGAGTGCGGCAGGAGCGTGAAGGAAATCCAAACCTTCCTCCCTCCCTCTCGTCCCTCGATACCACTGCGCCTAGGTACAGCCTCGACGGTGCTCGGGGCCTCACTTCAGCTCTGGAATCCTATCTGAGCCTTGCGGACATGCTACTCGCGATCGCGTCGCAGTGTGTCATGGAGTTCAGCCACCGGTAGGCAGCTTCTATGATGATAAGCAAGAAAGAAAGCCTCAAG
Source organism: Microcyclospora pomicola (assembly GCA_002786065.1). Classification (NCBI taxonomy): domain Eukaryota; kingdom Fungi; phylum Ascomycota; class Dothideomycetes; order Capnodiales; genus Microcyclospora; species Microcyclospora pomicola. The sequence continues at coordinate 61,558 of NHNY01000032.1, read as the reverse complement.
GACCGCTGGTGTATAGAGGTCACAAGGTAAAGTAGTATTCGCGCGTAACGCGGGGTTAATGCGATTAGGATAGAGTAGAGTAGAGTACACACACCTACACCTCTTCTCACGTCCACACGCACGGCAACACTTACACACAGCCTCCAAAGCACATTGCTTCACGTCGCTGCATCTGACTTTCTTGGCTGGGCGACGGAAGATGGCAGTGTGGCAGTGCAACGGGAACAGTCCAGTACAAGCAAAGCGCGTGTAAAGTCACCGCAATCGTGACAAGCTGCAGATTGTGAAGGACGCGGAAGTTAGACTCTACAGTAACTTATTATTACCTACGGTACATGTAGTTAGGTGAGGGGGTGTGTGGGGGATGACGTCCAGGGTGCATACAAGATGTCCACCGTATACATTGAATCAAAAGCTTCATGTACTATACTGTATGAGATGGATCGTGCCTTTCCCCTTCGTCTGGACATATTCGACAACAATGACGATGCATTCGATGGTAAAACTTACCCACGACCACAACAGCGAATACGGTAGAGTATGGTAGTGTATTTCGACCGGACTCGTGGTGTAAATATATACTGAAGAGATACATGCATGGCTGTACATCTACAGTACCTACCTGCCCACTTACCTCACCTTACCTACCTACCTTACTCACCTTACCTGATCACCTTACCTTCCCTTGGCCCCCTACGCCTACATACCCTACTCTACTACCAACTAGGTACATACCTGACCCTACCTGCCTACAGATTTAGTAAACGTGGCGTCAGCCCAGCCCGATCCAGTCCAGCTTAGCTACCTGGCGTCCAGGCGTCCTACAATCCCGGTACACTCCATCACTAGTTCTACTGCGCATGGCATGGATTAGATTAGATTATTCCCACGAGGTGGAACTACAGCGATACTGTAGTGGGGTCGGCTGAGCGTCTCGCCCGCGCCTGGAACACAGGACTCAGCACGTTCGCTTAGTTACCGCGCCGTTGATAGCGACGGAAGAAACGGATTTCATGCGAGGTGAGGTGAGGAGAGGGATGTGCCGTGCCGTGCAGTGCCGGCTCGTGCAAGATCGTGGGTGTGGTGAGTGATTCTCACACCTACCGTAGCTGAGAGGTGTTGCACCCTGGTCGCGGAACTCGAGTGAGGGGGATAATTCAGGTGGATGGTAGGTAATAAGGTACTGTAGATGTCGATACCCGACTCTCGACTCTCGTCTCTCGAATTGCTTGCTGCAACTGCCGCCTCTAGGTAATAATGATAAGGTAAACCCAATTCGCCATGAAAACTCCCCCAAGCGTGATCCCCCCCGCTTCGCTAAAATCGCAAGATCTGAAACCTGACGAGTCACCATCCCTGGCGTTTGCATCGTCGAAAAAAAGTCCCGCTCGACACTTACTCTTCCCCATACAACGCCCCGCCCTTCGTCCCGCTGGCCTGGTCGTGACGTCGTCCAGTCTTCCGCGCCGTCGAGTGCTCGATTCTCACACGACCCGGGGCGGGTGACGGGCACACCCAGCTTTTCCTTTTTTTTTCCTTCCCGGGATCGCATGATCTGGAATTAGATCTAGACCATGATGGCGGGGGCACTACTTTGCCCAACACCAAGACCAGCACTGTAGTTGGGTTCCAGCGATCGTCCCAATGACTCCTGTCGTAATGCTGCTTGGTACTCCGTCAACGACGGCACGCGAAAACCTAAAGCGAGAGCTGTGGCACGAGTAATGTTAGTTGTTATACTTCCAGTTCTCCACCCCGCTCGTCTATGTTGTAGATAGCTGGGGGACGTGAAGATGCACTTACCATCTCGTTTCGCCGCCGCGAAGTCATTGAGCAGCTTCTCCTGCTCCTCGATCTGCCGGCTGTAGCTGCGGCGGTGCGAGGAGCGGTTCGCGCGTGACTGCGCGGAGTTGCGCAGCGAGGTCATGATCGGGTCGAGCGGGGACAGCTGCAGCGTCTGGCACACGCGGACGTCGACCTTGACGGAGCCGTCGACGCGATGCATGGGCCCCTCGGCGAGCGCGCAGTTGCAGTGCTCGCGGCGGATCTGCTCGACCGCGTCGAACAGGTCGCCCACCGTCACGCCGCCCCCGAACCGCAGCAGGCTCGACTTGGGCGTCACGGTGTAGCTGGCGAAACAGCACGTCGGCTCGACCAGCACGCGGCGGAGCGCCGGCTGGCACAGCAGCATCGATTGGCACCGCTTGCCCACGCGGGGGAGCGCGGTGTTGCCGTCGAAGCGGATCGTCAGGCGGGCGAGCGCGCTGTCGTCTGCGGAGGCGGGATCACTCCATGACCCGTCGACGCCATTGGCGGGGATTCGGCGCACATCGATGGAGAGGCCGGGGAAGTTGTCCTTGTGGAACGCGGTGGAGAAGTGGAGGTCGTTGTTCGAGCGGAGATGGAGCTGTTGTTGGAGTCGAAATGAACTTCGCACTGCCATGTTCGTCGATCGATTCGTTCGTTGCGCGACCAGAAGTTCCGTAGGTTCGAGATAGAGGAGGACATGCTCGAGCAGCTCCGGGATGGCAAAGACTCGCCTCGCGACCACAGCTGATGCTTCCGTCGGGCGAGCGGTTGGGTCCACGACGTCCTGGAGGTGGTTGGCGAGGTGCTGGACTGGCTCGCAAGATGGCTGGAATGACTCGATGCTGGTTATGAGTTTGCTGTATCGTGCGTCCCGCTCGTGTGATTTTATCTGATGCACCAGCGTGCTGAGGGCCATGGTCACTCTGGTCTGGGCTTCGAGCAGGGAGAGCACATTGCTGTATGCTTCCGCCGCACAAGCATAGATGTTTTCATCGATTGAGGAGACGTCCATGTTGTTGTTCTACTGATGAGTGGTGGTCGTTGATGATAATGGGATCCACTCTCCACGATATAGTTCTACTTATCCAGACCGTGTCAATTCGATCGTATAAAGCTGAACACCTCAAGAACCCACACGGATACTACACGATTGATGAAGAGGTATATGAAGAAAGTACAAGCTGACGGAGAGGGGGACCCATGAACAGTGCAAGCAGGCAGAGCTGGTATTAATGTGTCGCCAGCTACCTCTCTACCTTACCTCCCTAACCAATCCCTCCCTCCCTTAGTCCTCACTCCTTGTCGACCCAGCTAGCATGGCACGTATCCTGGGCGGTCGGTGGCGTCAGCGGGCGATTCCCTACCTGCACAATTATTACCAGCGACTGAGCAAGATGCACTGCTGCGCCGCGCGCTGGGCACACGACCCGTTGCACTGTAGCGTGCGGGCGTGCGTTTGCCCGCCGTCCCAACAACCAACACACCCGGACGACACGCAAGACCGCGTCATGCCGCAGCGCAAATTGATGGGTTCATGCACATCAACCTCTCAGCTGCTGGTGACAAGCTCCCCAGGTCCCCGAGAATGGCGGTGCTGGACGCGGTGCCCGGCGTGCTTCCGGACCTCCGCTGCCTCCGCTGCCCGGCAAAGGTACGTTCAGGCGAGCTGAGGGAGACAGAGTTTGCGAGAGAATGATAGCTCTGATTGGAAATGTGTGGTTCGGATCTGCAGTGCTGCAACATCTCCGATGCGCGGTTTATTTCGGATTGCACTGAGATGAACACCCAGAGTGATACATCGATGCACACAACCACACACGGCACAGACAGTAACTGACTGGACACAGGTTTGCTTAGCGCCAAGCCACGCCATGCGAGTGCGTTTCCACGCTACAGGTACCGCAGTTCAGTTCGCAGCTCAGTCATCAGCCCACCAGCACAAGTCGACACGAGTCACACGAATCCCGGCAATCAGCCAACGCCCCCGGCAGACCAGGATGTCGTCGTGTCGCCGAACCCATCCGGTGACGGCGATGCTTAACTTTGGTTCCCATGTGGGCTGGCCGACCCACGCTTTGTCTAGGGGTTCGGATACGGTGCTCAGGGCAGTCTCCGCTCGCCGTTCTTCGTATTCTGCTAATCATCTCGCGAGAGTCGTGACACGGGCATGGAATGCAATTTCTCTGTCGTGAGTAGCCGGTCAATGACATACTGATACACAGGTACGGAGTACGTCCGGAGTGGGTGTCATGCTTCCGCGCTCGATATTACTGCTTTCGACCAAGCACCGCTCAGCAAACCACACCTCACCATCGTCCATCGTGTGATCTCGACAGACCATGCCGGAAGCTCCGATCGTTTTTGACCTTTCGCTCTCTTAGCATGATGCATCGGATCCGCGGATCAATGGGAGCACTGCGCATCCAGTCTGGTGGGTCGCCTGACGATCGACCTCACCTCATCTTTGACTCTGCCTTGCACTTTGACTTTGGCCGTTGGCACGTATGCATCATCTCGCCTGCTGTCCACATCATCCGACGGGCTGATCGTGTGATACCGTACGAACCATGTACGTGCTTGGACTCTGCGTCTGCTGGGATGGAATTGCTCGCATACGAAGGTCGCTACCGTAAATCGATGCACATGCTACCGTGCATTGTACATTATCACATGCAAATCTCGTCAGGCTCAGTCATCCAGTCGAAGCATCATTTCGATGTCTGTATTCAATGTCTCGTTGTGCCAACGTCACCGCACCGCAACACACTCCGGCACATGGACTATCCAAGCAGGCGATATGACTTCACGCCACATAATCCGCCATAAGAAATGCCATGATCGCTGCCCGGCATTCACCTGCACATGCACTTTCCTTATCAGATCCGACACTGTAAGTCACAGTACCGAAGCTAGCACACTCCACCCGGTCGATCAATCCATCAGTGAGCTTGACATTTCCGCTTGATCCTGCCACTCCACCGACACAAGCTTCCGTTCTGTCCATCACACACGCTTCGTTCGCGATTGCATAACATCCGGGTCCGTTCGGGATGTGCTGGCGCGGAACAAGCGATCGCTGTTCTTGCACCATTGGGCCAGCAATCTGGTAATCTGGTGATCTGGCAATCTATCCATTTGGCCATGAACGAGCAATCGATCGAAGATCTGTGATCAATGGGGAGCTGATATGCTCGTGGTGAGCTAAGTCGACTTATCTCAAGACCGTAATCCACGGGACTAGGAGATCCAGGACGAAGGGGTGTCTCTCCGTTCTCGCTCCTTCTTATCTAGATACTCGTTCCAGCATCTGATCATCTCCTCCATGTGGTCGACACTTCAAGACGCGATCGGTGTCGACCTGCATCGGAGTCGCCGATATGGGAGCTTTGCCATGGAAGACGGAGAGGAAGATGTGATGGTCGGGGGATGAGTTGTCCCTCCACCAGCGCAGTGCTTCAACAGCCTTGCTGCTACTCCGTCGCAAAGGTTGAGATGCACGAGGTCTACGCTGTCTGTGCCATCTCTAATGGTGGTCTGCCCTTCGTTCTGATCTGCTTCTCCTGCCTTGTGGTTTTCTACACTATCGCTGGTCTGGAAGTAATGAATGCTGCAAGGGCTGAGTTTTTCTGCTGAGGACTAGTATGAGCGATGGTATAGACATTCCCCTCTAGCAAGCTCTGAGGAATGTACTTCCCTTCTGCCTGCAGCTCGAAGACCTGACATTCTTCGACCCCAGAGATGTCCAGAGCACCGCGGTGCAGCAATGGAAGACATGGAACAGTGGACTTCAACCGATAAGCAAGTTGCTGAGCAATCTCTGAACAGAGAGACAAATTCCAGCACGAGTAAGTCATCGCGCCTTCGATGTGTTTTATACTCCAAGTCCACTTTCACTGGATATTCGCTGCTTCATTCAAGACCATCTCGCTGAGCCTAGTCCTGTTTGTCAACCTTGATCCAGCATGGACGAAGCCAGTTCAACCGTACCTCACTGCTGGGCACGTCTTCTTCCATCAACTCGACACCTCGTTTCTTTGGTCGTAGAAAAGGTGAACACGCAACAAGCAGTGGAAAGATGCACGGAAGGCTAGAGATATCCTGCGTCAGACCTACCATGCTGTTCGACTCTGAATTCCAGTCTAGCCAAATTTTGCTACCGACACAGTGGAAATCGACCTTTGCATGCTATGCCGTGTGTCGAGATTGGTGCTGCACTCATTCGATGTCATGGCAAGGTTGTCCCACTGGTTCCTGAATAGTCTGGTGATCTGACAGTGTCAGATGCGTCGTGCTCCTACACTACATGGCTGACATCATCTGGAGGCCGTGGTATAGTCGTAAAGCTATCGCTCGACTGGGCCGTTGGGCCGAACGAGCGACGAAACATTTGAGGTTGAGCATGTCACGATCTAGGCGACGCTGTACATTTATCAGTGCTCGCACGGCAGCTACTCCGTACCCTACGAGTATCTCAATGTAGAGGTCAGAGAGCTGGTCTTCAAGAAGCTATCCTGCATGGGAATTGGAGTCGAGATCGTAAGAAGGCGATGGATCAGCGCTCTACGCTGGATCCGCGATAAGACCTCGCGAAGCTGCAGATGGCCCTGCTCCGGTTCATGTCGGCTGAGATTTGTTCCTTGCAAGTCCAGATCACGAAGTCCAACGCTACATCAGCATCCCTCCTCGCATTTCAGGAAGGGCATGCCCGAGCTGACTGGCCACGAATCGTCCCACAAATCTAGCAAACAGAGCGACAGCGCTCGCCAACCTCAAAAACGCAAACTCATTGCGTGTGTGTCGAAAAAAGTGTGTATACACAAAAGGCTAACAGTCCGCATATTCTGTCCGCTCGTAAAACTCCCGTTTCGTATGTTACAACCAACCACTTCCCCACTGGCCATCCGCGTCCCCTCGATCCCGCGTTCACTTCTCCGCGATGTAGTTTTGCTGCTGGAATAGATATCCCTTGATCTTCGAGTGCTGCAGTTGTTGTAGGTATCGTTCTAATTCAATCAAGATCGCATGTCAGCCTTGCAAAGAACCAGTATACCACTAGACCCCGTCCAGTCATTCGCGATACCACTCTCCACAACAATCCACATCTTCCCCTCACCACCCAAAGAAATCATCATCACCTCCACTCACCTCGCAAATGTCCACACTTCTCCAAATGATTCACGCCCTCGCGGTAATAGCATTTGCCCATCTCCTCGCGGATCAGCCGCGCCATCATGCTCTGCACCCACTGCTCGCGGATCACCGCGTCTTGCGCCGCCTTGAGCTGCTTGTTGTCGTCGTAGTCGACGCCGTCGAAGCTCGGCGGCACGGCCGGCTTGGCCGCTTTGAAGGAGGCGGATTCCGGGGTGGGCATTTTCGTGGAGTGTCGGGGGGGAGGTTTTTGAGGGTGGGAGGGGAGGAGCTGTGGAGTCCAAGGGAAATCTGAGGGTAGATTGCTGAGTTGGAGCTGCGGTCGTGAATGTGAGGTCGCCAATGCTAAGGGCTAGCTGGATGGGCCGAAGTTTAACCGATGATTCACCACCACTTCCCGCCTTCATCTCCTGCAACAAATCATCTCAAGTAGTTTCGACATCCTCTACACCTCTTGCGCCGTCGAGCACGCTGTCTGCCTTGGCCGAGATACGGGTCGTCCGGTCGTCTCCAATTGTACGGTCCGTGTTGACTTGCCGAGCCAAGACTATAGACCTTGACATCGCAACGTCCTGTAGATGCTTGAATTGTGCCATCCTCTCCTCCCGCAGCAATGCACACGCTAGACAGGATTCTGCCAGTCTCCTGCTCTGTAAGGGATGTGACATGGGTTGACAAACGTTGAGGTCGGATCGACCGAAACCCTCATTAGCATGCTGGCATCGACGGATGGGGTGGACCGTGAAAATATGATGGCCGCACGTTTCGAAGATTAACAGGCGGTGATAGCACATTGTGATGATTTATCAATACCGGTAACGATTGTGATTTGTCGTACAGGCAATGAAACAGCGAACGACCTTGGCGATATAAAACTGTTTGACCCGCATTTTATGGTCAGGTTGTGTGCACACTCGCCAAAGAGCCGTCACTGTGTGCTGCAGCGGACAGCTACGGGATAATATCATTATAGTGATAACAATGAGCATGCAGTATCATAATGGACCCCTTGGTGAAAGTCTTGTTGAGGCGTTGTAGCTACGTGATCACCAGGAAATGTGTAAATAGGTTTAGCATTGGACAAACATTGCGGCACAATGTGGCATTATTCATTGCACTTCGTGCAGAGGCATGCTGCACATATATGTGTTGTTCCCAGTCATAATCAGTTCAGGCAATCGATGAAGCATCCTTAGTCGTCACCTTCACTTTCAATGCCCGCCTTCGGGATCACATGCCTGTCATCCACCTCACGTGCACGCGCGTCCGCCATCATCAATCCCTGGTGCTGCTCCGGCAGGCTTCCGACACTCGAGACCATTGTACCATCGTCTCCAGCATGACTCGCAAGATTAGACGCCGCAGCAGACGACTCTCTGCGCCGTCCGCTCAAGATGCCTGGGAAGATCCTCGGCTCGTTGGCACCGAACCCATCATACACACTAGAATTTGACCGGTAGTGCGAGTGATCAGCAGTGAAGCTAGCGCCCATCCCAGCGATTGATTGCGCAGGCTCTGGAGGCTGAGGTGGGAAACCCGGATGCCCAGCATGATTGACGGGACTCGTCATAACCAGAGAACCGCTACCACCAGCCTCTCGGCCTGGGGGAGCCGGAACTTTTGTTTGAGAACGATAACTAATGCCATCTTGCTGTGCTTGGCCTAGGTCAAGCTGCGAGAGATGCCGTCCAGCATGTACATTCGGGAGATATGAGGCTGGCGAGGCGGTATGGAAGCCATCCCTTGTGCCTCCAACGCCCAACGGATTGGTCGCAGAAGGATGTGTTCTCATGCTTGCGGTGGGACTACCTGGAGGATGATGTCCGGTATTGCCAGTGCCACGCATTGCTAATGATGCTTGAGATGTCTGTGCGTGCGGCGAGAGACTGGTGGTACTCAATCTAGGTTGTGCGACTGAGCGCGTATATCTGTCAATCATCGCCATCTCTTGCATCCATGTCTCGTGTCTAAAGGCTTCGCGGATGTTTGGCACATTGACCTTGGCCATATCGTTGCCCGTCACTCCTGGCAAAGAAAAGTTGTTACCCAGCCATCGCTGCTTGACGTTATGCTCGAAACCGCTTTGGACGACAGAATGCTTGGCAAGTTCGCACATATCAACAGCGGATAGCTTGTAGATCTGCGCAGCAACAGCGTACTCCTCCATCAGTGGCTCCTTCGTGAATGCGAATTGAAGCGGATCATCAGTTGAAAGGGAGACGTTCAGACCGCGTCGGAAATACTGCAGGAAAGGGTTTCGTTCGTAGGCCAGAAAGAGAGCGTTGTTGCTGAGCGGCGACATAGCAACCCCAATCTGCTCGAGATAGAAAATGTACTGTAGTAGGGGAACTTTGCGTAGCAGGAGACCGTGGCTGATGGAGTGGCAGCAAAGGAGGGCAGCGGCAAGATGCTCTGTGTCACCGGCCTCGCCACAATGAGGCCGAAGGACGAAAGTGTTGAAGCCACGTTGTTTGCGCCAAACATTCAGAGACGCCATGTTGGCAAAGAGGTAGTAGATCCAATAGCTGTAAGGCGGGTTTTGAGCGGTGTTCCAGTCCTTGGGCAGCGGAAACTTGCGGTAGATACGGCGCTCGGTTTTGCTTTCGTCGTCGACGGAGTCAAAGCCGATCACTCGCTGCAAGAAGATATGCAGCTTTGGGTGTGCACTGGGATCTTGAGTCGCCTCGAAAAGCGGTTGAAACACATTTCGGACCACTTCTTCATAGCTGGTCATTGCGCCAGATGCCTTGTAAACATCATATAGACGGGGGATCTGCACCAGCCAACGAACGTTGGGCGAGAACAACTTGTTGTCCACCACCCACGCGGCGAGCTTGTCCCATTCATCGAGCGCGCGACCGTAGATGCTGATACGCCATTCAACCATTTGATACTTGCTGCTTTCCAGATCAGAGATGACCTCTTTAGTGATCTCAGCAAGGTAACGGCCATGTATGAAATTGTCTGTCTTCAAGAAGATGGTTCGCAGTCTGCTTTCTCCGACTGGATTGTACTTGAGATTGAATTTGTCGAAGCGATGGAAGGAGTCCGTATGCGCATGCATATCCAGTGTATCAATGCTCAAGTCATAAGCTGTCAAGTTCAAGGACTCAAACACTTCGCGCAAAGTAAGGTGTTTGCCATCCCTGAACAGCACAACCTCATCAGGTGATTTCTTCATCTTGCTTTTGATGAAGCGAAGTAGATGCTTTTGATTCATGCAGGCGGAATGGTGTACGTGGGTATCGACCTTTCGCACGTTGTAGAAATCACGATGAGGAACCGCCTTTGTATCAGCTATCTCCTGGTATTCATTCAATAGAACGTAGAGATTGAACTTGCCCTCCAGATACTGCAATCGCCGGAACGCGAAGGATTTGGAAGGCCCGTCAGAAGAAATGCCGAGAATCGTATCCAAGTCCATGTAGTACTCCCTTATGCTCGGAATGTGCAGGATAGGTTCACCAAGCTCCGCAGACGTGGACGTTTCGTAGACCTGGAACACACCACTCTCGTCCAGCTCAAAGGTCATCTCTGCTGGGCCAGGGACAGGCAAGCAATCATTCAGCTCGAAGTCTTCACCAATATCTTGCCCCATCTTGCGATACTTCTTAGGCGTTCGTGATCGAGCTTTTGGTGCCTGGTATGCACCATGTGGCTGGTCTCCATTCGCAGCGCGGTTCGATCTCTCTTTGTTCTCCTGCCACACAGGTTCCGGCATTGGAGGATAGATACTCCAACCTGGATCGTCTCGGGGGTTGTCGGAGGCTCCTTGCAAAGACAGACGCATGTACTTGTGCCGAATATCCAAGATCTTCTGAATGTTGCTGTAGATGGCTTGCAGTTCGGACGTAACACTAGACTCGCCAGGCGCATCGAGTCCGACACCAGCCCCTGCGCCGTGAATGCCTTCCTTCTCGAGCAGGGGCTTAGCCTCGTGAGGAAGATTAGGATGGAGAGCATGAGCTTGCGCAGCACGATCTGCCGCCAGGTACTGGTCAAGGTTTTGGGGGATGTCTGAGACACTATTTGGGGTTGCATCGAACCTCCCAATACCTGGCGTCTGCACTCTTGGCCTGTCCGGTGGCTTGGTCGGGTCACTAAGTCCCACGGGCAGAGCGCTCTTATACATCCCTGGGCCGGAGATTGACTGCCGTGTTCGTGTGCTACCGTTCTTCTCCAAGTCTCCTTGCTCAACACCTACGTGGCTGGAGTGCGTCCTCGCCTTGATCACTGGACTCATATTGGACATGGGGCTTGCACCCCCCACACCATCATCTGTATATGTGCTATGTCGACTGGATTGGTGGTTCTGGTAGAACTGTTTGGCATCCACAAGCGACATTTGCTTCTCAATCTGGTAGCTGAAGTGTGTGGTTTTCTTTTGTCTATCTCGTGGTAGCATGCCGACATCAGCTATCTCTTCTGTGCTTTCTCGCAAGCCTTTGCTTGGATCGTCCTGACTGCTGTCCCGGTGCCCGCTATCTTGACCTCCAGTGCTATTTTCAAGATCTATGGTGGCTTGTCTAACCAATCCTGCACTTTCATGCTCGTGATGTGCACTGTAGTCGTCCGCATGTCCTTCGTGGTCCCCAGCATTCGAGTGCTCGTGCTCGGAGATCGCAAAATCGCCTGCTTCGCTGTCCTCATCGTCGGTGTCTTGGCCATGCCTGATGTGCTGCGTAGCAAAAGATGGTGGCATGGCACTTCGCTGCATCATGATGTGTTCAAGGTGTCGTTCTGCTGTTCGGATTACAATCGGCTAACACGTAAAATACAGTCAGGACAGTCTTTCCGAGTAGCTCTCGGGCGAGCCAGCTATTCCACGTATTCGCTGCTATGATGTCAGGTCGAATACTGGCTCAGGTCGTGGGAAGGAGAAGGAATTAATACACAGGGCGATGTCAGTAGGATGAGAGTGAAGTGTTGAGTGTGAAGCAGATATGAATACCTATATTATGAGCTACACAATGAGGTCAGCTTCAAATATTGGTCCGGCGTCACCGACACGAGAGCTCGAATTTCATCTATGTTCACCAATGCATGCAACAAGTGATACATATCTCTATCATCTGCATGTAGTCACCATTGGAGACATTGTTACAACTTCGATGGCCAGACAGTTCTTTATGATACCAGAGCCGGAGCAGGCCTAGGCATTGATCGTGGCCTTTGTAGCACACACATACTGAGACGCTTTCTTCTACATGTAATGGGTCATGATAGCGATTTTAACGAATGGACGTCGGCATGAACGATATCGAAGTATACGAAGATTTCTTGTAGACTCAAGGAGACCCCTTCCCTATAGAACATGTATCTATTTACACTTCAGCATCGTCCTTTTCAGACCATACGAGGTCGTCACCGCTAAGACTTCTGGGCAACGATTCCTGCACGCCGTTGTTAGTAGTGCGCGGCGTCATAGAGCAATAACGTCGAACTTACTCTCAATATCCGCAACACTCTGCTTGAGGATCTGGTCAAGAACCTTGGGGTTGTCAAGCTCTTTGTCGATCTTGGCAATGATGCTGTCGGCCAGCTCCTTCTGTTGTCTCACTTTCACCTGAGCCTCATAACGGACCCATGAGTCGAGAACAGACTTGGCCTCGGTGGCAAGAGCGGTCTTCTGCTCAAGCTCGTATGCCTGGGCCTCTAGCTGGGCAGTTTCCTGTGACTGTATGAGCCTCATGTTCACATTCCATCTCCTTCTCGATCTTCTCCTACCTTGGAAACCGCAAACAAGTCTTTGGTGATGTCTATCACTCCGCTGAGATCCTGCACATTGCTGATGCGGGCTTTGACAGCATCGGTGTGATCCTTCCTTGCAGCGTTCAAGATGCCTGCGAATTTGTCGGCCATGCCATCAGACCACTCCCGGTACATTGGGCCACCGAATTGGTAGAGAGACACCCAGATGGTAAGCAGACATAGTGCAACGATGGACTCCTCGTTGACGACGTAAAGCTCGTTGGAGATGGCCGCAACGGACAATCCTGCACCAGCAGAGAGGAACGCGGTCTTCGACACAATGCTGTTTCCGGGAAGCGCATCAAGGATGGACTTGGCAACCTCCTTTGGCTCCTTTTGTGGCACGCTCGATTCTGCGCGGCGTACGCTGGAGGTGTGGAGGCAGGTTGCTACCGGAAGGGTGGAGCGGAAAGGGAGGGTGGGACGAACGCGGACAACGCCTGAACACGGTCAGTGGAAGAGCCAATGGCTATTTTGCAAGCCTCCATCATCTCACACGTACCCATGGCGCTCTTAGCAATGCGCGAAGCCATCCTTGTCGAGTGTTGATGGGGTGAGCGAGGTGGACTGGTTGCTGAAGTTGCTGTCCTGCTTCTTCCGAGCTCAAACCTCGGCGGGAGCTGCCGTAGCAAAGACGGGAATTCCCGCAGCATGCTAAAAGTTATGTCAGTTCGAAAACTGTACAGTAAGGTAGGTAATAACTGGTGCATTCGCCATGCCAGGTGTGCTAGTGGACAGTGCCAATGAGCGCAAACGGAAACGGCATGATCATGAAGTACAAAACGGATCTGTCACATTGTCCCGAAAGGCTCCAAAAACAACAGCAAAAAATGGCGAAAGCGCGCAGGCACAGATTTTGCTGCTCGAAGAACAAATTCTTGAATCCCAGGCGCACTACAACAATATTGTAAAACTGCTCGAACTGGTCAAAAAGGTGGACGAGAAGCCAAAGACAGCTACGGTCGCTGCAGTTGCTCTTTGCCGAGTCTTTGCTCGGTTGATCGCTGGAGAGAGGCTCGTATTGCGAAGAAATGCCGCCGAGCCTGAAGTCGAGGTTGTGCGGTGGTTGAAAGATCGTTTGAGGGACTATACCGGGTACCTGTCTTCATGGGTAGGCAGTCCTGATGCCGTGCAAGAGAAGACTGCCGTCACACTTCTCATGCGCATTGTCAAGGCCGAGACATCGCAAGACCCGAAGCGGTCAGAGCAGGCATGGCGACAGAGCTCGACGTTTCCTTCTGTGGTGAAGATTCTGCTGGAGACTGTCGATGCGGACGGCGCACGACAAGAGTTCATTGAGAAGTATGTTGAGGAGCACGACGATGTCCGCTTCTACACTTTTCTTGCAATCAAGCAATACCTGGCCTCAGAGGAAACCATTGGGCAAAAGACCATAGCAAACATTGTACAAATGCTGTGCCTGATTGAAGGGATCCCGGAATCTGCGGACCAACTTGAAGACTGGTATGGAGAGCCTCCAGCTGCAGGGAATAACCAGCTCCGCTCCTTGAACACACACCGACGAGCTGCACAAGATGCATGGCTCGCTACCTTCCGAACGGCACTTACCAAAGAGCACCGTAAGAAGATCCTCAACATCATGACCTCGCAAGTTCTCCCGTGGTTCGTAACTCGAATTGAACTCTTGGCCGACTTCTTGACCGACTCTTTCAACGAGGGAGGATCGCTCTCCCTTCTCGCGTTGTCCGGCATCTTCCACCTCATGACCAAACAAAACCTCGACTACCCAGACTTTTACCCGAAACTCTACAGTCTATTGGACGACACGATCATGCACAACAAACATCGAAGTCGCTTCTTTCGCCTATTCGACTTGTTCCTGAGCTCCACCCATCTTCCAGCTGCAATGGTGGCCAGCTTCATCAAGCGACTGGCACGCCTGTCCCTGCAAGCGCCTCCTGGTGCGATAGTCTGGGTAGTGCCCTGGGTGTACAACACGCTGAGGCAACATCCGGCCTGTACCTTCATGATTCACCGCACCGCTCACCCCGCCCATGCCATCTACGCCTCGAACCGCAACTACGAGGACGAAGGCATGAACGACGTCTTCTCCATGACCGAGCCGGATCCCATGCTCACCAACGCCATCGAAAGCTCGCTGTGGGAGCTCGAAACACTGCAATCCCATTACCATCCCAATGTTGCCACGCTGGCCAAGATTCTCGGAGAGCAGTTCACGAAGCGCGAATATCAGTTGGAAGATTTCCTCGACCATTCGTACGCCGGTCTGATCGAGGGCGAGCTGGCCCGAAAGCTGAAAAAGGCGCCCGAGGTGGAGTGGGAGATTCCAAAGCATATTATCACGCAGTCATCGGATGAGGGTGGTGGACTTAACGCTATTGGCGGATTGCTGCAAAGTGCGATAGATAGTTTGTAGAACAATATACCAGAGCTACGACAGTTCATCGCGATTCGTTGTCCCACGACATTTAATGATCAAGTCTCACGCTCCCCGACTCATCGAAGTTACCATCACGCTCGCACACACTCGCACACAATGACTTGACATGAGACACATCCATACACATCTATGCTTACAGAAACAACAACTCGAAGCACACAAGCCGGAAACTAAGAAAATAGCAATGGTGCCGTCAAAACCAGCAGTTGGGAACATAAAAATAGTCCTGCCACCCACTGCGCGCTCGCTATTCTATCATGGGTCATGGACAGCCCGCACGAACGCGACAACAGCGTTTGTGGGAGTATCCTGACGTCTCTTGCTACAGTACAATCACAAGCCTGGGTAATGAATGGTGCAGAGCTTCCGTCTGCGGCGCTACACTTCATCCTCGCTCTCATCGCCGAGCAACTCACCCTCGTCCGGATCGACGACGGCGTAGTCGCCGCGGCCACGTGCGAACGAGGTCCGACTTGTGAATGGCCGTTGGCGACCAAAGCCGCCCCCGGATCCTCCCGATCGGCCCAGGCGCGAGGAGATCGTGCGGTAAACACTGCCGAAGACCATGGGCAGCGCGGCGACGACGGCAATGACGCCCGAGAGTGCCATGATGGGGTACTTGATCCAGGGCGCATCGCGGTCGAAAGCGCCAGAAGAGTGGGAGGTTTCAGCGCCCAGACGGATCCGGCCGAATTTGCTGTCCCAGTTCCTGAACACCCAGTATCCGACAGCGGCAGCCGCGGCGATGGGTAACGTGATGGCGAAGAAGAGGCCGACGCCAGAGATGCCGTGGCGTGATTTGAACTCCTCTTCGTGGTTGGGGCACGCGTGCACGCGTGGGGTATAGTCGAGCTCCTGCCCGCCTACGCAAGAGGTCAGGGGAATGCGACGGTAGCCGGTGACCTCGAAGTATTCCAAGAGTGACGAGTCTTTCGCACACATAGCACTGGGATCGGCTGGTTCAAGGCCGTCCACGAGGCGGCATGATCCGTCTTGTTGCTTTTCGTAGTTGTAGTCACATTCGAAGTCACGTCTTGTACAGGAGCAGTTCTGGGTGATGGCGTGTAGGTGCTCGACTTCTCGCCCGTTGTAGCAGTCACGGTCCAACTTCTTGCGATGGTACTCCATAACGCGACCAAACAGACACTTATCCTCGCTGAGCGGATGAGATGGACTCCATAAGTCGTAATCACTATTTGGCGCTGACGGCTCGTTGTCGTCCAAGTGGCATTGCTTTGCGCGTTCGGGAAGACCCGAGAAATCGATGTTGACAGTAGTTGGAGAACCGCTGACCTTGCCCCAGAGCAAGAAGTTGAGTGAAGTGTCGGACGGCACAGTAGTGATGTCGTCGACGATCATCGCAGTATCCGAGAACTCCTTCGCGTCCCAGGTGATGCCCTCGTCCAGAGAGTACGAGATGGACTTGACGGGCTCATTCTCCTTGACGAGTACAAGCACACTGCCTTGATCACCAAACTCCCACATCCAATTGCCCTTGAACACCATGTGCCAGGTGAGACCTCCATCTCTGGTGACGAAAGTGTTGGCTTCCGCTTTCAGACCCAGAAACTCGCCTACATTTCCTGTTGCGACCATAAGACCTACAGCAGAGGGCGAGGAGAATGTGTCGCGGGGATCCTTCCGTTCGGTGTAACCATGCAAGTGCAGACTGCATTTGTCAGAAGTGCCCTCGCAGTCAAAGGCATCAGGGTCATTCCTGGGATTTTCGGGGGTTGGGATCAAAGCCCAGTCTGCTCCGTCGTTATGCGTGATGTAAGTCTTGAGCTTCTTCAAGGACCCTGCATCTACATCATCGACATTTGCGACGCGGTTGATCACAGCAACGCCCTCCAGACCTTGCATTTTCTCAAAGTCAACATACCCATTCCTGTCACGGTTGACTTCGCCGATAGACATGACGTATGAGGTACCGTTCGAGTTTGACTTCAGGATGGTGCCGTATTCGGAATCAAGGCGATTGTTGACCGTGACATGCAAGAACACCGCGTGCGTGCTGGAGTCCAGAACGGTGTATGCTTGTTGATGCTCGACCTTGAAATTGGGTGGGAACTTCGCATCAGCGAAGATCTGGCCATCGATACTGGCATCGACCCTCAAGCTTTGCTCGTCCTCATCACGAACAGCAACAACAATGTACTCGTCCATGGTGGCGAAGTTGATGATGTTGCGCTTGAGCTCCTTCTTGTTCACGAATAGATCCTCGGAAGACATCAATGACAGAGGTCCCTCTGAAGCTTCGTCCTCATGCTGCTCGCAGTAGATCAGGTCTTCGGAGCTCGGTCGGGCCTCTCGGTACACAAACTGGCACTTTCGCACGGATCTCAAAAGAGTATCCCAATCCTCGCCACCCTTCTTCGACACATGTGCAATGGTCTGGTCCTTCTTGTCACCTGTCCAGATCAGCCAATCCTTCTTCGTAGGATGGAACTGTAGCACTTGTAGTTCATGAGCAGGCGCTTCTGGTGCTTCGAAAGAATGGAAGTCCTGCCCACGGTTCTGCGAGTAGTGGACAGTCCTTGATGGTGTGACGAGGTAAACAGAGTCATGAATGTACTGGTGTGGGTAGATTGCCACTACTTCCTCATCCGGAAGCTTTTGGGCCCATGTTTTACCATGATCATGCGAGATGAAAACCTCTCTGTTTGTTGTTCGCATGATCACGGTCTCATCATTACCGCTACAGTCTTTGCAGCGCTCCAGGTAGTAATATTCCGCGATGTCGGCAGCCTTCTTGAAACCTACGGTTATCTCTGTGGTAATGCCGTTATGAACCGGAGCGACGTCCGTTGCATCCTTGCATTTCCACTCAACAGGTTTATCCATTTCCACCCCTCCATTCTTGATGCAGGTGTTTCCAGGGACGATGCTATAACCTGATGGTCCCTCGAACGTGTCGTCGTCGTTCTTACACTCGCCCTCAGGCACACGGAAGGCTTGGCCAGGCACACACTTGTCAGAGTCCTCGTCGCGATAGAATCCTTGCTCGTAGTCGCATTCATAGTCGGTTTCTGTACATTTGCAGTCCTCTGTCGTGGGTTCGACCAATTCTTCCTTGATGAAGCATATCGAGTCGGCCTTTCTGCGACGGAACGTCTGCTTGTGGCCCATGATACAGATCGCGTCACCCTTTTCATCCACGCGGGCATCCCAGTCTTCAAAGTCGGACTTCTTGCATTCACTCTCGTGAAGATCATCGAAGTCTATGGCGTACATGAAGTGCTTCAGCTGAGTGCCTTTGCCTTTTATGGCAGTCATCAAGAACTTCAGACTTGTGGAGTCAGGCGTGGTCGTAAGTGCGATCGGCCTGATCTTACCGTCAACGCCCAGGTCATCAAGGCTCACAGTCTCCCATTCGTGGCCATGATTCAAAGAGTACTTGATCTTATCCGTCTCCTGATCCTCGATGGCGACCAAGATTGCACCTTGATCACCGAACTCGTACAAGTGTGGAGTTTTAAGCGGACTCCTCCATGTCAGCCCAGCGTCATCGGAGACATATAGGTCACCATTCTCGTATACATCGAGATACTTGCCAGTGTTCCCGATGCCCATCACGATACCGGGCGCTGGACTCGAGAATAATCGTCCTGAGTTTCGCTGCTCTGTGACGGAATGGAGGTGTAGGTCCTTGCCGTCTGCCTTCAGTGGCTGCCAATGTCTTCCATCATCGAACGAGATCTGTGTGGTGATCTCCTTCTCCGCCATATAACTTCGCTCCACTTCTTCCCAATTGACGACAGTGTTCACCATAATGATTCCCTGGATATTCTGGATCTTCTCAAAATCCACAAACCCATTAGGACCGCGATGTGTATGTTCGATGTTCTTTCGGAAGAATGTACCATTGCTGTTACTGGTCAGGAGTTCACCCAATCCACTCTCTGGTCGACCACTGAGTACATCCACTTGCATGCTGTAGTTCGTACTTTCTAAGAGTGTGAATGCGTCCTGCTCTAGAGTATGATCCTGAAACACAGCGCGATGCCAGGTCCGCGTATCGTCGGTCACATACATGGCCAACTCTCGGCTTCCCTCGCTCTTGGCAGCTGCTACGATGTAAGACTTGACCGACGCGATGTTGATGATGCCGCTCACGGGGCGATCTGCGGACATTGTAGGCTCGATCTTTTCCGTTTTGAAGTAGTCGGAACTTCGAAGCAGGCGGTTGTCCGTATCGAAGAAAGAGAATTTACCCTCGACCATGCACAGCATCTCGTCATCGCTCAAGTCTACATTGTGTTCGGCAAAATTCGGTGTAGACTTGGCCCATAAACACGACAGTGCCTTGATCGGTAACTCTTTCGGCTTGCTCTTGAACATGTCGGTGGTGTATGTGACCTGCTCATCGCAATACTGTCCTATGCATTCCGCAACGAACATCAACATGCGGTTGGGATCGGTGGCATGGAAGGATATGGCAGGTCTTGCCGGGGTGGGAGGGCTGGAGGACTCGAAATCGTCCCAGTCTTCGCCCTGGTTCTTCGTGACCCAATGTGTCGTTTCCGCTCCAAGTATAACGACGACATTGCTGTCGAACGGATTGGGGACTGATGAGAAGACCTTGCCTTTCGACGCTTCATGCGCCTTCCAGGTCACACCAGCATCCACCGAGCGGTATAGTGTCCTCTGCTTCGGATCGATGGTCAACACAATCTCCGTGTCCAGATAGAATAGATTGATCGGAGACGACTCGAACTCGGTTTCCTCGATCTCGGGCGCATCTTTTTTGGCCGATGCTAGCAGAGCCAGCAGGCTGACCAGCAGCACTGGTAGATAGCCCGCACGGGTCTTCATTGTTTCCGCATCTACTAGCAACTATGAGAGTAGTATCATGGTCTGGGGTGATGGGGGCGGCGGGAGGGTTTCGTATTCGATCGCTGTTGTCGCCGCGACTGTGTCGATTGGCGCCTGGACTGAGAATCGTTGCGCAGCCTACAGTCAAGTCTATGGCGAGCTGTGCCGTATGTTTCCTTACTACCTACTTGCCAGATAGCACACGACGCCTGACGATGCAGCCTCACGATGGCGCGTGCGGCTTCGTCCGCCCGCGTGAGCCGGTATCCTAATCGAGACTTCTGCTTCATTCATTCTTCCTACGATGAATGATGTTGGCATATCATAGCATAATGCACATGTTATCGCTGTAGAGTGCAATGCTGTGAGCTTCACAGCTCATTTCAGCTCTTATCGTCAAGTTCGTTGGAATACAAAGATGGCGATGAATGCGATGTAACATAGAAAGACAGGATGGTGTACGATCAGGTAAATCTTCCCAATGCATAGCGAATTCTGATTTTATACTTCAATTGTCAAAAAGATACCTCGTAATAAGTTCATAGATTTACTGCCTGTTCGGCTTATGGCTACGATTCATCATAGGTGATCCATAAACGACGCATCGTACATGTAGGTAAGGTATTCTCGATAGCACCATGCATGTTCACCATCGCGGGGCTTGCGCCAACGCCCGTCCCTCACTGCTTATTGAGACGACATCGGACATTGTGATCAATTCGAGCGATGCCTGGCTGTCCAAGGTCACAAGGTCCTGTCAAAAGGACCGTCCATGCATGGCGCAGTCATTGCCGGGAAGGTAGCTTTCTCGTGAACACCAGGCCGAGAGAGAGGCGGAGGATAATCGCTCAGCCTCACTTGCCTGGAATTAACGAGCAATCCTAGGTCGCCCACGGTTTGGGGCCCAATTCCTTCCTGTCGCGATAAGTATTCATGATATCCTACAGGTTGTCACGATCATTGACTCTGCATACCTTTGTACAACATTCGGCCTAGGCTCGGTAACGCTTGCGAACCATGCGACTCCTCCACGCGACAACCCTGACCTTTACTGAGTTCCATCCGCCAAACATTCCCAAATATGCTATCGCTTCGCATAGGTGGAAAGAAGGGGAGGAGGCTATGCTTAGCGATATCCAGAAAAAGGAGAACACACATACTTCAGGATATCAAAAAGTCTTAGGTTTCGCAGCGTATGTGAAGCAGCGTATTCCAGATCTGCAATGGTTATGGATCGACACATGCTGCATCAAGCAAGAGAGCAGCTCAGATGTGTCCGAAGCGATCAATTCAATGTTCCGCTGGTACCGTGACGCTGAAGTTTGCCTGGCGTACTTGCTAGATGTCCCTTCAACCGACAATGAATCTAGTTTCGCAAGCAGCGACTGGTTCCGACGGGGATGGACATTGCAAGAATTGATTGCGCCCACTGTCGTCATCTTCCTCACCAAGGACTGGCAAGTACTTGGACACAAAGGAACAAGCGGTTGCGGGCGAAGTGGAATCCCGTTGCATACCGGCGCGCAACTCGACCAACGCATCTCTGCAATCACGAACATATCCGAGACCATACTGCAGGATTACGATCAAAGCTCCAGCCTAAGCATTGAAGAGAAAATGCAATGGATCGCAAACAGGCAGACCACGCGCGAAGAGGATCTTTCGTATTGTCTTCTCGGCATTTTGGATGTTCGCATGACAGTCCGTTATGGTGATGGGAAAGAGGAGACACGAGCACGCTTGCTCAAGAAAGCGCGCCCGCGCGGTGAAGACGGTGGCGCGATAGACCCCGAAACGTTTTTCAACGTCCCCTTTCGACGCGATCCAGACTTTGTTGCGCGTGCAGAGTTGACGACACAGATCGCTTCTGCTCTGTCAAAGCCGGGTGCCCGTCTGGCCCTGGTAGGACTGGGAGGTGTGGGGCACGTATGCCACCATCGTCAGCATGTACTCCAGCCACGCTAACATCAGAGCAGGAAATCGCAGATTGCCATTGAGTACTGCTACTCCTTGCGAGAGACCTCGCCCGAAACAGCGATATTATGGATACACGCGAGCAACACGGCACGTTATGAACAAAGCGTGCGCGACATTGCTGAGCTTGTGCGCATCCCGGGGCAAAGGGATCTGAAGGCCGACATTCATATTCTGTTTCGAAACTGGCTGCGTGAGAAGTCCACCAGAAAATGGCTGATCGTGCTCGATAACGCCGACGAAGTGGACTTTCTCGTCGAGCGGCACGACGGAACGCCTTCGCTATATGAGCACCTAGCGATATGCGACAATGGCACTGTGCTCATCACATCTAGAAGTATGCCTGCAGCGCTACGACTCGTGGACAGACGAGAAACAGTGTCGGTCTCACCGATGAACGAGCTGCAAGCTATGGCGTTGCTGGAGAAGAAACTAGGACTTGATACAGAAAATGGAGCGCTCGCAGCTGCATTGGAGTACATGCCACTGGCTATCACGCAAGCGGCAGCATACATCCAGCAAAGAGGCATGCGATCGTCGATTCGGAAATACTTGGAGAAGCTGTCCAAGAGTAATGAGTCGAAGAAGAGCATCCTCGACGAGGATGCAGGAGACCTCCGACGGGATCCCGAAGCGCGCAACGCGATCTTCTTGACATGGCAGATCTCTTTTGAACACATCCGCCGAGTGCGGCAATCGGCTGCAGACCTGCTGTCGCTGATGTGCTTTTGCGACCGTCAAGCCATACCGAGCGATCTACTTCAGATGCCTGACCATGAGGACAAGTGGAGTATGGTGTCTCGAGAGTGTAGCGACACAGGGACCTCGAGTGACACTGAATCCGAAGCCTCGTCGCTTGCACAGGACGAGTTCGACAAGGACATCCTGGTTCTGGAAGGGTTTGCTTTTGTGTCTGGGACCACTGACGGCTCGACGTTCGAGATGCATCGCCTTGTGCAGCTCGCAACGCAGCGATGGTTAAGGTCACAGAAACAAGCCGATCATTGGAAAGCCGTACTGGCCCGCAATCTCGATGACACCTTTCCCGACGCAGAATATGAGAATTGGCAGACGTGCGAGAAGTTGTTCCCGCATGCAAAGGCTCTTCTTGGTCTGAAGTTGCAGGATCGGGACGGATTGTTGCATAAAGCCTCCATGTGTCACCGCAGTGGCCGGTATGCACGACAGCGAGGAAATCTCAATGTGTCTGAGGAGATGTGTGAGTTCGCTCATAAGACAAAAGCGCGTCTATTGGGGGCAGAACATTTGGGGACGATGTCGAGTATGGCTGGTTTAGCGATGACATATGAGCGTCAAGGGCGGTGGAGCGAGGCGGAGCAGATGAAAGTGACAGTATTAGAAACGACCAAGACGGTGCTTGGTGCAGAGCATCCTAACACAATACTCAGCATGTCCAACCTAGCGTCGATATATGATCATCAAGGGAGGTGGAGCGAGGCCGAGGCGCTGGTTTCCACCGTATTGGAGATAAATAAGAGAGTGCTTGGCGCAGAGCATCCTAAAACGCTGTCAAACATGGCCGGTCTAGCTTCGATATATCAGAGTCAAGGGCGCTTAAGCCAGGCGGAGCAGCTAGAGTTGACAGTGATGGAGATAACGAAGAGGGCGCTCGGACCGGAGCATCCTAGCACGCTGGCGAGTATGAGCAACCTAGCCTCAACATACCAGCAGCAAGCGCGGTGGAGCGAGGCGGAGCAGCTAGAGGCAACAGTAGTGGCGATAAGGAAGAGAGTGCTTGGGGTAGAGCATCCTAACACGCTAATAAGCATACATAACTTAGCATCTACGTACCGGGACCAAGGGCGGTGGAGCGAGGCGGAGGAGCTGGAAGTAGCGGTAGTAGAGGCACGGAAGAGGGTGCTCGGCGCGGAGCATCCTAACACCCTCACAAGCATAGCTAACCTAGCGTTGACATACTGCAAGCAAAAGCGGTGGGCCGAGGCGGAGCAGCTCGGATTGGCGACATTGGAGACCAGGAAGAGGGTACTCGGAGAGGAGCACCCTGACACGCTGTCAAGCACAAACAACCTGGCGTTGACATACCACAATCAACGGCGGTGGGCTGAGGCGGAGCAGCTGTATGTGCCAGTGGTGGAGACAAGCATGAGGTTGTTCGGGCTAGAGTCTCCCGACACCCTGCCCATGATGCTCGGCCTCGCGTCGGTATACATCGGACAAGAACGATGGACAGAAGCTGCGAATCTGCAAACACAAGCAGTGGATGCATACAAGAAGGTTTACGGGGAGCAGCATCCGGAGACCGCGAAAGCTGTGGCAAATCTCGAATACATCTCTTACAAGCAGCGTCAGAAAGCTTCCCGGGAAACCGGTGACGGCTGGGATCAAGATGCTGGATGGATGAAGGCTGTCACCCGCAAAGTGAAATCCCGTTCGGGTTCAATGTAGGGCGCGATAGTTCTCGTGACAGTGGTGGTGCGCCTGCTGATCGAGATGGAAGAGGACCGCGTTGGCAAGGATCGAAGGAACTGTTTAACAAATGGCAGGCAAAGTGAAAGGAAGACCGAGTCCAATGCACTGGCTGTGCGTTTTGGGGGAAGTTGAACTTTGTGGCTGCTGAACTTGCTTTGCTACAGCTATGCAGAGACCTTGCTTATCGCACATCATCTCGGCTCGCGACACTCAGCATCAAGAGCCATGTCTACCGCGTGGCGACCTGCATCACCTCCTCCATCTTTCGACGGCCGATGGCGGCACTCCTGAGCTCGAAGACGTCTCGATGAACAACCTAGAGGTGAAGGGATCCAGGGTTGATGCTGTGGTCCAGGTGGCAGCGTCCATTATGAGGTGCGTGCAGTTGCGGTCGCAAATCCACGCGGCGTCGAGCTGCACCGAGGAGATTGAGAACGGAGAGATATCACGGCTGTTTTTCGCTGCCTGAATGCGTGATAAGCGGGTATTGGACACTGGTCTCATTGAGTCTCTAGAGGACCGATGATTGATGCCAAATTGATCCGGAAGGTTGAGGCTGCTCATCTCACGGCGCTCTTGATGACTTCCCGCGTCGTCTTCAAGGGAAACGGGTACCGTCGCCAGTCACAATGTGAAAGTCCTCGTGAGGCAAAAATCGAGCTTTCCCTGGTGGCGATTGATGAGACGACGAACATGGACGATGGAACTGATCACGCTGAGCATCAGGCCGCTGGAGGAGTGCGACCCCATCGAGGGGGGAAATGGCATTTCGTATCGCACTCTGTCCTCCCTGATGAGAGACTTCTGATCAATCACGCAGCGTGCTTTTTCTGTCGACCTCGCATCACACGCATGTAGCTGTGGCGGTGCATCCCCCCTTACCCATCTATTGCTTCATCAGCCTGCGTGACTCTCCCTCAAACTTGCAAATGACAACTGCCTCGCTTCAGTACCAGCATCACAACCACCACCTGGACCGTTGTCTGCAGTGAACACAGTGAAATTATCGCGAACACCGCCCAGAATATTAGAGTGAAGTCATCTCGTGGCGTGGTTACCTTAAGGTTAAGAACGCCGATCTTGGCGGGGACCTGATGTTTCCGGCATGTGACAATCATTTCAGTCAGCATTGCGAAGATACCGCTGATGTCTAGATGAACGTCGATTGAGGACGGCATAGATGGGCTGTTCAGCTTCCTCTTCGACCAATATAACAGTAACAAGTCGACTCTAGTATATATGTGGCAGACATGTTAATGCTAACTGCTTGAAGGCGTCTGACGTATGGCAGAAACTCAGCCCGCGTACGTCACTACCGATCTTTGTACCGCAGTCGGTGCGCGTCTTCCGAATACCAAGCGGCATGAACATTGGCTTTTTCTTGGACGTCTTACTCTCACTGTGAGGCCGCCTAGAGTATTGCTATATAAACGCATTCCTCTGCCTCATCGGTCGCACCGCGCTCCTCTGAATGGACAGCATCTGCAGCATCAGTCCAGGATCCCATCTCGAGCAGTTTCTGCGTCGACCACACCATGGCCCCATCATATGAGTCTGCGCCGACCGCGTCAAAGACCAACAATGGCCTCCCCAATCCGACCCAGCCATTCCCCAAGATCCAACGCTCCGACACGGTCGAAAGCCAGGCCTTCGTCGATGCTCCAGAAACACCCATACGAGAACAAGAAAGCGTCAACCAGCGGCAACCACTCGGAAGATCTGCACCCTCAGTTGCCTCAACCACGGTGTCGATTCCTCCGGCTGGATCTGTGTTGACCGGAAAGCAAGAGCACTACCTGAAACGAGAGTTGATATCACATCAGACTCAGTACGAAGTTCACGAACTGTCTCATCCGACAGCGCTGCAACGATTTGGAGCTCCCTTCCGTTCAGACGCAGGCGAGGTTGCGCCAGAAGACTCAGAACTACCACTTCTGCGGTTCATCTTTGTACACCATGTCCGCAATTTCCCGTTCCTCAACCAGGCTAAAGAGAAGGAGTTCTGGCAAGACAAATTACAGGTCTTTCTGGAGAGCTTTGCGAACAAGCACATCAGCTCGTCGGAAGATCGGCTAGAACAAACGAAGCGGGCTAAGCTCGCGATCAAAGCTCAAAAGCTGGTCGAGTTGATGATGGTATCAGGAATACCTACTGCTTCTGGTTATGAAGAACGTATACGCTTCTCCGAGATGGAAGTTGTGGACAGTGGTCCGAACGAACAAGGATTGGTCGTCAACGTACCTAGAGGCCATGCCATTAACGGCTGGGATGTCAACGTGGCTGGCGTACGCATAGTCAGCGTGAAGCGTCATGTTCGCCAACATCAGCATGCCGACTTCATCCTACGAGTCAAACGCGGCAACGAGCCCGACGTGTATGTTGCGAGACGCTTTGGCGAATTCGTCAAGATGCACAAGAAGGTACGGCTTGAACTTCCTGGAAAGGTTTTGCCACCGCTACCACGCAAGAACAAATCGCATTCCATCTATAGCAGCAATGTGGACAGCGACGATGATTCTGGTAGTCTGTCCTCCTTCTCGACCAAGGAGGGCGTCTCAGCATCAGCAGATGAGAATGGTGAACATGCTAGTGGAGGCGGTCTGCGCGCTTATCTATCGTCATGGACTGGTGGATCAACAAGCGCTCCCAGTCGTCATTCTCGCAACTTCTCAAGGACCTCAATGCAGACCAACTCGCCTCGTGCATCAATCGACTCTACCGCAAGATCAGCTAGAAGTGTACCGGGCACACCAACTCCCGAGCAGGAAGAGGACAACGTGCTACATAGAGAAAGCCAACGTGTCTCATTGCGCGCTTTCTTACGCAATTTCCTCCAGAATGAGGCCATTGCAAACACGACTGCGATGAAAGAGTTCTTGACCAACCACCCGATTCAGCTCACCCCAGATGAATCACATGACACTGAACGTCGCAAAGTGATGGATGAGAAACGTCTGGAAGAACAACGGCGGTTCTTCGAAGTTGCACGTGAGCGAGCACGAGAGTTGGATGTCCATATGGAGAAATTCCGTCGGAAGGTGATCGAACGTAATGGGCTGCGGGATTTGTTTGGCGAGATCAAAAAGAAAGACACGATTGCAGACTTGGAGCCGGAGTATAAGAAGTTTGCCGAATGGTGCAGGATAGAGGTGGCGGCGACGCTCTACCATCTCTTCCTAGCAGAAGACAATTCCCCGGAACTGTTCGCGCAAGCCAAGCGTATACATGGTCTAGTGCCGTATGGAGCATTGAAGCAAGTGATCAGGTTCACCAACCCAGCTGCCGTAATGGCAAGTGTGCTGGACATATTCATGGCTCAACCTCTTGGAGCCAAGTCATTACTACAGCGGATATTCGGACTGGCACTCGGCGATGGCATCCGCAGCATTCAGCGATCGATAGATGCATTGACGGCGAAGATTAACGAACCACTATATTGCGAGAAGATCGCGAACTTTACACGTTCCACAGAGGAGGTGAAAAGTAATGCTCGAGTCGAAGCACAACAAGATGGCGTTGATCCACTAGTGAAGATATTACAGTCTGACGAGGTTGAACCTGCTCTATCACCCGAACAGACCGGCACCATATTCAATGCATTCGTCGCATGGAACAATGCCGTCGAGAATGTGGACGAGGAGATGCGTCACGGCGCTGAGCTGTACGGTCAGCTCAAACAACTCTCCAAGCTCTACACTCGACAACGCGACAAGATGATGATGCTGGAAATGGTCGAAGAGCCCAACACGCTTCGTCTCTTCCGCGACCTCTTCACCATCTTCTACGAACCACTGGTCCGTGTGTACAAGTCTGCCAATGTGTACAACAGTGTAACGGACTTCGCTCGCTTTGCAGACGATGCAATCGCCACCATCGAAAAAGCTCAGCGTCAAGACGTCAGTGCTGATCCGAACCAGACGGTCCAAGCCTTCATCGATCTGTGTGAAAGGCACGAGGAAGACCTCTACAAATTCATTCACGAAGTGCACACCCACGACAACGGCTTGTTTGACAAGCTCATGACCTGGGTCGAAGGCATCCTCGACTTCCTGCGTAATGGTCCCCGTGGCGGCAAACTCGACATCAACGCGCTGTTCCAAGGCGCCATCGAGATGAACCAGATCGACAAGGACAAAGCCGTGCGCGAGATCAACTCGCTCATCAAGTGGCAGATGGCGCGCAAACGCTGGCATCAAGACAAGACGCGCCAGAAGATGGCGTCCGGCGGAACGGTTGATACCGACGGCATGAACGGCCTCTCCGCGACCTTCAAGTCGACGGACTTTGGTCTCAACCCACAGGACCTCCAAGATCTGAACGACGACGATGACGACTTCACCTCGGACGAAGACGAGCAGGACGACGATGGCTTGGATCCCATCCTCGCCGAGCGCAAACGCCGCCAGCGCCGACAGGATATGCTCAAACGTTCGGCGGGCGAGCCGGTCAAGCCGGCGATCGAAGAGTGTACGCGCATGATGCCGCAGTTCTTGACGATGTTGCGCATGGTCTTGGCGAGCTGATTGATGAGTGTGTCGTGGTTACGTGGCATGAAGTTTCATTGAGGTGGTTGGACTTGAGTATAATGAAATCGGTACCCCGTCATTGGGTCCTTTATAATACCTAATTCATTTTCCGGCGAACGATACACCTATACATTGCGAGAGCAGTACTTCTCTACTGCTTTGAATCAATTCTTATAACAGCTGTTGCCATCTTCAAATGCCGTGTCACCTGTATTCATATTTGACCAATTCCATGAGTACTCACGAACAGTTATACTGCCTTACCTCGACACTGTAACAGAACTCGCCTAAACCATATCAGTTGCTCTACCTCAGCACTCATGCACGCTCTCCTCATGACATACATGAGCAAGTAGATTGTGAAGATATACACGAAGAACCACGAAGGTAATCGGAGAATAAAAGTGAAGCATGGAAGATCGTAACCGTCGTTTGATATTCATGTCTATGATAAATCCAGCCTACCTGGTCTCAGCTATTCCCACCGAGACCGACTGGCGTCTAATGATGATGCTAAATCCATTTTGCTCCCGTATGGGACCTAACCCATGCTTAGTATGATGATAATGCTAAACCCATGTACGCCTGTATATGCAATGATGAACTCATGGTGAAGCCGTGGTTTGCTGCAATGTCAGATGCTGAGACTTTTGCCCTGAAAATGTCCAAGATACCAGCGCCACATCTACATTAGGGGCCGTGGTCTGAATGTGTTTCTGAAATCAAGCAAAAGTCTTCTTGAGGTACTCCATGATCGTGAAGATGAGGGCCGAGCTAGGCGCGCTCCTCGCCACGGTGATGCCGCAGCCACGATACAATCCCTTCAAGCCGTGCACACGATACAGCTCTCGCCCGACATTCATGAACGTCGGTCGCACGGACGTGAGCTCTCCTGTTTGGATCTTCGACTTGATCGTGTCGGCGGGGAAGAAGAGGAAATTGTAGGCCATGCCGGCGATCGCACCGGACGCCATGCTCTGTAGGACCGGCAACTCGACCTCTCGAATGTCCTTCTGCTGCAGCTTGGCAAGTCGTGCTTTGCAGTAGGAAGATGTCGCCTCGTACCCGCCGAACCAGGCGGCGGAGCCACCCGTCTCACGCAGGAAAGTGCCAAGCTGGCCACGCCAGAAACCCTTCAAGCCTTCTCGACGGAAGATGTCGGAAATGACCGTGAATGGTGATAAGGGTGTGCCACCAGGTCCACCTCGAGTGAGCGTGAGATCTACGCTTGATTGAACCGGAGCCTGCATTCGACATTTGACCAGCTCAATGGGCGTGAGAATGAGGGAAGTGAGTCCTCCAGACATGGCACCGGCGCCGGCCTTGGCGTAGAGCGGCAGAGTGTCCGAGTTCCGCATCGTTGGGTAGAAAGTTGAACGTAACAGTTCTTGTGAGAGATTGTAGGTGTAGAACAGCGACGCCGTTTCAAGAGCCGCACCGAACAATGGCGCACTCACGCCGTTGTAGAGTCCTCGAATGCCTCCCTGTTGGAAGCTCTGTTGGAAGCAATCGATCGGACCCTTGTAGCGAAGAGGAAGATGGTCCGGTTGGGACTGCAAGCGGACCTTCACCGTGTCAAAGGGGTACTCGACAACCTTGCCTACAGTCCCAGCGAAGCTACCGAACACAATATCTTTCCAGCCTTCAGCCGCCTTCTCCGTTGCAATCTGGACGGACTCGACCATGACGGTAGTCGTTGATGTTGACGATGCAGGGGTATCGAACGTGGAGGGGGGTGTTTTGAGATCCATGATAGCGACAGTGGAGTGAAGGGAACGAGATTCTTCGCAAATGTCGCAAGTGAACTTGAGTCTGTGCCACTGAAGATGCTCGTGTAACCCGTGTTGCCAGTCCACGTATTATATGCCTGGCCCTGCTGACGAACGGCGCAGTGTTTGCCTTGGGGCCCAAAATTGTGTGCTCGTTCGTTCTCCGGTGGCTATGCATGTGTTGGTGTTTGTCCTGGACCCGCACGTCGACCGTGAACAGCAAGTCTCTTCCACTCGTCCCCTTCACATGAGACTGTGCATGTGCGGCGGACCTGGCATGCGATGTCGACGTGCGCAAGGTGTAGACTGTGCAGGGTGAACAATGAGAGCGGGTCGGGTGATGCTATCGAGACAGCATGACAGGCGGTGAGTCTCCTTCCACGTCGAGGAGGAGGTGAGAAGCAGGAGGAAGGGATCGAGGCGAGAGGCGGTCAAGCAGAAAGAATTTCTGGAAATATGTTTCACTGGGTTGCGCGACTTTGAAGATGTTGCACCGCGGTAAATCTTCGAGTCCAGCACGACCCGAAGTCGCAAGCAGCCCAACACCAAACCCCACGTCAGAAGAAAATCCGCGCAGGGTTTGTAGTACGTACATGTCAGGTACACACGTCGTACGGCCATTACTGAACGCCTACACTCGTCCTTGTGATGATCTACCAATTCGCATTTCCTTTACTCGTTCCAGTCGATCATAGACACTCGTGCAGAAACGATCCACTGGACGACGTCGACCAGGACGATCTGCAATGGCAACATGAACTATTCGCTTTAAATCCCAAGACTCGTGAACGCGTCCTATTCCGACCTCACTTCCTAACATCCCACACTAAATATCTTGGCCATGAGGGCTACCCACGACGTGATCTAGTAGGCCCACCGAAAGAAGCCTCCATTCTGTACTCGTCGTCGAGTCCATCGACCCTTACGTATCTAACGTCAAGGGTATCTATAGGCATCTAACGGCATAGCTCGGCTCAGACCTTCTCAGCTTCAGAGTGACGAGGAATCAGTGGCTGTAGGACTGATACAAGTACTACTGTCTTGCCTTGTCATGGCTTTCACGCCTTGGCGTAGATACCTATACAGTCTGTTGCTACAAGAATGATGCCCACTCATTCCTATTCCTTCAAAGACCAGAGTGGACCCGGTTAATATATTAGCTCTACAGTATCTGCATCAGAAGTCCGAGACAACACCGAGAAGTCGGTTGCAGGGGCTTGGAATCAGAACGGCCAGATACGAAGTTCCGAAGTAGGTACGGTATACAATATTGAATCTATTGACGAGTGGTCTTGCAAAGCCACATCTTCTCGATCACGGAGAAGACGGTCTTATAATCCGTGACTCCTCCAACGCCTTCGCTAAATATATAGAACTCAGCATGCCTGCTGCCTTGATCTTACAGACTCTCACACAGCATCGACCACCATGTTCCCACTCGCATGGCTGTCCAGCGCTTCTCTGCCCCCTAGCCCTGGATCCTCCATCTTGACCCTCTTCGCCTCACCTACCTGCCGCTCGAGGTAATGCTGTTGCTGCACACTCGGTCTCCAATCCCTCACTCTCCCCACCGGCCCTCCCTCCACCACCACCTCTCCCTCCTCGCCCGCCACTTGCTCGCCGAGCACCGTGCCGGCCAACCGCGCCTCATCCACGATCCCGCCCTTGCCCATCTTCTTCTTCAGCCCCGTCAGGAAGTCCTCCATCTGCACCACTCCTCCGCCCACGCCAACCCCACCGCTCTCCACCCCTCGCCCCGCCACCCGCTTGATCTCCGCATATGTGCGTCCGTCCAACCACGTCGCAAATTCCCGCACGTCCGCCGTATCCGCCTCGTCGCGCTTCCGCTTCTCGCGCCGCGCGCGCTCCAGCCCGCCGCCCTCCTCCGCCAGCGCCTCGACCGGCGTGCGCAGGATCTCACACCAGCTCTCCTCGCCAGCGCTGCTGACAGACTGAAGGACGCCGCATTCAGTCAGCGCGTGGCGCACGTCGCTCACGCTGGGGATCGGCTCGTTGTGCGCCTGGACCGCGATCTCGGCTACCGTCGAGCTGAGCAGGAGCAGATGGCGCTCGGCGAGGTTGGTCAAGGTGTCGAGGACCGACGGGCGGGTGCTGTGGAAGCCGGCGGCGCGGAGAGTGTGGATGATGAAAGGGCGGAGCAGGGCGCGATGGAGGTCGTGGGATTGCGAGGTCATGATGTGTGGATTGTGAAGTGGATTGTTGTGGAGATGTCGAGGGTTTGGTGCCGTTTATCGTAGTGTCATTGTGTCGGGTGGAACGTGTGATCCGTAGAGCTGTCCAAGTAAAGCCGGGCGGTACAGTTGTAGTTGTTTCGTGAGTGTGTATCGATCGACATGAACGTGCAGAGACATGAAGCACTACAACACAATGCTAGGGTCCAAGCTTCACGCTAGTACTGGGACAAGAGACAGACATTTCTGACACGTGAAAGTCAACCTGCGAAGGACATCATCGCATGTGCTAAGGTAGTAGACTGAATGTATACCAAAGAAGCCGCCAGATTGACGGCTGTTCATTTCATCAATCATGATATCATAAATCGTGGCCCAAACTCTCCAACAACGCCATGCTTAAACGCTATACGAAATCCCACCTTGGTAGTTCACAAATGGCCATCTTCACTATACTGTCGCCTCCCTGATGATTCTGGCAATGTCTGTATGGCCGTTCTGCTCCGCAACGCCCAGAGCCGTCAGACCATCTTGGTCCTCGGATGTAGTGTCCGCACCGTTTCGCAATAGACATCGGGCAATCTCGAGCTGCGCCCCCACCGCTGCACAATGCAAAGGCGTATATCCGTTCAACATCGAATGGTTGATGTCGGCTCCCGCGGCAAGCAGCAGTTCCAGGACGTCGGTCCTTCCCGGCCAGACTGCCCAGTGGATGGCCGCAGCGCCAATGAATGAGAGCATGTCCATATCGGGCTTATATGACAAGATCAAGCAGACAAGGCTTGGAGAGCCATGTTTCACGGCGTACATGAGGGGCGTAGAGTTGTAGCTATTGTTGAGATTGACGTCTGCTCCTGCTGCAAGAAGATACTGCGCAACCTCAAATTGGTCGTATCTACACGCTTCATGTAATGGCGAAGAACTTGAACAATTGGCATCGGGGTTGATGTGTGCACCACAAGCAAGAAGCTGTTGGACCACATGGATCTGGCCATGTGCGGCCGCTCCAGCGCATGGCGACAGCTTACCAGGTTTGGCAGGCTTGAATGCCGTGAATAGCCCATCTATCGTCGTTGGAGCATTCACCGATGCCCCAAGACTGAGCAGCTGAGAAACGTGTATAACGTCACCAGCACACGCTGCAGCATATAGCTTGTCGGCATATCGATTTGGATTCTTATCAGGTAATTGACAGGCAGGATTGCATGCCTCCATCTCATAGGTCATGACTCCGCCAGGCGACTGAGGAGGCGAGCTAACTGGTGAGGACTGTGTTGAGAGGCTGCTGGGTGACTGTGGGGCACTCCATGTCGAGGTGGCATGATTGAAGCAGGGCACGCCTTCGTGGATGGGGGACAACGGCACACGAGCTTCCTTCCGGTAGTGATTTTCTGTTTTGGCATTGAAAGGTCCGATCCTGACACTTCCCCTCCAAGAAGAATTCTGCCGATGTGGTTCACGTGGCTTTCTCAAGGCGACCAGCCGTCTTTGGACCTGACTGTGAAAGTCGGAGCATTGGAACCGGTCCCACGCGGCCATTGTCTCGTAGCCCATTGCGAGGTAACGTGAGGTGTAGTCAGTCGAAGTTGGAGCGTGCGCGTGTTCAAGTCTCCAGTAGATGAGATGGGAATGTTTGTGGAGGAGTGTGATGTACGGTCCGTTTCAGGAAGAGAAGAGTTGAAAGACAGGAGAGCACTCGAGTAATATAGCAAGGAAGCTTCAGGTGGATGTCAGGGTCGGGTTGCATCTGGCTGGTGGTAGACTTCTGTTATGAACATAGCCCAGGTTTGTTGGGAGTCAGGGACATGTGATATCAGGAGAGACAAGAAACATATGCTGGGTGCAACACCTCATACCTACAGCAGTCCGTTCGGGTGGGAAAAGGCTAGGCGTTTGGCCAGCCCGCGGGTTGATGGCTTGGACTGACAGGGAGAGCAATCATCGCATACGTGCTAGCGCGTGGAGATGTGACATCGCGATGGTCGTATGGGGGCCAAACTCCAGCACAGCCTTGTGCGTGATGGAGATTGGTGCCGCTGTCGTCGCTGGTCAAATCCGCCAGTTCAGGTGCGCCAGGGGGGGAACTGGGCGAGTTTTGCAGAGGAACAGCGGTTTGGGCGCGGTGTGCGATACCCCGCGGATACAGGCTAATGCAGCCAGCGAGCTGCTCAGCCGCGAAATCTTGGAGGATCAATATTGCAGGCCCTTGGAATCCCTGCAGCGCACGTCTAGCCTTCTGCCGTGGTACAGAATGCGTATGCTACAGGCATTGGGGCTGTGCTTCATGATCCCCGGTCGTTTGCGCGATACTGAATGCTCTCCCAGCTTGCAGGGTAGGTCGTATCTCATTCGCAGTATTGATGACCAGAGACGCAAATTGTGATTCGAGCATTACACAAGAGATTTGATGACAGCGTGGATGAGTAGCACCGAAAGGTCAACAAGGTTAAGGATAGGGATACCTCATGCATGATACAGGACTATTGTCGCCAGGTAAAGAGTGAAGTGAAGATTCGTTTGATGGAGTGTCATGATAAAGCACGTGCGCCCGCGTCGGTCGCCTGAGTCAGCCAAGATCTGACCACATGCGAACAGCGTTTCATAGGGCTGCCGGATCAGATCCGAGTCACGCCAGCAGCCGATCAACTGCGGACAACGATCATAGTACAACGACATCACACACAACGTGGTGAGCAACGACAGTGACATCGAGCCAGACTCCGCCACTCTACCCTCTCGAATATCACCTCACACCGACACCGCTTCTTCGTTCGACCTATCTATTCGGCTCACTGCTGACGGCTGATCCGGCCGTACGACCTCGCGTACAGGCGACGAGCCCATGGCCTGATCGAAAGCACTTCCCGTGAACACAACCTCGGCCGATACCTTCAGCTCGTCACTGTCGACATGTCTCTGAAACTCAAGCTTGGTGGTCCGAAGCCGCCAGCAGCACGTGATGGCGATGGCACTCCCCTGACACCAGCAGCTTCCACCCCAGTCAACAAGATAGTCAAGCTCAAGCTGGGAAGCTCATCGCTGCCACCGACACCTGTAGCGGAGCAATCTTCCGGAAACATGTCGTCCTCGAAGCCTCAAGTCCAGCGCAACAAGACCACCAACGATGGGACAAAGAAGCTCATCTTGGGAAAGAAGCGCACGGCCAACGATGATATCTCGCCGGCGGCAAAGAGAGTACAAGATGGAGGACAACTTCAACGCAAACCGTCACTCAAAATCAAGCCTCCCACAGCTGCCCCATCTGGCGACCGCTCTGCGACACCACTCACGGCGGGAGGTGGTCCGAGGCTCAAGATCAAGCCCTCGAAGCAACCGACCATGCCAAAGCTCAGAGGATTATTCAGTAGCAAAGGCCGGCCTGTACCAAAGCGCAAATCAGGCGAGGGATACGATAGTGAGGATAGCGAAGTCGAGATCGATCCAGCCGAGCAGAGAGGGTTCATTCTCCGCATGAAACCTGGGGATGACGCTGACTACTTACGGAAGGCAATCGAGGAGGGCAAGATTGGTGATGGTGCGGATGTTAGTATCAGGTTCGTCTCTGGCGATTATCGACGCGCAGTAGTCAAGGTTCGGGGGAAGATGTACGCTGCGATATTGGTCGACCTACCTTGCATCGTCGAATCGATGAAGAGCTGGGACAAGAAAGCTTGGTGGAAAGTTTCCGACATCTGCCAGATGCTGTTAGTTTTGGGACCTTGTAAAACCGACGAAGAGGCGAGGAACCACGCTTTACCGCGTGAAGTGAACAAGGCGACAATGCAATACGCTCACGGTCTGACGCCGCCCATGCACTGGGTGCGCAAGCGGCGCTTCCGAAAACGCGCCAGCTACAAAACTCGTGCGAATGTGGAAGAAGAGGTACAGCGGCTGATGGAGGAAGACGAATTGATTGAAAAGGCGGG
This sequence comes from Microcyclospora pomicola, assembly GCA_002786065.1. Lineage (NCBI taxonomy): Eukaryota > Fungi > Ascomycota > Dothideomycetes > Capnodiales > Microcyclospora > Microcyclospora pomicola. The sequence goes on along the minus strand of NHNY01000032.1, from coordinate 24,775 downwards.
AGGCACCGTCGAGGTCGTGGACCACGATCCCAACCAGATGGACATAGAAGATGAGTCCGAGGCACAATACGACGACGATGCGGACGCAGATGGAGAGCCGGTCGAGACTGTCGAAGGCGAAGACAGTGAAGACGCCGACCACGACGTTGAAGATGACGTTGACCTCGAAGCCGATCTGGCGGCAGCCTTTGGCGAGGAAGAGCCATCCGTCGCCGAAATGATCACCGACTCACCACTACCCATCGCCGACCAAGCCGCCTCCTTCGCCGCAGTAGAGGCCAGCATAGCCGACGAGTCGGGCATCGAGACACCAGCCTCGAACGCCGGTCAGTCCTCGGACGAAGACGAATCGGACTACGACGAAGACGACGCCGATTCTCCTGATGTCATCGACGAGGATGCACAAACCCGCGCGGCCGAGAAAGCACAGCAGCTGGAAGAAGTCGCAGATCTCGAGCGTGAGATCGCCAACGTCCGCGTCAAAGCCGGCAACATGACGAATCAACTGCTCCGCCAACGCGAGATGAGCAAACTCAAGGCGTTAGAGGAGGATCTGCGCATGAAGAGGGAGGTGTTTGGTCTGAATGCCGAGGATTGACGAGTTCTGCTTAGTGGATGATATCCTTATGTTTTGGCTCCCTCGACATCATATCGTCTTCAACCATATGCGAGCGCTTCACGAATGAATGACTCCTGTATCATCAACCCTCGCTTTTCCTCATCATCTCTTCCAACCTCACTGCTTCACGATCGTAACGCTGAGCTACCTGTAGACTGCTTTCACTAGCATACCACACGGCACAACCCCTCCCTGTCCATGCCCTGCAACCCGACCAAATTTGATCTGCCTCACACGCCGTCTTATATCGTGGAAGCGAAACGAGCGTTCCCCCTCGTGCTTCACTTCATTCCGAATGGAGATTGACCCCATCGGGTATGCGGAACAAGATGGTCTACCTATGCAAACACGAACAAGGAAGAGTCAAGACACCTTACTTCCGGGCTCTAAGTATCTGCCATGGTGGATCAAGTCATGTCGAAGCTGTGGCTGGACGAGGAAGAGCAGCAGCGTGAAAAGATATCTGGCCACGTTTGACCTATGTATGTAGTGAATATGCGGGCAGGTATCATATATCCGAGACGAACGTACTGTACCTACAACGCTTGCAACATGCCGCATGCCAGATCTTGCCAAGCGCGAAAGGAAGACAACAAACAAGCAACAGTGCCGACAATAAGACCGACTCAAGGTACGACTTACTGCCCCTGGAGCTTGCGACCATCTACGCGCTTCAGCGAAGACTGCGAGTTAGGTAAACCTACTGAAGATCTCCGCGGCTACCGTGCCGTTTCGCTACCAGTCTACACGGCTACAAGTACTCGACGTTTGATTTGATGCCACAGTGACGGCGGCTTAAGCGACAGGTACGTATATCGGTTGCATTTTGACCAGATGATCATAGTGCATGTCACAGTACATGGGAACCCCCCAGCCTATACGTACGGAGTCAAGTCCTAGGTTCTTGCACATTACTTAGTTGCTGCTGGCCATCTGCCAATCAGCAGGCCGGTGGGGGAGGCTGGAGAGATGGGGCCATGGAATCTGTGGACCTGGGTAGGTGGATCTTGGTCGCTGACTATTAGTCTCAATATCGAGGAGGTGTTATGGACTTTCGATGATCACCTGGCTTTCAGCCTGATTGGACAGTAGTCTTTGCTGTACTTCAGGGCATGGTTGAGGAGCGGGATTTTTATATATCACCGCTCAGTCCAGTCCAAATTATCACCACCTATGATTTGTTTGAAAGTCGACTTCGTTCTCGAATACTTGTCATCCCGCTCGTAATGCCAATAGTTCACGGACGCAGCTCGGACAGCAGATAACGCCCGCGGGTGCATAGCAAGTAGCCTTAGCCTGAATGGGAGAGGCGATCATGGTGTGCGCATCCGCTACATAGTCGAAAGTATGACTAGTGGCTGTGATGGCCATATACAGATTGAGCTGCGCAGAATGCTGTGCATGCTGCATGCTCAATGAAGGACCTACCACGAACGGGAGCACATTCTTGGTGCGCAGACTGTACGTCCAGGCTTCACGCCTGACGATCTTCGGGTAATAGCATCCACAGCATCGTGCAGGGCCGTTCGCCTGTACCCTGTTCCGAGACAGTCAGGGCCGAAATCGGAAACGAACGCTGTGACCGTGAAAATCTTCCTCGCCCTGCATCATTCCGGGACTAGAGGTCACTGTTCAGAGCACTGGCTCTTGGAGATTGTTTGGCATGGCGCTCGATGTCGAAGCCAGGAGAGTCAGGCCAGCGTATCACGATCGACACGGCACTATTCTTAAATGACAGATCGACGTAAAGCCATCTGAAGCAGGTTTTCCAACAAATGCTGAGGCAAAAAGCAATGCCACCACGCTCAACACTCGCTTCGACCGTCATTTTCACGGCGTCCGCTCCGGTGGTAAAGGTTGAATCCATATTTCTTTGAGGAGTGCTGACCTGGTACATCACCAGAGTTAGAGGCATGGCCGCAGAGGTGTGATGCAACGATGAACCAAAGGTTTCTCCTTCAGCACAATCCTAGCGAGTGCAGTAGCAATAAGAGTACAGAGAAGTGAAGTCTGTCGGCAGACAAGCGATCTCGGTAGTGTAGCGCGGCATGCAGAGCGAGTGGCAGTCCTCGGATCTGCGGCCGAAGGTGGCACTACTCTGACGGCATCGCACGCCGTTGCGTACAAGTGGGGTCTATGCTATGGCAATCCGGACGACTGCACATTGTCTTTGGTACATGAAGAACCCTCGAGCACCTTTCAGCCAAAGCCAAGGGAGTCCTGTTCTCCTGCGAGGAATGGACTTCGTCTTGATAGATATGTACAACACCATGACCGTCATACGAACGTTCACTGCCATAAAGCAGCGATCTGTAGAACTACATTCTGCACGGCTGTCGTCCTACTTTCTTGTCGTGAACAGTGTACAGTATATGTACCATGCCTTCCTTTGTTCAAACTAATGCGAGATCGGTTACGTGAGCGCCTAGTACTGTAGAATGTAAGTAACGATTGGTGTTATGTAGACAGAGTGAAAGTCCCTTGATCCAGAGAAATCTTGTGTTGACATGCTCGGCAGGGCATCAGCCTGTGGGCTGTGCTGGCGCAGCCAATATGCGCAGTTGGTGCAAATGAGACCGTCGCATGTAGCTAAGCTTCCTCCGGAAACTGTGCGCCATGGCGATCGCTGTGATTCTGTCCAGGAATGTAAATGATGAACCCAACTACACAAGAAGATCTGCAATGGCAATGGAACGGCACTGTCTGAAGTATCGCTTCACGTCATGCAGCAAGGGTCCATGCGCAAGCGAACGTCGGGTCCCGTGGCTCAGCCCTGCGACGGAACCGCATCGCTATATTCTACTCTTACACAGCCTCGCTCCAGTAAGTGCTACACCACAAGCATACATGTAGCTGGCGATCGAAGGATGCGACAGGTGTCCATGTGATGGGATCCTGCCAGTGTACACGTGACTGTCGCAATCTATAAAGCAACATGTAGACCCCAGAGACAGCGGTAGAGTCACCAAAGGCAACCCAATCCGTTGATATAGCTCTCTCCACGCACAATCAAACGTGACTAAAACCACAACCCCATCATGACTTCTCCCCCCACCAAACCCAGCTACAAAGAAGCCACCGATGCCAACCCAGACGCACTCCGCCACAAGTCCGGGCCGATGGCATCCGGGCAGTCGTCCTGGAACACCAGCGGGTTCGCGTTCAGTCCCAACACCAACGTCATGGATCGGGAGAGCATGCCTTCAGCGCAGTCCGAAGCCGCGAGACAGAAGGCGGCGGAGGTCATGGCGGCGCTGAGGAGTGGCGAGCCGGGCGCGGCGGACCGGGTCATGGGCGCGCAGAAGGAGTCGGGCGGCAAGGGGATTGTGCCGTTGCGGTGGTTGGGGAGCAAATTTAAGCGTGGAGGGGGAGAAAAGGCTGGTAAGGGGGTGGAGAGCGAGGAGGATGGCGTAGTGCGATAGTCTGTTTGATAAGTGTGGATTATGAAGATCCAGATGATTCCCGTGTGCTTGGTCATGTTCTCGTGGCCTTGTCTTTGGCTATGTACATATTTCATGCAATTTGAAGATCTGCTCGCTCACTACGATGGTCGTCTTGTTGGTGATCTAATCAAAACACTTCTGTAACGGAAGATAATGCTCCTCCTAGACATGGTCAGCAAGTGGAATATGTCCCAGCTTGTGCAGATAGAACTTACCTTTTTCATGGTGACCTTCATCACGCACGACGGTGTGGGCGAACAGATGTACAGGTTGCGCCTCTGCGGCCGTCTGCATTTCGTGCACGGTTGGCGTGTCTCCTAGTATATCGCCGACGTATCTTCCCCTAGATAGCGTTGCAAGCGTGCTCGACTTCCACAACGGCGTGCCTCTACTGGTGAAGATTGACACCGCCAGCTGTGCGACACTGAGAGCAACCACAACTACCGGCAAAACGATCCATAGCCATCGGATGTGGAACCTTGTCACTCCTACACCGTTTTGACCGACGGTGTAGGTTTGGTTGTCGGCTCCAGTACGGATGGAGTTACTCATGCTTGCTGCCACAGCAACGAATGTAGCGTTGAGATCCGCACTTGCGAAAAGCGGGACTATTGCACTTGGGTTGTATTGGCGTTTGCCGTCAGAGAATTCAACGAAAAAGCCGTTCATGTTGCCCGTGTTCTCTGCACTGATGTTGGCCATGATAAAAGTCGACTCGAAGAACTTGCCGATGGCATCCACGGCGGTCTGTGAGACGTTGAAGCCATTGCCGAGCATCAGGTCGGTGCGGTTCAGAGCTGACTTGAAGGTGTCGAACTCCAGCGTGTAGTTGTTCACATTCGTGTGGTTGTACAAACCGAGGGTCACGGTTGTGTCGTCCGTGACTGCTCCCTCTTCTTGCCATGACTTCGCCGAACGTGTGTCGTTAGCTAGTACATTTTCTGTCTCGTAGACCACACCATTGACCACCGATGTTGTGTATTCTTTCACACAGTAGTAGAGTCCGCACTCTGTAGAGTCAATAGTATTGTTCGGCCAGAGGGTGTCCGGATCCTTGATAGACAGGGTGGTCATGGACCAGAGCAAAGTGTTGATGTTTTGAAACGTAAGTGTGTTGCTAGGAGCGGCTGTACCGTATGTGGTCATAAGAAGCGAGGGTGCGTATCCGTCTGCACTATCCAACCACAGCTTGTTGGGAAGCTGGTACCGCGTATAGTTGGTAGGTTCAGCATATTCAGGGTACTCAAACTGAATGGAACTGAGGTCGGTCGTCAATGTCTTCTTTAGCCGAGAAGAAACGTCATTGCAAGTCCCGCAAATCGCCAAAGAACTGACGGCAGGCCAGGTACAGTTGCCAGATGGGCACGTCAACAACAGCTGCTGTTTGACTGAGTGAAGAGGCTGTGTAAGCCCGTATAAGACTGCGGCCTGCAAAGCATAATCGGCATCAGCAAACACAGCGAGAGGGTTGGATGAATCGCTGCTGAGTATCTCGAAGCGGTTTCCTGCGCTATACCGTTGAGCATACGGCGCTCTCGTGGCGTCGTTTGGGGTGTAATCGATCTCCTGCTTGAACTGAACCAGAGCCTGAAGTGCTGGATCGAACGCCACGGACAGCAAAATAGCCATGACACCAAAGATGGCGCTGTACGAACTCAGCATAGCTTGGAAGCAGACTCATCGAATCACCTACATTGTTCGGCCGCGCAGCAGTAACTTCAGACAACCAGAGAGCCCTCTGCTCGCGTTGTCGACTGCCTCGAAATCGAGTAGTGAGCGTGGGCTGTGCGCGAAAAATACCCATTTCGACTGAGCGATTGCGGCACCTAGCACAAATGTTGCGGCCATCTTGCTTGCTGTGGAGAGAATAGATATGGCCGTATTCAATGTCATGTGGTGCCAATCGACAATTTTGCGATCATCTGCGTATATGAGGACGCCTACCAAAGCCCCAATGGACAGGACACTGAGCGTCGCGGCGAGGATCTCGAGGATCCATGTTGAAGAGAGATCACGACCCATGTTGCCAGGTGGTGCAGCGAACCTCAACGTAGCAGCAATTGGTGGTTCTCGCGCCGTGAAAGCACGCGGCGCGAACAGTCCAGGCGGATGCCATCTTTAATAGCCACAGCGAAATGCCAGATGCAACTACTTTGCAGTAGTTCTCGGAGCGTCCTTGCGGCTAGATGTCGCGTGCCGTAGAGTTTCAATCTCAGCAAGCCACAATCACGACCAAGATAACTGTGAGCATTGAGCAGAGCAGTCAGTCACTGTTACCTATTAGAGTCTCTAATGCGAACCTCTGGGCAACAGACTTGCTGAGGTTCGAAAAGCACTGCTGAGCATGCAAGAACTGCGGCATGTTCGACATGAGTGACACAGGAACAGTAGTATCACCCAGATACTGACATGTATGAAGCATGATTGTACATGCATCGTTCACGCCAGCAGGAGTCGTGCCGTAGAACTACTTTAGTCTCTTCCTTGGTGCGGTCTGGAACGCCGCATTGCAAGCTCTCAGCACGCCACCACACTGGCCTTTTACCAGATTCGGCATTGTCAAGATACACTGAAACATCAGTGAAGCGATCGAGAGTGGCATGTGCCTCAAACGGGCAGCATAATTCCAGCATTGTGCACATGCTATGGCACGTTTCTTCGCATGCGGCTGTTGTGTAGTCCTTGGTGGCAGTCTTGGAGGCTTATCCGCAAGAATGGCTCCATCATGTCGCGAACTCTTGGTAGTAGACATCTGATCATACCATCAAGCGTCGAATTGCTCGAGCGTTATCCGGACCCTCCTGGATGGTGGACGAGATGCGGCCCATCCAGACCAGATGAAAGCATTCCCCCGTTTCACGGTGGGATGATGAGTCGACATCCAAGCATCCATGTCGCTATCAGGTGTGAAGTCCATCTGTTGGCAGTATGTCCTGTGGCGCCGAGGCGCCTTGCGGTGTGAGTATCCTTGTACAGGTATCTCTTTGGACGACATGGACCTCATTAAAGGTAAAAGGTCTTCGGCGCGTGGGCTGATGAGGATAGTTGCTCTCAGCTTGGCGAGCGTAGGCTGGTGATTCGACGGAATGGCACGGATGCTCCCTGCTCATCACAGCCCACAGGCGGACCTATCATGCATGATAGGACTACATACACGCATCTTGTCTGTACAAACCAGGAGAGATGCACATGCACTGCCCGTTCAGCGGTACACTCCATGCCGGTGGCCAACTTTGGGGCCCAGGAACTAGTTAACCTGCAGTACCCGGGACTTGCGGCCCCCTCTATTGCGCAAAGCTCGGTCTGACCATGGCCCGGCTACGGGAAGAACTCCTCTCGAGCGGAACGGTGATTCGACGATATACCTGGCCTACTTCATCGAAGATCGGAAACAGAGTTTGAGGTGATGTTTGGCCTTCTGTTCTGCGTGCCAATTCGGCGAGTCGTATTATTCCTTCAGCCCTTGTCTCCCCACGCAACCCCCTCGCTCATGGCCTACAGGCGACGATCATGTTACATTGGACCTCAGCTTGAGCTGAGGCCGCATCCTTGACGTTCTGGCGGCCTCACGCAGAAATGCTGAGCCATTCACACCGAGATTATAAGCAGACTCAGGCTCTCAAATGAGTGTAAGTGACATCCAGTATCTCTTCTGATCCCTCTTGCCTTTGCTATTCTCTACCCAGTACCCTCAACAAAAGTAGACCATTTTCTTTCATTCTTCACAGACACAGCATCATGGGTGCGACCGAGCGAAGACAACACCCAGCTGCAAGCCACAAACGCATCATACTTTGCGCAGATGGCACCTGGCTGGCATCTGATCTGGGCGACAACAGCGTCCAATCTAACGTGGCCAAGATCGCCCGGGCCATCTCCGCCAATGGATTAGATGCAGACGGCAATCTTGTGAGGCAGATTGTCAGTTACCATCCAGGTCTTGGGACAGGTGATATGCCGTTCCAGAAAGCTATCTATGGTACGTTGAATGACCATACATCGCAATTCAGCGCTGACAAGGAACAGGTGGCGTGGGCTGGGGACTGGACAACGACATCTGCCAGATCTACGACTTCGTCTCGAACAACTATGAAGCTGGCGACGAGCTCTTCTTCTTTGGCTTCTCGCGAGGCGCCTACACGGTGCGCTCGGTGGCGAGCCTGGTTTGTGATATCGGGGTGCTTTCCGCGGTGCACATGGATCAATTCCCGGCCATGTGGAAGGCGTACCGAGCGAACACCGATGGCAAGGACTTCAAGCAAAGCTCGTGGTTCCTCGACAATCAGTCCCTTATGCACTTGACGGATGTCCCGATCAAAGTCATCGGTGTATGGGACACAGTCGGAGCGTTGGTATGTAAGTGTGGCCATGATTGGCAGATTGTGTCGCTAACACTTCCGCACAGGGCATCCCTGAGTGGCCAGTTGTAAAGCATCTCGACAAACTGGGCATCTGCATGAACAAACCATATTCATTTCACAACGTGAACCTTTCTCCGAGTCAGTCACCCTTGCTCTACGTCTCCTTAAACCCTCCACTGATCTTTTCTGCCCTCCAGACGTCGAGTATGCCTTCCAAGCCCTCGCCCTAGACGAGAAGCGCATCACGTTCCCGCCATCTCTATGGCACAAGACCGCCACCGCGCCCGCCAAGGATCTCCAGCAATGCTGGTTCCCGGGTATCCACGCCAACATCGGCGGACAAGCCGACGAGCAGAAGCAAGAGATCGGTTACGACACGCTCGCCTGGATGATCGACAACCTCTCCGGCATGCTGACGTTCGAAAAGAGCGCCATCGATGCCCTCGTCGAACACCACCGCCACGCCATCAACGCCATCACCCCAACCGTCCCCAATGGCTGGGGCTGCGGCCGCATCACCGACAACTTCGCCGGCCTGCAGGGCCTGTTCTTCTGGCTGCTCGGCCGCCAGGACCGCACGCCCGGCGCGTACCACTCGACGCTCGGCAACGGTGTCGGCGGCACGACCAACGAGACCTTCCACCCGACCGTGCGCGAGCGCCGCAGCAAAGTCCCCACCTGGCTGCCCCCATCGCTGCGCGGCTTCGTCCCGCAGGAGCCCGCGGCCGACTCCGCACTCGGCTGGAGCTGGGTCAAGCAGGGCGTGCCGCCGATCCCCGAGTACGTCTTCCGGCCCGAGACGACGATGAGCGTCGCGGTGCGCGCCCACCACGGCGCCGTCGAGTACCGCACCGACAAGAGCCTGGCGCGCGCGCTGTGCCCGAAGGACGTCCTGCGGCAGCTGGACGACGAGAACGGCATCTCGAAGTGGCAGGCCAGCGGGGCGAATTATTTCCTGCGCAATCTGGAGTGACGGGGAGTGGCGTGAATCGTCGCGGGCGACGGACATCGATTTCCATTATTACATGAAGTATGATCAGCAACCAAGGCATAGAGTACAGTCGGAGATGTAGGATACTCGAACGTGAAACAGTAGCAAGACATATGCCGTCAAGAAGTCGTTGAAAATGCTACATGATTTCAAGAGAACTCTATGACTAGGTAACGTACTTACCTCTGTAAACAGTGAAGAAGCGGAAAAAAACACAAAAACACTCTCGACGCTGTTGCTCGGTGCGGAGAAAGCACGCTTTTTGGCTCGTCGAAATCCCATCCATCCATCCATCCTCGTGAGAGATCATGTAAGTCGTGGGGAAAGATGAGCTCTAGTGGTTTCCGTTTGCATGGCCGTTCGTTCCGTTCGTGCCGTTCGTGTGGCTGTTACCATTCATTAGGCCATCCTTGTCCGCGCCAGCAGCGTGCTTGACGGCGAGGCCGTTCGAGGCGCCATTACCGTTTTGCGCATCGTCGTTGATGACCGTCTTCTTCAACGCCGCCGAGACGCCGTTGGAGGCCTTGTCTTCGACGGGCACGTCGTTCATGGTGTATCCGGTGTCCGATGCATCCACGAACGCCTCGAGACCGGCACCCTCGCGGGGGTAGTCCTTGAGGATCTTCTTGTGTGTCCTCAATGCCTGGTTCAGCTCTTCCTCGGTCACGTCGTTCAAGAAGACGCAGGAGCCGATGGGGTGGGGGACGGCAGCACGGAGCTTGCCGTCGCGGGTCTTGAGGATGGCCTTGGTGCCTTTGTCGAGGATGTCTTCGTCGAATTGGGGGTGGTCCATGGACAGACCGGCGCGAGAGAAGAGGTTGAGGATGCGTCGGTGCTCCTCGTCGCTGAGAAGGCCGCGCTGGTTGGCGAGCGTTGCGGAGTATGCCATGTCGATGGAGATGGCGTGGCCGTGGCGGAGAGGCACTTCGGGCACCAATTCGTGCATTGGGGACCAGCTACATGTAGTGTTAGCCTCCGAGCAAGAATATAGATACTTTTACCAGACTTACGTGTGGCCGTAGGCGATCACTCGGTCAAGACCAATCTCGTGCAGGTTGGGGGTCTCCAGCTTCAGCATCTCAAAGATACCAGCACGGTTGATCTGGTCGGCAGCCTTGCGCACCTCAGCTTCAGCATCATCAGAACGCCCGAAAGCGGTGCCAATAAGCTTCTCGCAGTACTTGTCAAGCAGATCGAAAGTGGGTAGATGTGCGCAGCTCGAGATCTTGATCAACTCGGCGAATCCATTGCGGATCTGGGCGACTGGCAGAGTCCGCAAGAAGCTGAAGTCGAGGAAGGTGTGCTGAGGAGCATGGTAGGCTCCTAGACGGTTCTTGTAGTTGCCGTAGTTTACAGCGACCTTGATGGAGACTGATGCATCAATCAGACCAATGACTGTAGTCGGGATACGGATGTAGTTCGAGTTGCGGCGGTATGCAGCGCAAGCAAATCTTGACCAAAGTTAGCGTATGGCCACAAAGAAGGACAGGATATGAGCCAGAGTGCCTTGCGGTCATCTTTGGCGGTAGTCAAGTACCCTGCGACATCGGTCACCAGCCCGCCTCCAACGACCAGAACTGGTTCCTTGCGAATGATGCCTGGGTTGCAGTGTTAGTGGCGTAGAATAAGAGCTCTCCGATCAAATCGACCACTCACCGAACTCAGTCATCGAGTCCACAATGCTGGTAAAGGTCTCGAGAGACTTGGCCTTTTCACCAATCATCGTCTTGTGGATCTTCAGCTCTAGGTTGTAGTGGTCGAAGTATTCTTGCATCTGCGTGCCATAGATGTTGAAGATGTTCAAGTCCATGACCGCGAGACAACGCTGCCAGCGCTTGAAGCAATCGGCCAGCTCGGCATTGTTCTTGTCGAACACGCCGTCGGAGAAGGTGAAGTCGTATTCGATCTTCTCGTAGCCCTCAACGTGGAAACCCTTCTTGGTCTCCACGACGGATGCACTCATATCAGACATTTTGCTGGTTTCTTGGGAGGGTTTGTGAGAGAAGAAAGGACTTTGAGAGGTGGTTTCAGTTGGGAAATGGGGGAGACAAGGGAGTAAGAAAACCAACCAAGATCAGGGTAATGTATGGGATGTGATCCAAAATTTGTGCCCTCAGAACCAGTACGATCAACTTATCTGACACACGTGCAAGCCGAGACTTGTCCCATTGCGGCCCTTGATGACGGTATGTACTGGATCGCGAGAGTCACCGTCGTCCATACGCGATGCCAACATGAAGCCCAGGCACGGCTTGCAAGGTTGGCTGCAGGTGAGGTCTCCACAGCAAATCATGGCAGGCCAGGAACCGCGATCGCGCTAAGGCTCGGATAGATCTGCTAACACGCAAAGTCGCGCGGGCGTGTGGCGTGAACCCCGCCATGGTGGGGCTTTCGCTTCTCTCGACTCCCGGGACATCTTCTTCGATGGCGAGATGCAGCCAATGCCGCCATCATCATGACGAGCACATATTTGTTGCCATCTGGTCCACGCCTCGTCTGGGGGGCTATAGCAAAGACATTACCATGTCCACGCCAAGATCATCCTCCAGCTGTGCCTGCTAGTCACTTCTGCAACCGAATCATGACGATGACATTGGCAGGGTTCGTGACATATAGACTGCTTTCAGGATAGCCCTTCGCTTGCGTTGACCAGCTACTGATGGCGGCTGCTCTGCACCAAGGATGAGACTTCTGCCATGTGACGGGGTCCACGGCTGTGAAGGGGCAATGTATGTGCCTGGCGGGCATGTAGTGCCACTCGTCTCCTCCTGCTTAAGCGTGTCGTCTTCAGAGTTATAGGTTCATAGTACTTCTTCACGATGCCGCAGTTTGACCAGTCCAAGGCCTATGCCCTGCAACAAGATGTCTTCTTCGATGATGGCCGCGAGATCGAGCTCCTCCATTTCATCTACAGCAAGCCGAACATCAATGAGATTCGTGGCTCTCCCAGCAAGGTTTTGGAGGCCATCGATGAGTTCGGGCGGACTCAGAAGTACCTGATGAATGTTGGCGAAGACAAAGGCAAGATTGTCACCGATTTGATTGCGGATGTCAAGCCTGAGACCATGGTATAGTCTCTAGAGCATATGATCTCGTGCAACTGGCTGATCTCTTACAGGTTGAACTCGGGGGTTATATTGGCTACTCCTGCATATTGTTCGGCGACGCTGTCCGGAAAGCTGGCGGCAAGAGATACTACAGCTTGGAGCGAAACCCGGAGTTCGGAGCTGTCATTGGTTCACTGGTGCATCTGGCCGGCTTGAGCGACGTCGTCAAGGTCGAAATCGGTTCCAGCGATGCATCGATCAAGCGTCTGCATGAGGCAGGAATCCTCAAGCGCATCGATTTGATGTTCTTGGACCACTACAAACCTGCGTACAAGACTGACCTCAAACTTTGCGAAGAATTGAAGCTCGTCGCCCCTGGCTCGGTCCTAGCAGCAGACAATGTCATCAAACCTGGCAACCCACCGTACCTGGAATATGTGAGGAGCACTGTGGCGGAGAAGCGCAAGGCCGCCGAGCAGCCCAATGGAGACTCTGGTCCGGACGCGAGATTCGCTGATCGTCAAATCAAACAATACGCGAAGCGTGTAGATACTGAATCTCTCGGGTCCACCGTGGGCAACCCCAACCTGGTATATGAGAGTAAACTGGTGAACAGCTTCGAGCCTACAGGAGTTCCCGTAAGTTCGTTCATGATGTGATAAAAGTGCAGAGTACTGATCAGCTTCACAGGACGGTGTCGAGATCACTCGATGTGTCGGCGAGGAACAGATGGCTTGAGATCAAGAATGCGGTGGAGCAATCATAGCCATCCGCTGTTGATTGCGAGCGGTGAGCTGGTTCACCTACGTAGAACTTCGGCGAACCTGCTCAAGCATCGCAGAGCTTCGCATCATGAGCCGAGGGCATATAGCATTGGCATGCGGCACACAATGGGCACTTTGTGCATTGACGATGGCGTCGATTGAATCCGGGCAGTGTCGTTAGGTGAAGCGATGGTCAAAGCATGGCTTCACTTTGCCGACGCCAGTCAGTTGCCACGGGTGGTCGACTGCAGGAACTTCATATCTGCCAGGCTCACAGGCTATATAGATCGATCATGAGTCGTCCATTCGGCGGCATGTGTAGTCAGAACGAGATGAGTCGCGTATCATGTCGTGATATAAGCCCACCACAATCGCTGTAACCACCCGAGTGCCTTACATAATCACTGTGTAGAGTTTGAGCATTGGATCGGACTGGAGCCGAACATTCGACCTGGCACAACTTCAAAGACGTCAGAATGGCAACTAGATATCGTGCATGCTACAGGCTTATATCTGGAATCGCATGTGACGATGCCCGATCAAGGTTGGTGAACCAGCTACCACTGCTACTGCTTTCGAATGTCTCATCTTCACTGGATACATGTCCCTTCCTCACCACTCTCTTCATCTATGCCACAGGACTGATCAACCCTCATCATGCTCGACGCTCAATCCTCATCGATGGCGCACGCAGCAAAGAACCTTGCGCTCATTGTCCTGAGCTTCGTCTTTCTTCCCTTCACAACTTTCATCCTTGCATTGACTTACGCGATCAACCTCGTCTATACGTCTGAACCCGTCAGGAATCGCCGAAATGTACGCGGCACCCATACGCCATACTTCCAGCCGCGAAACATCCTCGTTACGGGTGTGGGCATGTCGAAAGGCCTCGCCCTCGCCCGCATCTTCCACTCGGCCGGTCACAATGTGATCGGCGCCGATTTCGACCGATTTGCTGCTGGCCGCATGTCAAAAGCTCTCAAGGCATACTACACCTTGCCGAAGCCAGATGCGACCCAGCAGGGTCAGGAGAGATATAGTGAAGCGATGATCGAGCTAGTCACGAAGGAGAAGATAGACATCTGGGTATCGTGTTCAGGAGTGGCATCGGCTGCGGAAGATGGCATGCTAGCAGACTCGGTGCAGGAGAGGACAGGCTGCAAGGCGATACAGTTCGACCTGCGGACCACACAACAGTTACATGAGAAGCACTCGTTTATGGAGTACACAAGGAGTCTAGGGCTACTGACGCCGCGAAGCCACACGGTGACTTCTCGAGCTGCCGCTCTGGCAGTGCTTGAAAAAGCCAACCACAAAGAAATGCAATACATAATGAAGTTCATCGGGACAGATGACTCGGTGCGTGGTGACATGACGTTGCTCCCCTTCAGCACTTCACAAGCGACCACGGACCATATTCAGAAGCTCGATATTTCAGAGTCGCGGCCATGGATCTTGCAGCAGTACATTCACGGGCCCGAGTATTGCACTCATGCACTGGTCATCAAAGGCGAAGTCAAGGCGTTTGTTGCATGTCCGTCTTCTGAGCTGTTAATGCACTATGAAGCCCTGCCCGAAGATTCAAGCTTGAGCAGAAGCATGCTGCGGTTCACTCAGGAATTCGCCGCAGCAGGAGGCCATGCATTCACCGGCCACCTCTCCTTTGATTTCCTGGTCCGACAGGAGGACGCCGACAAAGCAATGAATGACCCATCACATAATGTTAAGCTTTATCCCATTGAGTGCAACCCTCGCGTCCACACGGCGGTTGTCTTGTTTCAAGACACCCCAGAGCTCGTGAACGCATACATGACGATACTGGAGACGAAAGAATCCTACAAATCAGCAGCTTTCAATCACGCGGCGCAGGACCCGATCTTCGTCAAGGATCCCAAACGTTACTACTGGATCGGACATGATCTCATGGAGCTCATCCTTCTACCATTGATGTTGTTCCTATTACGAAGAGGACCAACGCTGACAGACATTTATTACAATGCATGTGCATTCCTGGATCATCTGGTCCATTGGTCGGATGGAACGTTTGAGATTTGGGATCCACTGCCTGCTTGGTTTCTGTATCATGTCTACTGGCCGATGGTGTTTGCCCGTGCGTTGGTGGGCGGCTGGAAGTGGAGCCGCATTAATGTGAGCACTTGCAAGGTGTTCCGGTGCTGATGAGGAGGCAAGAATGAAGCCGGACGATCTATCTCGTGATGATCAACGAAACGCGGTGTCCTGATGAGCTGGACATCAGCCGAGAAGCCTTGACTGGTGCACAAGACTGTCTGGTGTCTGCTCGATGGCTGGCGCTGCAGACTGAATGTCACTATGGGCGTTCGGAAGGGAAGCTACACGCCTGATTCCTGCCTGAGCTTTGACTGCCCGCTACGTCGACTGCTAACGCGGGTTGCACCTCGCAAGTTAGAGTGCTTGAACTGCCAAACGAACCAGGATCAGGATCGGCTTCGATTCGGTGTCTGGAAGCTACGCTTGGACTGGAAGAATTGACGCTGAACGCGAAACGCTTATGATACCTCGAGTCTAACATCCCCCCGCCAAGACTCACGATTTAAAGCATCATAACACGCTCGACCGCTAGAAACGTTAAGATCTGACCATGCCCTGACTTGCATATACCGGGGCTTCAACGTAGTTTGGCAGTTTGGTACGTGTGTGTGGTTCTGGTAGATATTGGTATTGCACCTAAAGCACAAAGCACGCCAGCACATCACCTGGTACGTCTATAGTGAGGAACAAGAGCGCCGTGAAACGTCAGGGCAGCCATGCTTTGATGGACGCATAAGTATATTGTTGACAGGATTCCGGGATGAAATTACGACATTCATACCTGAGATCTTCGGCGTCTCGCGGAGGATTGAGTTCGACGGAGTAGAGTATATGTATCTTCGCCAATTCGTGCTCAGTGTCCATCTTGTCACTAAATCCACAAGGTATGCAAGAAATTACTTCTAATTGAGATATCCTGCGCGTCTGTTTCCACAACTGCTGTCACGTTTACCCACTCTTAGCTGAGCCACATTAGACTCCTGCAACAATGGGACACACAATGCCATATATTTCGACATCATTGGTCGACTGAAGCGTTGCACGCCGGTACAGTGCCGTCCTAGTCCTGCATGAAGCATGCGTCGTGCATAGAACTAAAGCATGCAGCAAGTCGCTTTTAGAGCTATAGAGTCGACGTTGACCGACACCTTCGATCGATGATCTCTCCTCCACATCCAATGCAAAGCCTGACCACAATGTCCTTCACCACATTACGTGAGAAACGCAACCTCAACGCCGCAGCTCTACACCTGGAAGACGTGAGCAATGCTCCCAATGACGTTATCGCCACCGCGCTCGGCGACGAAAAGAGTCATTCGCAAGCTTCAGAGCTCTCCGCGCAGGCTGAACTGCTACATGGCGGACCGGTGGTTGCGAAGGTGCGCGCGTGGTGCGTGAAGCATAGTCGCGGTCGGCGGGGCGGGAGGGCGACGCTGGCGGTCGTCTATTTCGACACGGGGCCGGATGCGGAGGAGTATCTCTACTTGAAGGCGGTGGTGGCTGCTGCGGTATGATGCTTCATGGACGGTGTGACAATGGAAAACTGACGACAGGGTTCTTAGGCAGGCGTGGGCTATACAGCTCACAAGCTGGCTCCAGAAGCACAGATGGCCACGGTGTTGGAGACGATTGCCGCGTTGAACGACAACGAAAACGTGCACGGCATCTTGATCCAACGGCCTATCCCGGGACATTTGTGCGAGCGTCAAGTTATGGACAGTATAGCGGAGGGGAAGCATGTGGAGGAGTATTCACGAGGGAAAGCAAGCAATATTGCATTGGATGCAGTGATGAAATTGCTCGAGTACCATCGGAAGTCCTGGATGCTGAACCTCGACATTATTCTGCTCGGAGGCACAAATGTCATCACATCCGAGTTCAAAGCCGAGCTGAAACGTCGATACCGGCATTTCGAGCAGAAGGTGCGTGTGGAGGAAGAACCAAACCTGGAGGACCTCAAGCACGATACTATCGTCATCACTGAGCTGAACAAGGGCGGTATCATCAAGCCGAAGATGATATGTCCGGCGGTGAAGCTCGTGATTGATCTGGGGTTTGACCCGGATACTAAAGAAGGCGACCTAGATCCTGAAGTTCTTGACCTCGAAGGGCTGCTAGTGGCACCAACGCCTGGTGGAGTGATACCAGTGATTGTTTGGCTCATGATGGCACGCACGATCAAAGGACGAGACCGGATGGAGCGGTCAAAGAATCTCTGTGGCATACCAGGTTGCGCGATTATTTGACCTTGAGTCGCTATCTGGAGCGGTATCATACGGCTAAGATGCTGACCTCGAAAAGTGGTGCGATGTGGCCGTTTGCCTTGCATTAGACTTCCACCAAGCTTGCAGACCTCAGAAAAGAAGGTGGTGACAGAGCTTCCGCCCCAGGTTGACACAGTCTTGCCTGTCACTCTTCAACGGCGGGCTTCATGGCGAACCGGTGCGTCGAGCAGTGGTCCGGGGCCGGCGTCGCAATGTCTCGAGATCATGAACGGTTAAGCTTTGATCGATGAAGCTAGGCAGATCCAACTCATGAGTTGCGAGCCCAAGATCTGCGCGCTGGATCTTATGATGCCTGAGAACAGACGTTAAGCTTCGTTGGCACAGCCGTGTCCGCAGTGGTGATGCAGTCAATACACGTGCTCCGAAGAGTCCAATGCAGCATCAATTGCTGAATGCTTCGGCTCAAGAGCCCTCTGACGCCGGTGTTATGGACCACTTGTACAGACACGGGCCGTGCACGCACATTGAGTCTGCTTGAAAAATACATGGCGTGCGTTGTCACGGTGTGAGGGATTCCATGCTGTTATGCGATGCTCATATAATCAAATCCGCCAAGCTTACGGTCAGCTCACGCAACGCAACCGTGTGGTCGATGGGAGAGTCCTGCATGATAGTCTGATATAATGCTCGGCACACGGTCTTGTGCACTACCGGCCGATAGGCATACTTGCGCAGTATCGACTCCAATTCCTCGAAGCTGTCTGCCTGGATCCGAGGACTGTTAATGAGGTGTTGTAGAATGTCAAAACTGCGTCGACACCATAGATTGGGCGTCGCCGAAGCTGTTATGATAAAAACCGCCCAAAGCGCGACCTCTTCAAACTTGGTGCCGTAGAGCACCTCGGTCTCTAGCTTCTGGTTCTCCAAGTAATGCTCGTCCATCGAGTCAGATGCGCGAAAATACCCGTCCTTCGCGGGGCCGGCCTTTCCTATCAACAACGACCACGCACCTTGTACAGATATCATGGCAGCACGGATGTGATAGAGCGCCAGGTCTTCGAGATTGTCCAGAGCCGTTCGCGTGGCCCAGGCGCTGGGAGGTGCTCGACGCGGACGCCACGCCAGAGTAAGCAAGCTGAGCTCATGCATTGTGGGCCATGCATTAGCCGCTATCAAGTTGTAGTTTGCCAAACGATCGAGGAGCAGCAGAAGCGTTCGCGTTTCCGCCCTATGGAGGTCGTAAATCTTATAGTCGAGCACGTACGTTGACTGTCCTGGTTTTTTCTTCGCCTGTGTGCGCATGGTGTCCAGGTTGGGTGCAATAGCAAGGGTCTCATCGCTGGCAATATGACTGGAAAGTTCCAAGAAACGTCGGTGCACAGTTCGGTTGATGGTACGCAGCATGTTCACGGTGTTATACAGGCCTTCGACAGCCTTATCCTCGCTGACACTGCTGATCGCTTTCAGCGCATTCGAATGAAGCTCACAGGCTGCCGGATCACCATGGATCTGTACACTGGTCAGAAGGTGCGTCCACGAGGAAAAGAGACGCTTCACCTTCTCCCAGCCAGCTAACGATCCGAAACATATCACAAGGGTTGACGGTGCCCGACCTGACGTCCTCGCGAGCATCGACATCTGGACTTGCATACATCGCATTGCCATGCCGCGGAGAAACACGGTACACGGCTGCGCTGGACCTTCCATGCCATAAACCCCCCTCGTGTTAGTCCCGGTAGACGTGGTGAATAACGCGGTGGCAAACAGATCCGTGCTGTGTGTGATCTGCGACCATAAGAGTGTCTCCAACGTGTTACTGGCCAATTTCTCGTCGCGCAACACTGCATTAGTCAGTATTCAATGCAGACCAGCCTCTTGCATGACTAGCGAAGGGCTTACTCTGCATTGTAGATCCATCTGAAGTCGTAGAAGAGCCCGCATCTGGCCGCTGGGTGCTGGGTGCACGCGCAGCAGCTCTTCTAGCAATGGTCGCCTTCCGGGCCTTCGCACTGGCTCTGGCAGCCTTGCTGCGGATCTCCGTACGTTGCGGATTGTTAGTGCGTGCAATCGTGGAGCGTGGATCGAGTGCGATCCACACCGTTGAAGGATTCGGCGGCATCTGCTCGTGAGTTGTGCAGACAGGCAAAGTCCACCGGTCACATCGCTTGATCGACAGAGCGATGCCACAGGCCCACAGCAGTCATAGGGTTGGGCTGGATGGAGTGCTGTGAAGGGATGTCGCAAGTCTGCATATCCAAAGATCCGGCTACGCAAGGCTCTTACGCCCGTTGTGTGTAAACGAGAGGGGCTAGAACGCCAACAAGCCTGTGTCACGTCCCATTAAGCTTAATAAGGTGGTTGTTAGGTAACGCGGAGGTCGGGGGTGTGAAATGGACGGGGGTGTGAAATGCCAGATTTCTGTAGATACTATCAACTACCTTTGATCTATTAAAATACTACTAATTTCATCTATTATAGCCTTAAAAGAAGGTAGTATTCTCCTTATAATATAGGCTTTTAAGTAAGGCTAATTTTAGTCTATTAATACCTATATAGCTACCTACTAAGTCCTTATAACTACACTCTAGAGAAGAATTAATAGAACACCTTTAAAGGCAGATTATAAGGTTAAAAACAAGAGGCTAGATTTATATAAAGAGATAGTAATAATAAACAAGATTCTAGAACTAGATAGGTAGGGATTATCCCTATTAATTAGTATAATTAAAGATATAGTAGACTTAATATACTAGGCTAAAGGTATACTACTAGTTAGTATAAAATAGGCTAATACATTTATAAAAAGGACACTATAGCTTAGTATAAGACTTAGTAGGGTATATAAATACTAGAGAAGGCTATATAAGTAACTATAGATTATATAAGGCTAGTTTAACCTTATAAGGAATATAATTAATAAGTATAGTATCTAGAATAAAGACATCTACAACTTTAATAAAACTAGCTTTTAAATAGGCTAGATATCTACCTCTAAGGTAGTTACTACTATAGAGGGAGAAGGGAGACCTAAGTAGATTAAGCTAATTAATACTAAGTAGATTACCCTTATATAAGGTAGTAGTGTAACTAGTAGAGCTATACCTATATTTATTATCTTTAAAGGCAAGGAATATAATAAGGCATAGTTTAAAGGCCTACTACTAGACTAGGTATTTAGTGTAAGCCTAAATAGCTAGACAATAGATCAAATTAGATATTAGTAGATCTAGTACTTTAATAGGTATATAAAGGCATATATAATTAGATCTAAGAGGCTACTAATTCTAGATAATTATAGTAGCTATACTACCTTAGAATTTAGGTAATTCTATAAGGATTAATGTAAGGGGCAGTAATAGGCTACTAGGGCGTAGCTTCTAGATGCTAAAGGATAGCGTAGTACACAGAAATAGAGGAGTAATAGTATAATACAGTTACTACTAAGAATAATCTATAAAGCGTACGAGGTGCGTAGGTTACGTACCGAAGTGTCGCTTTATGCTAAGACTAGAGACACGTAACTTTAACCTTACTTTAGGTAGGAAAGGGGCCTTATAACTCTCCTCCCCCCTAGATCCTGTCCTTAGGATAAGAGAGGTCTTCTACATAGTAATTCTATAGCTATAATAGCTAAGATCGAAGTAGTAGTCGGTCGTCTCCTAAACGCTCGTCGTCTATATATACAACGGCCGTTCGCTTAGTACGAGCTCGCTATGTTAGAGTCCCTAGGGAGTAGTTCGGGCCTACGAGAGCAGTACATATATAGAGTACGACGCGCTTCGCGATCGCGCCTCGCACGTATATATAGCTAACAGTTCCGCAACAAGCCTTATACCCGAGTCTGTAGCTAGGATAGATCTCCTCGAGCCTATAGGCTGCTACATCTATGTCGCTTGTTATACACCCCTATATCGACAGTCTCCTTAATATCTGTAATGCCTATAGTCTGTATATACATGTCCTAAACCTCGTTATAAGGCTATAATACGCGTTGCTATATCGAATGCGTTATTGTTATTATACGTATATAAGGGGCAGCAATAGACTACTAGGGCGTAGCTTCTAGATGCTAAAGGATAGCGTAGTACACAGAAATAAGGGAGTAATAGTATAATACAGTTACTACTAAGAATAATCTATGAAGCGTACGAGGTGCGCAGGTCGCGTACCGAAGTGTCGCTTTATGCTAAGACTAGAGACACGTGACTTTAACCTTACTTTATGTAGGAAAGGGGCCTTACAACTCTCCTCCCTCCTAGATCCTGTCCCTAGGATAAGAGAGGTCTCCTATATAGTGATTCTACAGCTACGATAGCCGAGATCGAAGCGGTAGTCGGTCGCCTCCCGAACGCTCGTCGCACGTATGTGCGACGGCCGTTCGCTTAGTACGAGCTCGCTATGTCAGAGTCCTTAAGGAGTAGTTCGGGCCTACAAGAGCAGTGTACGCGTAGAGTGCGACGCGCTTCGCGATCGCGCCTCGCACGTATATATAGCTAACGGTTCCTCGACAAGCCTTATGCCCGAGTCTGTAGCTAGGATAGACCTCCTCGAGCCTGCAGGCTACTGCATCTATGTCGCTTATTATACACCCCTATATCGACGGTCTCCTTAATGTTTGCAATACCTACAGTCTGTATATACATGTCCTAAACCTCGTCGTAAGGCTATAATACGCGTTGCCGCGTCGAACGCGTTGTTGCTGTTATACGCAGGTATAACGCGCGTTGCGCTAATAGTAGGGCTGATGTTGTTGTTGTTGTGTTTATAACTTCAAACTTCCTCCTAGGAAGTTCCTTCCTATAACATTATCACACCTTCTAATTGTTTAGTATATTCTTCTGTCTATTCGTAACGTACCTGTATTACTATTATTACACCTATCGCACGCACGTCTAACGTACTAGCATCTCATTGCCTATTATAATCTTCAGTCTCCCTAAGTACATTAGCAAGCGCTAGGTCAATCGCGCAGAGCCTTTCGTGTGGCGCGATGCCGACCTTCGTAAGGACGCACCTAAGCCTCAAATTCCTACCTATACTAGGTGCTTCTCCGCTATTACTAAGCAGAGCAAGCTCTGCAACAAGCCTAAGGAAGCTAGGTGTAAGCACTGTGTGTCTAGCTATCGCAGCTATGGTTTAGTAAGTTTTTCCTTTGCGAGTCGCGTAGGTACATCGCTAATCGTTCGAACAGATCCCTCCCGAGATGTACGGGCGCTACGAGCGTCTATACTACCTTCGTAAGAGATATAACAGAGCTGTTGCTGCCCTTAATAGTGCTAGAGGCAAGGACGACCCTGCTGTCTAGCGTACAGGCTTAAAGCTTACGTGTGCTTAGAAAGCTGCTACCATCTCGCTCTAGGCGCTTAGGTTAAGCGCAGCACGCTAGGGCTAGTAGGTGAATGCAGCTATTAGGAACCCTACTACTAGTGCAGACTACTTGCGCCTGATCCTAGCTAAGCAGCGCATTAGCAACGCAAACACGCGTCGCTTAATCGCCTCTAACGTCGCTATTAATAACAGCCTAGGTGACTTAAACGCTACGCTCTTCGGCGTAAGTTCGCCCTATACACACACGTCGCTCGTACGATGCTAACACTGCAAATAGATAACTGAGACTATAGACCGTTTAGCCGAGCGCCGCGCTGCTGCCGAGGCTCCGATCGTTGCCCGCCCTATCGCCGCTGTACGTGCGCGTTAAGAGTTAGGTCTGCTAGGTGCTAGAACCCCTAGAAACACAGCTAGGAGTGATAAGGAAGGTAGCAGCACTACTAACTCTAGTAAGGATTTTAGTGGTTTCGACGATGCCTAAGCATCTATAAGGAGCGTATGTAGAACGCTAGGTCCGCGCCTAGCTCTCTAATAGTTGGCGTTTAGGTAGCTTATGTCCTATATAAGTAGTTATGCTAGCTAGGGCTAAATACTATGCTGTTTGATCATTGTCTTCTCCAATTTTGTGTCCGCTAGATATGTCTGTGAATACCCTAACGTACGCAGGTAGGGCGCGCGTATTTCGTCGTCTGGCCTCGTAGAAGCAGTTGTTTTCGGGTATCGTAGCTTCGCAACAACGACCTATAGTAACTTCCTTAGCCTTCCTCTTAGTCTACCTCTCTAAGGTATGCCTTTATCATTTTAGCTAGTCTTTCTAGTGTCGTCTAGCCTAGCATCGCACTCGAGGCGCAACTCGCTCGCACTATCGAGTTTATCGCTACTTATCTAGGTATCCTATACCTTAGAGTACCCTTTCTATCGTACTAGGTACTGTCTATTTCCCTTATAAATTCGCTAATTAAGGAGCTTTTCTACCTCCTATTGCTCCTAACCTTCGTTATCTACTAATATAGGTGCCTCTATATCTAGCTTAGGATCCCTAGGTCTCTAGTAGAATAGCTTAAGCAGTCCTATATAGAACACGTTATAAATACGATACTTTAGTATAAGCTATAGACGATAGGCTTGCGCACTAACTACGTCGCGCACTCTAAATAGTCCTACGAATTTAGGTGATATTTTGCGGGTTAGTAATGCTAGCTTTAGGTTTCTAGTGCTTAGTAATACTAAGTCCCCTTGCTTAAAGGATATAGGTCTATAATTCTAATTAAACCATTTCTACTAATGTTCCTATACTACTTACAAATGTTTTTCGAGAGATTTACATACGTTGCGTATACATTTAATTCTCGCTACGGCTGCGGGTACCTCCCTCTCTATAACTCTGTCCTTAGAGGCATCTCCTATATTCGTATATATACTATAGACAATAAAGAAAGGGCTCTATCTAGTACTTGTATGTTTTAAATTGTTATAGTAGAATTCGGCTTAGGGTATTAAGTCTATCTAGTCGCTCTACTCTGCTATGTAGTAGCAGCGTAGGTAGTACTTAAGCGTCTAGTTCTGCCTTTTAGTCTGTCTATTACTCTATAGGTAGAAAGCAGTACTAAAACGCCTCTTAACCTACAATTAGAAGCAGATTTCCTTTTAGAACCTTAATGTAAAGGTTAGGCCTCGATTAGTTATAATACCTTAAGGTACTCCCTATTTATAACAGATTTTATTAAAAAACTACTTTATAAGGTCATTTACATCCTAATCCTTCCTTGTAGCGATATATCGAGTTATCTTTAAGTAGCGGTCGACTACTATAAGGATCGTATTATATACGTAGTTGTCGCGCTTTGCTAGAGGTAGTCCTATAATAAAATCTATAGTTAATTCTAAGAATAGTTGTAAAGGGATAGGCAAGGAACTTAGCTCTCTA